>MU394063.1:284018-389853 GCA_022578605.1 Camillea tinctor | reverse complement strand
CCCCAGCCCCCCCGCCCCCCCTCCCCCCCCCCCCCCCCCCCCCCCCCCCCCCCCCCCCCCCCCCCCCCCCCCCCCCCCCCCCCCCCCCCCCCCCCCCCCCCCGCCCCCCCAAGATATCGTGCCAGAAAGGATAAAACATCGTGATCTCTCCGGTCTCTCTTTAAGCCCGGTTTCTCGCTTCGCCGCGTTCCTCGTGTACGAACGGATGGAGGAGGAATGGAACGGGATGGGTATAAAGTTAGTGCCGTTAGTCTTCTTCCACTGCGTCCTCTCTGTGACGAGCTGACCACGCGTTCATGACGGGAAGGGACAGCCATGCCCAGAAGCTGGGAAGAGCAGACATGTGGGCCAGATCCGGTTGTTGGTTGGCTAGGGGGTTTTGTGGCTTTTGTCGTCGTTAAGGGGTATTCGTGATAGGTGGGCCTGTAGCCCCCCCTTTGCCCCTATCTTGTTGCGGGAGAGTGGTAGTTGTAGGTAGGTACCTGATGTGGGGGAGGGTGAAGAGACCAACTAGAATATTATGTTCTCTAGGGATTGTTCGTATATAGGTATGTATGTATTTATTATTACTTAATAGCTACTTGGGGTTCTATTCGTACTAGCGAGTGATTCGTCTCTTTTGGAGGGACATGTCTGTCTATCTATGGACGGGTTATTGAGGTGTTTGATCACAATGATCTTTGGCAGTATATCTAGGTTAGAATATATATATGTATGATCTACGACCAGAGAAACTCATTGTGGTGTAAGTTAGACATATAACTGTTTGTCTATGTACTATGCATAGGAACTAACTACAGTAGGTTCAACTCCATGCTCTCCGAGTTCCCGAGCGATAGACTCAAGACGGGAATCTGTGCCCTGTCTATAAGGATAGGAGCTCTGATGCACGCTGCTATCGAATTCAAGTATCCCCCAGATGAGCCAATAGTAAGACACCAATAGCGCTCATAGGAATCGAACCTACACTTACTATTAAGCTCACCAAGTCCTCCTTTTCTTATCTAGTGACTCATGTCAATCTACAGGCGAGCTGGCCGTTATCATACACCAGGTCATATAACCTTCGACGATGTTTTGTTGCTCGTTGCTATAGTTGGATATAGATCCGGCATATGCCTTTATCTCACGCCTCGGCATATGACTTGATACGAACGTTGGAGTCTGGGTAGCAAGGTTGCCAAATACTTACCATCGTAGGAGGCTAGAGAACCTAAGGCGAAAATATCTCCCGCTAACTCAAACGTATTGTGATGACGTCTTGCACATGGTTCGTTAGCCCGGGTGAGAACAGTATGCTAGCTAGGAAAGGGGGTTAGGAGATCACATTCACCTAAGAGAAGATTGAATAGCAGCTTATCTGTAATTTGCCCCCCTATCCCTCCCCCGGGAATCATCTCTACCATATCTTCGAGTAGAGATCCTGTTATCTACCTCGTTGTAGATTCCCGTACTAGCGCAACGGCTATCTGCGCGATGATCCTAAACACAGACGCATCGGCGGTTACGTGCCTGTGCCCCCACGATAGATAATGACGAGCTTGGAAAGGGGATGATTGACATAGGCCTCTCTGGTGGGTGATGGCATTCCAGGAGCACATACCCCCTTAATGACGAATAATATGATTAGGTGAGAGATATAGTCAATATCCATGAAGAACTGATGACTACCAGAACTGACGACGATCGAAACTAACGATGGTAGGACCGCTGAGCTAGGCAATCTCTTGCCTCTTACCGAACCTCTCTTCACCGAGGTTTAGTAGCAACTTTGTGTATGCGGGGGGAAGGGCTTCGCCGATACTTGGGGGTTGACCCCTCGAGTCTCATGATGGGTCTCTCGTGATTGCCGAGCGGTCTGGGCCGGTCGATAGTTATCACCAAGTCTTTCGTCAGCGGAGTTTCGGCTGAACTAGACTGTCAGGAGTGTGAAACGGACACGGAGCAAGGTATGAGTTCGCGATAGCCTCAAGCGAACATAGGCTCGGTAGATGTTACTCCATAGAGAAGCACAGAGGATGATGGCTTTGCAGACAAACACTATGTGCTGGAAGGATCAATAGCGCGAGGGTGCAAAACGGAAGAATTGCCGATAAAAGTACACAGGGTCAAGAATCGGGCTGCCCTTTTGGTAATGTGATTGTAGCCAGCGAATAGGCCGAGGATCTCGGAGAGCACGGCAGCAAGAGGACAGAAGGGGGGAGAAGAAGTAAGACCGAGATCAGCACTTAGAATAGAAGTTTTGCTTCCTGTCGCTGAGTACCGACGATCCTCGACTATATTATGAAATAATAATGATGCCTTCACTTTGTCGGTGAGCGCTAAATTTTGGATAGGATTGGGTAGGGAACGTCAAGTGGGTGATGTTTCGAGCCAAGTCACACCCGTAACCCATGTCTCGCCAATGAACAAATCCCGCCCCGGAGCCTTGCATGACTTACAAGAATCCCCGATATTTGGAGGCGCCGGATTCCTCCCCTTTTACTCCTTAGTGATTGAGCCGAAGCTCCTGACCGCCACAGGGACTTGCAAGTTTGTGTATGAATAGACGTCATTCGCATGGCAACACGACATCTTGAACGGTATGACCGATATCACCCGTAGTAAACGCGAAGAAAACGTGATACAAAGTTGCCAGCTCCTTAGATTTAAGCTGAAACCTCTGAAGCAGTATAATATATACATATGTATTGACTTGAAGGGAGGGATTACACCTCCGGGGTCCGGTAGTCCGGTCATCGAATGTGAATTTGTTTCAGTATACATGTCGTCACGAAAGGACGAACACTTTTCTCGGCGACGAGGGATTCTAGGCGCTAAAACGTAGGAAATAAAGTTGGTTTCGATAAGGAGTAGGTCTTACAATAGAACATAGAAGCACGTTGATGGATGCACAAACTTGCCCGTCGGCTCACGATGAACATATGACATGCTTGAGGACCGGCGTGGCATGATGGGATTCTGCCTATTCGATTTGAAATTCGACGAGAGTTTATCCTCTCTAGTATGACCTAGTGTACCGGCCACGCGTCTATACTCGATACTAAACGAATTTATCGGCCAGAGCCCGGTCTGATTAGCAAGAAAACTCGAGGCGACGCTGCTCAAAATGATTGTATCGATTCGTCTCTAGCGAGTACGGGCCAAATTACCGTACCATTCTTGTACTCCGGTTTTGAAGCCGTTTGCGAAGACAAATGTACAGGGCACGAAGTGCTATTAAAACGCAGGCACCGGGTGCCTCGACGCCTAGCTTCGTCCCAAATATGAATGGTTACCGTTCTGTGCCCGGAATGATATGACGGGCAACGTGTTTCACCCCATATGGTTCAATGAGATATGGCATAACTCATGGCATAGGGTGTTACTTTCTGCAATTAGCCGTTAGCCGCTGTCGGACTCGAGAGTAGCTGGGAAAGTATTTCACAAGGGTATACGCAGAATCTGTGAAACCATGTTCTGCTCGAAGTATTCATGTCAGATGTTGCTGAACATCGTCGACATAGTGAAAGCACACGAAGACTACCATCGCTAGTCCGCGCACCAAACTCCCACGGGAGAGAGCAAGGGAGGCCTACACTACCTGTTGGATGAGATATGAAGTTTATGGCGTATTGAACGCCTTTGAACAAGGAATCAAGCCGGGAGTGGAAGTATGCCGGTATATGTGACATCGAGAGATACGTCATCTATCTCTAATGCAGTTTAGTAACCGAGTCGGGTTGCTGGATCGAGACTTCGCTTTGCCTCGTCTTTTGTAGCTCTAGGCAAAACAATGAGAAGCCTCAACGCTGATCAATCACCCGACCAATCTCCCACGGTAGCGTGTTGTAACCAAACTACGGGTGATGAGAAGTACAGAATCCTCGAGGCGGTGAGCCTAAGGTAGCTCGGGAAATGATCTAGGTTGAACAAGACCTCGTGGGGTTGTCGCCATCTCTAATCATTATGCTACTCGATGTGTGTATATAAAGGTGCCGTTTTGCCCCGGATATTCCATACTGGGCTTCTGAGCAGCAACCAACAATCGGCAAGATACACCGAATCGAGCCTTACCAGAATCGTTAAGCAAGATAGCTTCTTAGAGTTAGTTTCAATCTCATCATGAGTCAAGAATACCCGGGAGCCATGTACACTGCAACGGAAGACCCATATGAATACAGCGATGACTACGTATTCAGCATTAGAGGCGATACGTGGGACACGTGTCCCACATGCCGTGGTAGCTACTGCAGAGAGTATGGAAGCCCCAGTATAAACCCCAATGTTCAATGCTAAAGACATATCTCTCCAGTCAACCAGTATGTCCAAGTTGCAATGGCACTAAGACAGTTAGGGTCTCCAGCGTGCAACGTGGGGGCCAGGCTGTCGGTGGAGGTTCGACCTCGTCAAGGCGAGACAACCAGAAAAAGAAGGACAAGAAGGACAAGAAAGACAAGAAAGACAGGAAGGACTCTTCCAAGAGGGACAAGGCGGAGTCTTCTACGACCTCGCGTAGGTCTGGACGTAAAGGAGAAGCTTGAAATACTATGATATTAACCCGAATTCGAGCTGGCTCGAATTGATGTGCACTGGCCATGGCTGGTTGATGGGTCCCTACAGAATGCAGGTTGATGTTGGTTATCATATGATTAGAGCCCTGTATCGAAGCAGGGGGGGGGATGCCTAAGGTGATGGGGTTCATGTGAGATTTCTTGATCTTGCAGGGCTATAAGATCTTGTGGTGTATTTCAACGCTTGCTCGGATCGGAAAACTCCCATATGTACTTCGTATGCTAGTACTTGAAGAAAGGTGCGGATCGGTCTGGGGTTAGTAGCAAATTGAAAATTACCTACCCCCTATTTTGCGCTTTACGACACGCTTTTCTCGTTTTTATTTTATTTTATTTCTCTTCTTATTTCCAGAGAACATGTCAGGTGATAGACTGCGATTGGACATGGGTGATTGGAATAATAAGTCTGGATCCATGCCATAAGGTTCAAGCAGCCTGCCGGTGGTGGGAAGCAAGCCTGGATTTGGAGACGGTTCTCCGTGGGGGACCCACGATGTCGAGGACCGGCCAAGGGGGGGATACGGACCAAGAAGCTCGTCGGATGCGGCAACCCAGATGAAAGGCCATGTTGTGCTCTGTCAATTCTTAAGGCTGGTTCCATTTTCAAGAACTGTAAGCCAATGAACAGAGACATGAATGAATGTCGGACCTCATCATGCAAGACCGGTACAACTTTTAGAATCGTCCGATGCAACGCTCAACGCAGGAAACCGCTTAGCGAATGTTTCCCAGGGATATTGGACTAGCATCCCGACATACCGACTCTGAGTAGAAGACTTCTCAAGCCCCAGACAGACGGAAGAGAAGGGTTTGCGGTGTGTCGTTGCTATAGTTTACACTACTAGTACTAGGTGGCTCTGGTCTTAGTAAAGGGACACCAGTAGGTTGTCAACTTGTTAGATTCGAGGAAAAGGTAAGAGGGCGAGAAACCCCCCCCAAAAAATAAAGGATAAATAATTCAGAGTCTGTAAGAGTATTTTATTGAAATTTAGTAACCTAATGGAGAGCACAATATTTGTAGGAGATACGTGTAGGAGATACGTGTAGGAGATATGTGTTAGGAGGTTGGGAGAAGTATGTGAAAAGGAGGAAAAGAAGATGATAAATTGACGTCTTTGTTAGATAAGCCATATGGCATACTAGGTAGTTGTACCTAAACTCAGATAACAGGTTATCAGTATATCGCGTATTTTACATATCTTGGGTGGATATGCACGTATTGGAATATGGTTATAACCTAGATTAGGCACATGTAGGTAAATATAGTGGGGTTTATGTACCTGAGGTATTAGGTAAGGTTGGTGTTGAGCTATGGTGGGGCTGATTTCTCAATTGCGAAAAGCTTACCTATGTACTTAGGTACCTACTCAGGTATTCTCTCCCTCATCTTCTT
Source organism: Camillea tinctor (assembly GCA_022578605.1). Lineage (NCBI taxonomy): Eukaryota > Fungi > Ascomycota > Sordariomycetes > Xylariales > Graphostromataceae > Camillea > Camillea tinctor. Next base: position 383,907 of record MU394063.1, on the reverse strand, counting down.
CCTCTTCCCAACTTTCTTCCCCCATGTCAAAATATTGACAAAGCTCAACCTCGGTATTTCATAGCTAAAACAATCACAAACAAATACTCGCGTTCTACCCCCCTTCGCTTGTATTTGGAATATACATCGCTTCATCCACCACATATATAACCTACTTGTAATGGCAATTGCTTTATAAACATCATGTCTGTCATTCTTTGCACAGGTTCGACCAACTCCTATCAGCCTTACCTTTTTGTATAATGACCCCCGGCTAACCACATGGCAATGTAGCTGGTTATGACCACACGATCCGGTACGTGACCATGCCAGATTAACCGAGCAAGGCTTTTGAACTTTACCCCTAACGCGAAATTCCTATATGAAGCTTCTGGGAGGCTCTGTCCGGAATCTGCTCTCGCACCATCCAGCATCCCGACTCGCAGGTCAACCGCCTTTGCATTTCCCCGGACAAGCGCTTCCTAGCCGCCGCCGGTCACCATACCGTCAAGCTCTTTGACATAAAATCCACTAACCCGAATCCGCTATTGACCTTCGAGGGACACACGGGGAACATAACCGGCGTCGCCTTTCACTGCGAGGGAAAGTGGATGGTCACTAGCTCTGAAGATGGCACTGTGAAGATCTGGGAGACGCGTAGCGGCACTATACAGCGAAGTTACAACCATGGACACGCCGTAAACGACGTTGTCATTCACCCAAACCAGGGAGAAATCATCAGTTGCGATCGCGGCGGCAGCGTGCGCGTATGGGATTTAGCCGAAAACAATTGTCCCCATCAGTTGATCCCCGAGGAGGACGTATCCGTCTCGAGCGTCACTGTTGCGAGCGATGGAAGCTTACTATGCGCTGCCAATAATGCTGTATGTTGCGAAGTGGCTGCATCCATCCCTACCTTAACCCCTCCCACGCCCCATTAATATCAAGCAAATAAGCATGTGGCAAGAGGTGCTGTTTTTGTTATGGCAATATTCATAGCTAATTTGGTTGTAATAGGGTAATGTTTTTGTCTGGAATTTGCTACAAAACTACGATAGAACGAATCTTGTACCCGTAACCCAATTCTCAGCGCACAAAGAGTACATCACTCGAATCATCCTATCCCCAGACGTCAAGAAGCTCGCGACCTGCTCCGCAGACCACACCGCCAAGATCTGGGAAGTGACGCGCGTGGACCCCGAGGCGCCCGCTCCACCCCCCGTCGAGGCAGACCCCTCCATCTCGGCACAATTACCCATAGCGCCAGGCGCGCCGACGAACGGCAACGGCATCCTGCCCCGCCCGCCCCCGCTCGACTCCCCCGGTGACCAGGGGCCCAAGCCGTACCCCTTGGAGGCGACGCTGACGGGCCACCAGCGCTGGGTATGGGACTGCGCCTTCAGCGCCGACTCGGCGTACCTGGTGACGGCGTGCAGCGACCATTATGCGCGGTTGTGGGAGCTCGGCAGCCAGCAGGTCATCCGCCAGTACAACGGGCATCACCGCGGCGCCGTCTGTGTCGCCCTGAACGATTACTCGGAAGCTAGATAGTCTGGGTTTCCGGGAAGGCAGGTCGAGCTCGCTTCCGGATATTTTCCGTTGGCCCCCGCAGCCGGTCCAAGACTATGGACAGTTTTTTCTTTATTATAGTTTTTGTTCCGAAAGCTTCGTGATTTCTTTGGCATGCATTTGGGGTATTTCTTTTTTGTCTTTTTTTTGCTGCTTGGCGTTCTGGTGAAGGGGTAAGGGGGCTCAGTACTACGGACACGGTTACGGAATAAAGGGTTTGAAGAGAGATAAATACGCAGGGAATGGGAAATGGGAAGGGGAATAATTCTCGTTCCGAGTTAGTAAGTAAAAAAAGTCGAGGCTGTTGACTAAGTTGAAGTACTCGCAGCGGCGGCAACAGCGGTTAGTAGTAGGAAGGGGGGGGGGGGAGAAAAAGTAATTTACTCCCTCGGAATGGATAGATCAGCAGATAGACTCTTCTTAGAGAATAGGGGACTTAGGTCACCTGGGAATTATTTCTGTTCTCTCTGCTTCTGTGTGTGACTACATGGTTGTAACGGGGTTATGCAGGTATTAATAGAGGGGCGGGAGGGGGTGGAAACGAGGAAGAGGAAAAGGGGTGAAGATTAGGCCTATGCGACTCGCGGTATTATCAATATGGTATGATACGTACGTAGGCAGTAGAATGAGGTGCTATAATATCAGACTGGGAGATGCAAAGAATTGACAGGCTTACTTATATAGAGCTGGCTATGATATGGGTAGTGATGGGTGGTAGGGTGGTGGTATATTGATATGCTTCTCCCCTTGTCCCCTTTTATAACCTGTATGATGATACATTTGACTAACCTCGATTACATGTATTGTATACCGATAATTAGATTCACTGGATAAAATTCAATATTGTTGATATTCCCCCTGGGTGTTTTTTATTCCCCCTCCATCTAACACACTCCACGTCCCTTATTTCCCTTGATTTAAACACTACATCCAGGGTAGATATCCAAGCCAACCAGAAATAGACCGCAAGATTAGAATATGTGATAATTCGATATTATGAAGTGATATTCAATACTTCTTATCCATCCATTCGTACCTAGTAACGACGCTCGGATAATTGCTAGGTAGGTTGCTTGTAGTATAATACCCAAGAACATAAAAAGAAATTAAAAAAAATTGACATGTAAACCCCAAGTTCCCAACTCTAGGTATCTACTGCCTATCTTGCATCATCCACGAACCCTGATTTTTTTCTACCAGCCTAACAAGAACTCAAAGTATCCTATTCCAATCCAACTTATCTGCCTGCCCAAGCTATCCCGCAGCTCTCCTTTCCGCCACGATACCTAGCTGAGTATAGGTGCAGATAGCTCTCCCATTTGAACCTTATCTTGTTTTTTTGATCCCTCCACCTCCATCCTTGTCCATTCCTTCATCTCCCTTATTTTCCTTCCCTTTTCCCTCTCATCCCGCAATCACAATTAATCTTCGATCGAATAAGCACCAATACTAGAATTACCACCCATCGCCCCACGCGTCATCATCATCCCCCGTCTCCTTAGGCTTCATATCTATCTTCTTCTTCGCCACGACAGGTTTCTTGCTTGTCACTATTGGCTTTTTACCCCCCACCGCCGCTGACTTGCTCAGCCCCTTCGGTAGCGGTTTCCCTCCCGGCGTACCCGCTTTCTTCTGCGCCTGCGCGGCGAGCCACCCTGCGAAGTCGGGCTCGGCGCCGTCGTCGAAGGGTTTGCTGCTGGTCGTCGTAGTAGTAGCAGTCGTATGTGTCGCGGAGGAGGGTGCGTCGAAGAAGCCCCCGTCCCCGTTCCCGTCCTGGTTGTCGTCCATGGCGCCCCATGCATCCCCGTCGTTGTCTTCTTCGTCCTTGAAGTATGCGTCTGCGGCAGTGGTGGAGGGTGCGGGGGATAGCGAGGGCGACTTGACGGCTTGGCGGTGGAGCGCGGAGGCAGACGACGAGGTCACGCGGCGCGGGTCGAGGCCGCTACCGCTTGTAGAGGGATGGGGTGGTGGGGAAGCAGCAGTGGGTGTGGGCGTCCCGTTGCTAGGAGTTGCGGTGGGCTGCATCTCACCCGAAGCAGCAGAGAGCTTGTTGGTGAACGAGGAGATAGCCCAGCCTGCCCACGAGGACGAGGATGCCTCATGGGGCTGCGGAGTGCTCATACGCGGGCCGGCGGCCTCGGCAGTTTGCGGCGGTGGTAGGACCGTGTCTGGCATGTTGGCGGCAGCTTTGCGGATCCGCTGCAAGTAAATATCCATGGTCTTACTCGCTTGGTCCCGCACGAGCTTTTCCTTGTCGATCAGGGATGGGCAGATGGCCGGAAGGACGCGAGAGGCACATTCCTCCTCGGTAAAAAACTCACACGTCGCCGCCAGGGCTAGGAGAGCGGCGTTGCGCGCATGCACGAATGGATCACGCAGGGAGCGCGTAAAGGCGGCGATAAGAACTTTGGCCCGGGACGAGGAACCAAGGTTCTTGGCGATCTTGCCAAGACAGATGGTAGTGTTCGTCCTAATTCCAGGTTGCTCGTCGTTGGCTGTCTTGGCTAGATATTTCAGCAGTTCGCCATTGATGGTGCGATCCGATAGCTTATTGATAATAACGAGTACTGATTTAAGCGTTTGCTCGCGGACAACAGGCGCGAGATCTGTAAAGCCGGATACTAAATTGGGAAATATCTTGTCGTTAACCACCTTCTGGGGTAGTCTGTCTATCATCAACGGTAGGTTATCCAAGAGGCACACCCGAATCGCTCTGTCAGGGTTCGTGAATAACCGGATAACCACGGGCTGAACTCTAGCCTCAAAGTCTTCGTTCGCAAGCTTCGTAGATATCTTCATGACCACACTAAACGCCTTGGGCCCGCCGCCGCCATATTCAACCGATTTCAGTAATTCTGGCAGTACTTTCATCTTGAAGAAATCTTCGGGGAAATCGTCTGATAGCTGGTCTAGGTCATCTAACAACTGTTCCCTCTCCTCTTCCGACTTGACTCCCAGATTGTCGATGCCCTCGGTAAGCTTTATTAGAGTTGAATCGAAGAACCCGCCCGACCGCCGTCCTTGTTCCAAAAATGTCTTCACAGCAATTCTTGCTTTGGGGTTTGCGTTTACGAGTCGCTTGTATCCCGCATGCATGGTAGGTGGTATGCCTTTCGTCTGTCCCGCCTGGTCCGCGCCTAAGAAATCGCCATTAAATACCTCGAATATCGTTGTTCCAAAGTTGTAGGCATCAACGGCTGAATGGGGGCCCTGTTTTATCGCGTCCCATCCTGAGCGTGCCAATTCCGGTGGTGTGTATCTACTCGAGTCGGGCACCATGCTCCCGTACGTGTATATTATAGCCTCATCATCCTTAACATTACTGAGAATCTCGAATCCGCCCAGTTTCCACTCGCCGCTTTCCGACGTGTATATGGATCCGACGCGCAGGCTGCCGTGGATGGAGGAGCCCTCGTCGTTGATAAACTTGACGGTCTGGGCGATACTGTACAGACCCCATTTGATAGTCTCGGGGCTCAGGCTCTTCCGGCGGACGTGCCAGCGCAGGGGCACCAGGCGCTCGGTAGCGATATAGATATAGGAGTCGGTCTCGACGGCGTCTAGGACCCTGATGACACCGGGATGGCGCATGGTGCGCAGCTTCTTAAGCGCGTTTTTGGCGAGCGGTAAACGCGAACGGTTGGCGGTGACATCGAAGGAGAATATACTACAGTTAGAGCCGTCGGCGCGGCGCGTGCCATTATAGAGGGTCCAGATAGAGGAATCGACGTCGACCTTGTCGCCGAAGCTATAGGGGAAAGGTGGCCCTTGGGCAATGGCGGATGCGACCGCCGACTTGAGGAAATCCATGCGCACTTGATAGCTGATTTATCCTAGGTCACTGGCATAAAGGTAGGCAAATAGGGGAATAAATTGAAGCGGTTATACTATTATGTAGGTAGAGTAAGTATTAGTAAATAGGTTATGTACCTGGGTAGGTTTAGGAGAGATATAGCTTAAGGAGGATGGGAGGGACTTAGGTAACGTATTGTACAACCAGGTTAGGTAAGAAATTTAATTAGTAAATACATAGTAGGTTAGTATGCCTAGTGTACATATGTACAATGGAGACAATATGCGGGCTTAAGTTTAGCGGGTATTCCTTTTTCTTTAGAGCCTCCCCGCACTAATCCAAATAAAACTTAGGTAAGGGAAAGCTATTTTTATCTCCGCTGTAGGTCAAGAGAAGAAAAAAGCGGAAAAAAAGAAAAGAAAAGGTTACACACATGAACCTTGGAAGTCACGTTCAATTCAGCCTTAACTGTAAGACTGATGCATCATATTACGTAGTAGCGTAGCTGTGTAGAAAGGACGATCTTTTTACTAATTTATTTAACGATGACTAATAAATCCAAGAAAGGATCCATCTTCCACTACATCCTTAAACTTTAACCTTCTCACCTCTAAACTACCAACAACTGCCCCTTTACGCCGGGATCTTGAACCCCCCAGTCCTATCTCTCCAGAGACCATTCGGATCAACGTCAGCTTGTACCTTCTTGGCCAGTGCCAGCTTCTCGGGTCTGAGCCGACCAAAGTAATCCTGCGGATAGAAGCAATCGTTCTGGAATAAGGGTAGGTACACATCGGACGGGAGCGAGCCGCTCTGCTGGTAGCCCTTCACTAATGACTGGAAGCCCTCGTACGTGTCTCGCATCGTCGTGTCGATCTTGGCATAGTCCGAGTCGAACCAGAAGCTGTAGTCCAGCTCTATGACGATGCGGTTGATGTCGTCGTCCAGGTCTAGCATGTCCCCGCCCTTTTCCTTGGCGAGCCTTGCGATCTGCTTGGGCAGCGGCTGAAATGCGATGCTGGCAACGAGCCCTGGCACGAATTTAACCGTGTCGCTAACGTTGACCCAATGGTCATATATAGATTGCATAACCTCCGGAGCGTCAGCCCCTGTCGGCAAGGGCATCGACTCGGTTCCGATTGTGTACACGCTGCCCTTGATGACAGCCCAATTGTTTGCGCTGAGTAGGCTGTTCATCGATTGCGTCTTGGTCGTGTCTATGCTATGAGGCACAGCTGTGAAGCCCTCGAAGACCCCCGACGGTGGTTCAGGTCCATTATAATACAGGAATATGACCCAGATATCCGCGAGGGTGGCAAGTGTCCGCTCGGCAGTCATGATGATGCCCGCTTTGTCATCGGGGTAGTTCTCGGTAAAGACACGCACAGCTTCGAGCAGAGCAGCCGTATTCTCCGGCGTCGCGTCGTAGACGAGGTTTCCTCCCCAGACATCCCCTTGGGGATACGCCTGGAGAAGATACGAAGTCACAATGCCAAAGTTGTTCCCACCGCCTTTCAGCGCCATGTAGATATCCGGATGGCTAGACTCCGACACGGTAATGATGGATGCATTCGCTAAGACAAGCGTGTACTCAAGGATCGAATTGGCCCCCCAGCCGTATTGCGTACTCATAAAGCTTAGCCCTCCTGTTGATTGGTAGAATCAGTTACCAGGCTCTTGTCCATCATCGAAATCATTTGCACTCACCTCCTAGTAGGTAACCACCGACGCCGACATTGCCGATTCTGCCACCGACAACAGTATACCCAGTTCCATCGAGCTCGGCAGCTACATCGTCCCAACGGTTTCCCGGTCCGACCCTCACCGTCTCGGTTGCAGGGTCGAAGATGACTTCGTTGAGGTTCTTAGTCGAGATAAGTGGTCCATCGTTGACACTAGCAAACCAGTTATTCGGGTTGTGTCCACCGGACTTGATCGCAAAGGTCTCGTTGTTGTTGCGCAGGACAGAAACAATGGCGGCGACTTCATCAGCGGTAGATGGTGCTAGGATGCATGTGGGTTTTAAGCCACCGCATGATGTCGACCAGTATTCCGACTGTTCATTAGAATAGTCAATGGTCAAAGGCATTAGCATCGAGATTCCCGTCTGGCTTTCGACGACCTCACACGTGCTTTGAGCTTTCACAAACGCCACTGCAAGGGCGGTAGCCCCTAGCCAGGCCCGGTTCACCATCGTTTCAAGCTACCACTCTATAGGCACTTAAAGGAAAGCTTCAAGCAGGAAAACAGGGGAGTACCTTGAGGGACATTACCAGTCTCAGGGAGAAAGGGGAGAAGGCCGTCCTAGGTAACGTCCAGAGCGAATAGCAGCAGGAGGCTCTCCCTATATACTTACCGCCACCATGCACTTTTGCACTGTTCGCGGCCATTATCGACGATGAATTAAACTACTCGCTCAACGAGGACTGTCAGCTCCATATTATTCTAAGCGCTGTGCATGCCACCCCAGGAGTAGGGGAGAAGAATCGAGGATGCCAAATTTCGCTTTACGGGATCTAGAAGCATGACAGGCATGCCAGCACTAAGCCAGTGCGCTAGAACCGAACTACACTACAGCCGAGTGCGGATACGACGTTGAAGCTGCATTGTGCTCGTTTTCCTGGTCACTCCTTCTATATACATACATAGCGTTTGTGTATCAAACCGGTTCTCGTGGCCCTCTAGATGTGTTTATAGACGATTCGCCGAGCGTGCCCAGGCACTTACTACACATGGCATGCTCTGCGTAGGGGCACGTCAGGTCCCCATACTACGTTCTGCAGCTTCGTTACGTATTACACAGTCATGCATGATATGTGGGGTGAGATGGCGGCTCGAGACCGGCCGGACCAGATCAGATCTCCCTTGGGCTCGTCCTCAGCAGGTGGTTATCTCATCACCTGAGAGGCTCGTTTCGGTAAGACTTACCAACGAATACCTTGTGTGGCGGATTACTTTTGCTCCATCTGCCGCTGCTGGGCCGCCTACTCACAGCAAAATAAAATAAAACAGAATGCGACGTGATGTGATAATAATGCTCCGGGTCGTGCTACGCGTATTCGGAAGGCTAGCCGGGGGTAACCCATCGACCGGGGGTGAGATAGAACAAAAGAAGAAGAGAGGTGTACACTAATCAAGCGATATCCGGGAAGATTGACCTCAGCTCCCTGCCTACCTACCTGCTATCCCACCAAGCTATTCCTATTTTCCCCATTCTCGCCTTCATCGCCGACATCCCCACTCCTTATCCTTATCCTGTCGATTTCACATGCCAGCTATTACTGTTCCCTGTTTTCTTGCTAGTTAAGGTAGGAAATACCTTCCCTTTCGCTCCCGGCCGCACGGTGCCGTACGGCCGAATATCATGAAGATGAATGGTTCAGGAAGAAGGGGAAACGTTGCATCTGCATACATATGTACAAATATGAAGAGTCCTTAAATGTATGTCTTGCATTCCCCCCCCTAGATGATATGACATGGGGGCAAAAACGCCAGCCCAGCCTAGTCCAGCCCCAAATCAGCATCCCCGAACAAAAAAAACCCGGGGCCCCGTTTTTTCCCGCAGGACTTTTGGATTACACAACGCCAAGGCTATAGTGGGCTAAGCCACTATACTATACTAACTACACTAGAGTGAATATAGAACAAACAATAGTGTCCGCGCGGGTATGTTGGCGTGCATGAGAGCTGGAATGTTGATCAAGGAGGGGTAGTGGGGGCAGAGGAAAGGATATCGTTTCGGTCAGGGCAGGGAACAGGAGGGTAAGGGGAAGATAGGTTACCTAGTAGCTAGGTGCTATCTACTACACTAGGTAGGTTATGTGCTTCGTACATGGAAAGAAAGAAAAAAGGGGGGAAGAAAAGAAAAAAATATCGATAACTAACTGCATGCACCTGTAGTAGCGATGTAGTACACAGCAAATTGCTCAATTAAGTATATGACATCGGCCTATTAAAACGCTTCTAGGTTAAATACTAGGTTATCCCAGTGTAACGTAGATTACCTGTCCTATGTCCTATGTCATGTATGTATGTATTATTCAGGTTTATCTAAGTCTTTTTTTAAAACGCCGCGCGCGCGAACCTTACCCCTATATCAGGGTCCTATTAAGGCCGAGCGCGTGTGTAGGAATAATAAAAAAAGCCATTTTTTAGTTCGGTTTAGGAAGGGGGAAGAAGGATAAGACGGATAGAGAGGCTGACTGACCAGGCTTGGGGTTTTTTTTTTTTGGGCTGCGCTTGGCTCTCGGAAGGGAGGGCTGGAACCAAAAGAAAAAGAAAATGAGCGAGCACGCGAGATACGATGCGATGCGATATTGGTTTCTTTGTTTTTCTTCTTTGGATTGTGTGTCTGAGCGTGCGTACGCCATGCTATGCAGGACAGTGGAAATACGCGGAACGCAAAACAAAAAAAAAAAGAAAAGGGGAACGAAGGAATAGGAAAATAGGAATAAGGAGAAAAGGGGAAAAAAGCAAAGAAAAGAAAAAAACCGACAACTTCGGTACTGTAACCCTCCCGTCATGTACTATGTAGGTACGTATGCCGAGAACTTGGGGCTGGAGAGTACCGATTGGGCGGACCGGGGGTGGGAGGGGAGATGACAAGGTAGATAGGTAGGTGAGGTTTAAGGTATGTAAGACTGCAGAGATTACATACTCGTACATAGGTATACTATTTGATGGAATGAAATAGGATGGGATGGGATGGGATGGAGATGGAGATGAAGATGGGGGATGAGATAGCCACGGGGATTGATCACACAATATATGCTATAGGTACACTATAATAACCCTATAGCCTAGCTACTATATGCAGTATGTATGTTTATGTATCTGAAGTTAGCGCCGCGTGCGAATCGAACACCTGGCCCCCTCTCTCTTTCTAACAAAAGCAAGAATTAACAATCAGCAATAGTAATGATGAAGAATTAACGACCTATATTTCTACTCTCTCTCCTTCCCCATTTTTTTCTTCGGCAGATCGGCAGCGATGGCCTTATCATTGTCATCGTTTTAAGGTTGGAGAGAAGAATGGATGAGGGAAAGTGGGAAAATGCAAAAAGGTAAGGTAGATAGATTAGGTAGGTAGAGGGAGGTATAATAAGAAATAATATAATGTGTAATGTAGCAGTTGCAGGTGTCAGATCTCTCTCATATCATCTCTCTCGTTTGTTTTGTTTTTTTGCACCTCATCGTTAATTGACTTTATTTGATTGGTTTTATCGTATGTACTTTTTCGGGTTCGGATTCGGGTTTAAAGAGAGACGGAGAGTTGATATCATGAAGTCGTCATTTCGCAATTAACCTATGGCTATGCCTATAGGTCCCGTTTCCGTTTCATACCCCCCCCCCCCCCCCCCCCCTCCCCTGCCCTTTCTATCCAGCTCCCGTTTGTTTTCTTTCTATGAGGGCCCGAGGGAGCTTATGCTCCTTTTTCTTCTTCCTTTTTTCCCTTCTAATTTCCAGCTCAGGCATATGTAACGCTACGTGGTTATTCATTTCTGTATTACGGGAACGGTGTAGAAAAAAAAAAGTCACCTGCACCGCTGGCACGGTAAATCATACGTTCGTTCTTTTTTTGCTTTTCCTTATGCGCAATGCCGCCTTCCACCCCCTCATTTCTTTTAGGGTTTTGGTCCTGTGGTTCTATCTTGCCTCGGAACTTGTCTCGAAGAAGGAGATGTGGCGTTATGTCAGGTTGGGTTTTTTAGACCGGCCGCCTTTTTGGGGAGAGCAGATGCATTTATACGAAAAATAGCCTAGCTGTTGGTTCGCAGAATGTCTATGCATAGCGAACGCACGTGGGGTATCAAAGCTTTATTTTGTCCGTTTCTTTTTCTGTTTTGAGTTGTAGTTCCTGTTGTGTAGAGTTATGTATGGTCTGTGTGTCTTTTTATTTTCTCCTCTTTCCTTTTTTTTTCCGTCCGTTATTTTATTTCACTTTCCCGTCAGGTGGGTGGGACAGCGCGCTTGTAAGTTCATGCCTTATATTTTGACTTTCACCTATACCGTTTGTAGGTAGCGTCCTATTCCCTGATCACCTTGGTCCCTTCGGCAGGTTCCAGCAATTCCCACTGGCAGTCGATGTTCTCCTGGCGGAATCTGCTGATGATCCTCTCGGCAATCTGCTCAAAGTTGCGGGTGGCAAGGGCCAGGATGGTCGGCCCAGCGCCTGACAAGCACACACCGAGAAGGCCTTCTTGTGAGCTCGGAGACATAGACTGCACAATTTCGCCTAGCCCCGGGATCAGAGTTTGCCGGTACTGTTGGTGTAGCTTGTCCTGCATCGCCAGATAGATCAGGTCTGGGTCTGGTGGCGACTGTCCTAGGGCGACAGGCAGAAGGGCTATGCGCTGTAGATTAAACGTCTAATGACGGTGGCAAGCGTCAGTCGGGGTAATCTTTGCTACGCCAAGAGCAGGTTAGAGAAGTCACACGTACCACATCCTGTCTGGGATACTCCTTGGGCAGTACCTCGCGGGCCTTGGCTGTGGGCACCTGGAAGTTGGGGATGATCGCCACCGCTTTGATCTCCTTTGACCACGGGAACTTGATGTGATGCCCGATTCCATGGGGCGGCTCCGGCGGCCGCTCGCCGGTGTCGAGACCGCCGGCCGGTGCAGGCAATACCTCGCTGAGCGGGATCTCAACGCGCGCGACATCCTCGGGCGTCAATGGCTTGAGGTATGTTCCCACAAACCCACCAAACAGAGCGGCGCCTACGTTGTCGGGATGACGTTCTATGAGTGTTATATTAGTAATTAATCCATCTTTTCCCGTCTCAATGAGACAAGATGTATGGGACCCGTACCGATCATCAAGCAAAAATCAAATAGTCGGTCGTCGGTTAAGTGATGAAGGCCGCCCACTTCCTTTCCGAGCATCACACCGGCCACGACAGCGGCCCCTGAAGACCCCAGACCCCGTCCTAGTGGAATGGGGTTCTTGATGTGCACGTGGGTCTCAACGGGAAAGGCACGCTGGTCATGACATCTCAACACGTAGAGCGCAACCCGGGTGATGAGATTGGCGGCTGGGTCCAACGGGACATCGCCAGAGTCCTCCCCTTGACCCTCATATGTGATCCTGCAATTCAACGGGTGCTCCGAGGAGGTCTTAGACCGATCAATGGTGACCTTCAACTCAAGATATATAGATAGCGCTAGACCTATGACATCGAAGCCGGGGCCAATGTTGGCAGAGGAGCAGGGGGTCCTGATAGTGAAGGACTCCATCGTGGGGTTAGAGATTACTCGAAAACCAGACCAAGGGGTGTTATGAATGCGGTAGTTTGTTTTAAACTAAAATGAAAATGAATATATCAATTCTATGCTATATTCAAAAATCCTGTTGCACGGGTGTGACTCGAGTGAATTTAGGCCTAAAGATCGTGAACTGAGTTGGATTTTCTAGTGGGACCTCCGAAGGTTTTCTGGCTAAGCTTTTTCTCCCGATTCCGGAACCAATGCATGTAAGACTTATACCACATTCGATATCGATAATTCCCTGGCAGCTGTTTGCCAGTGGTGGTTGAGTCTCCGTGCTAGTCCATTATTCTGGACAACCTGCCCCAACTAGGTAACCCAAGGGCTTCTGATTGGTCGAGGTGTTTTTCGGCATCTGGAAATGTCGTCATTGCTTTGCTTAGACATACCTTGACAATGATCTACATTTTTGAGCTATAACGTAGAATATATTAACCTAATATTTAGTTGAGTAGCATTCAAAGACTTCAGAAGCTGTGCCTACCCTAGATATCCAGCATTAGAGTGTAATACATTGAACTTACAATTCAGCATCTAATACAAGTACCCAGACCGAGAGAGACTCGGTGATAACCAAGAAATAAGATTTGGTGGAGGGAGCTTAATGAGCTGCTGCCGCCAAAACGGTTATTTGTAAACTGGCGGGCGCCATACTGTCCGATTTGTTGCATTTTGTAAAGAAGTATCCAGGTAGACTAAGTTGAAATTGGTCACGTTCGGTGTTGGCTGGCTAGTATGATGCTTTACATATTTTGTACAATGAGTTAACACAACACATATTTGAGCACTGTCCGAGCGAATTCATGAATACATAGTAGTCACTTCAATGTTAAACTATAGTTTATATATATATATTTTTCATCAATTATCACTTTAGGGGTATGCGTTTTTGACTCGAACTCACACAACCACCAGAGAGATCAAAATATACAGCGGCATTGCAGCCTGATAACATGTAAGCACTATACGATCCCTGGACGATCAAGTTTTTATAGGCATTTATTGGATGTGAATCTTGGCCTAAACGAGCCTGGGTACGTAGTACAAGCCCAAATATTCGGATTTCTATAGCGAGTTGAGCCTTGCAGCAATGCCAATTTTAAACGATATATACCGTGGGGCGATGCTAGGATTGACCAACCAACATCGTCAAACTCCCTTGCTTGATTCAAATATGCAAGACAAGTAAGTAGGCTATCAGTTGCACCGTACCATCCATTGTTAGAAGTAGCTACAACTTGCTCAAAAGCGCGCATCCTTACTTCATTCAATTATATCGGTTCATCGTTCTTAACTTTGGCTTGGTCACAACTTAACATGTAGGCTCTTGTGCTACAGAAATGTCAGTTGATGCCTGCTTGAAGAATAGACCGCGTTGAATCTTATTCCATGGCTGCGGTTTACTTATTTACACTTTTTAGAAAACATAAATACTTCGATCCCTCCCTCAACACAAACACGCCATCTCTCTCCATCTTCAACCACAAAAATTATCATCATGGATATGACATCAATGACTATGGATATGCCCTCTACTACGACGACAGCAGCTGCAGCGGCTACGTCCTCGGCCATGTCTATGGATAATATGTCTATGGGTAACATGTCTATGGGCGACATGAATATGGGTAATATGAATATGGACGGACCGTGCAAGATTTCTGTACATCAACCCATAAAATCGAAATACCGTATCACGAGAGAAAAAAGCTAATGAGGACAATGACAGATGCTCTGGAACTGGAACACAATCGACTCCTGCTTCCTCTCCTCCTCCTGGCGTATCACCTCGTCGGGCATGTTCGCCGGCTCCTGCATCGGCGTCATCCTACTCACCATGTCGCTCGAGCTCCTGCGCCGCACTGTCAAAGAGTACGACCGCTACCTCGTTCGCAAGCATGCTGTGGCGGCCAGCGGCAATGACACCACCTTGACCGGAACCCGCAACCCGACTAAGGCGAACTCGACGACGAAGATCCGCCCAGCTGTTAGCCAGGTCAAGGGATTTAGACCGTCAGTACTAGAGCAGGCGATTCGGGCGTTCTTACATATGGTCCAGTTTGCGGTGGCTTATATTCTTATGCTGTACGTTTGGCTGTTATTTGAATGTTTCCTTTTTTTTTTCCCTTTTTTTTTTTAACTTATCAGTAATACGCCTCGGCGATCTAATTGCGAGTATCTCAATAAAAAGGGACTCTCTGGAACTAACACGGAATTAGGCTCGCAATGTACTTCAACGGTTATATCATCATCTGCATATTAATTGGCGCGTATCTGGGAGCATTCGTGTTCCACTGGGAGACCTTGGACGGAAGGTAAGTGCATTTCATCACAGCACCACGCACGGCATATCATTCACCATGATTACATCTACTAACGATCTACTATGTAGTCGAGGCGCGACGAGTGCTAGTCAGGATCCTACAGTTTGCTGCGCATAGGTATTCTTTCCAGAGGAAAGGGGAACAATGTGGGGAGTTTGGCAGTATTGATAGGCAAACAACCTGATTTTGTCTTGCTCCATTGAGGACATTAGCGTCAGATACATTCCTAATTGACCACTATTATGAACTCTTTGGGCTAAGAGACGTCTACCAGTGGTATTGTTACGAGGGATTAAGGAAGTGCTTAGATAACTAACACGTTGCTGTGCGCGGAACCTGGAACCTAGACTACGACTACATATGTCACCATTACTTACAGGAATTCCTTCTGTTCCCTCCTAACCCTTGATAAGTATTTTAGGGCTGCTACATTTATCAACATCTGGCGCGCAACACTGAAGCAAAATAGGTCCCATTACAATTCAGCTAATAACGTGAGTAACAATGATAAATCATAGCACAAATACCATGATATCCCCTATCCCAAGTCACACCACAGTCCATCAATAACGACCCACAGGATCACTCACTCGTCCGCTTCTCGACTAACTCCTGCAAGCAGGCTACATCAATCTTCACATCATGCATCCCCAACGACAACGAGTCAGCCACTTCTCCCCACTCAGTGTCATTATCCTCCACGGCCACCTTCCCTACCGCAGACTCGGCCTGCCGGAGCGTCGTGGTGAGGATGGCGAGTCTCCGGGCGAGACCCTGTAGAGCAGCGTGATTCGAAGATCTGCCGGTAGCAGAAGTGCTAGCACTAGCCTTAGCCTCGGCGCGGGGCGTGGCCTTAGGGACAAGCAACACCGGCGTGGCGCAACTTTCTTGGATTCGCACCGGGGCCACGCCACGGCCCGACGCTTTGGTTGCGTGGCTGCTGGTCGCCTCGGTTGTCTGAACTACCTTGGATACTGTGCGTTGGTGCTGCGGGGGACTTTCTGGCTCGCGTTTGATGGTTACGTGCTGGGTGTTATTGCTCTTGGGGTTCTTGGCCGGCATCTTTAGGAGTGGGTATGGTGACGCTGGGGTCTCCTTCTTCTCCTGAACATCGTAGTGATCTTGTGCCATGCTTGGCTTCTTCGAAGAGTCCGTTTTGAAGGAGTGTGTGATGGGCTCGGAAGGCTGTCCGTTTGGTGGGGTAGGGAAGTGATGAGGAAGATCGAGCTGATATCCCACGACAGGACTACTCGACAGAAGTGGAGACTGATCGTGTGCATATTTCGTAGTATTGACGCACTTTGATTGCAATGTTGAATTCGGACTGGTGGAAATTCACGGGTTAATTATATGCCATATTCACATATTCACAATATACTAGGTCCGTTTGTCACTTACCCTAGGCTCACTGCTTTCAGCATACTCTGATCCAACGTAGCAGCCGTATTGTTAAGCTTTCGATGCACCTTCTCAATTATGATAGAGTGCACATTCTGGTCAAGTCGGTTTTTGATGGTTTCGTAGCCATCAAGATTGAGTTGAATGAGCAAAGGGGTTAGGTCACAGTTTTTGTAGTTCAGTCCGACAGTTCTGAGGAAATTATGGAACAGAATTGTTTGATACTTATCCCACACGAACCTGACGGAAGACGTCAGCTCCCACGCTGTCGTGCTCCTGGTCTTATTTCTCCAAACAACCGACTCCGTCGTGCGAGGACTACGGCTGTGGATAGCCATGATGGATGTATTATCCTCATCTACCAGAGGCCTAGATAACCGTTGATCATAGATGAAAGACTCGATTTAACGAACGTTTGGCCACTTAAGGGAGGATATAATCATACACTATTCTGAAATATGGATTTTGTGAGTCGGGAGCTTGCATAACCCTATCATTCAAAGTTAAATGTAGGTGGTAAGACTAGATAAATCTGCTCATCCCAAACTTAAGTGAGACATCTTTGTTTTAATTTTTAGGTAGGCAGAACCCTACGTATAGACATTTTCTAATTCCTTATATGCTTTTTGGGGGAGGGGAGGGGAGGGGAGAAGGGGACGATATTATTTGAGTACTGCTAGCACTTAGTAAATACACTTACCATCCGTACACACTTATTTAGCCACCCCCACTTTTTAGCCACTTAAATGTATAACGCACTACTAAAATATTAATAACTTTACTTATACATATAAAATTTAATAAAAATGATAAAAATAAATAAAATACATTATATTAAAGCTTTTTTTTTAATTAATTTATGTATTTATTTAAAAGTTTAATTATGCGCTTAAATCGTGTATGTTTTAGCAACTAGATAATAAGCGTATTTGTTTTTTCGTTTTAGTTTAAATTATTAGATTTATTTTTAAATTTTTTACTATTTTTAGCCCGTAATGACTTAAATTTTTTTTTACTTATAGTTTTAAATTTAGCTAATATTTTTAAAAGTTTTATAAACGTTTAGTTTAAATTTAAGATTTTTTTTTGCTTTTTTTTTTTACGGCGTTTTAATTTTATTTTTAAGGCTTTTAGTTTTTTTTTACAAAAAAGCAGCTTAACAAACTGTTTTTTAAAGGTTTTAGCAGCTATTTTTAAAGCTACTTTAAATTGTAAAGTATAAAATTTAGCTAAATTTTTTACTTTACGACTTATAATTAGTATAGTAAAAAGGCTTATATTTATAAGTTTAAGCTTTAAAGTAAAATTTCGTTTTTTGCAGTATTTATTGCATTTTTTATATTTAAAAGCTTTTTTTCGATTAATAAGCTAGTTATTAATAACTTTAAACTTTGCTTTTATAGTTTTTTTTATAAATGCTATTTTTTTAGCTTTAACGTAAGTTTTAATAAAGTTAATTTTATTTATAAATATTACGTTAATAAAAAAGGCTAATTTAAAAAAATATTGTTAATAATAACTTTTTAAAACGTTAAATAAGCTATTATTTAAAGATTAAAGTTTATAAAAGCAATAAGCTAATAAAAAGCATAAATAAACGTTATATTTAAAATAAAAAAACATAAATTTTATTTAAAAAAAAATACGTTAATATACTTTTTTTATAACTTATGAAATAAAAATTGTAAAAATATAAAAATAACATTAATTAACGTAAAATTAAAAATAACTTATTAATGTATAATTTTTATAATTATTTAATATTAAAAAGTAAGCGTTAAATAAATTAAAAAAAAGTTTATTAGTTTATAGCAAATAAATTTATTATAGCTATTTTATAGTTATTGCACTTAAAAATTAGCTATTTTTTAAGCAAATATAATACTAATTTGCAATTTTTTTAAATTTTTTAAAAAACCAAAATAACTAAAGTTTTTTTTCTTTAAAAATAATTTTAAAATTTAAAATTTTACTTATAGCACTTACATATTTAATAAATAATGTTTATATGCAAAATTGTAAACTTTTTATAAATAACTTTTAAGTTTTAAAAAATTTAAAAACTAAGTTATTAATTTTTAATATAATAGTTAATATAATAAATAATTTAAGCTTTAAATTAAGTTATTAACTATAGCTAGCTATAATTTTTTTTTTATTTACGTTATAAGTTAGTTTAAGTCGAATTTAGCTATATTTTTGCTGCTATATATTAAAATATTAGTTTATAGCTTTAAAAGTAAAAAAATCAAATTTTATAGCTTTTATTTTACGGCTTATTTTAATGTAAATAGCTAAGTTTTGTTATATAAAGCGTGTTATTTAATTGCAGCTTATTTTTTTTTTATACTTATTTTTATTAAAAAGCTTTTAAGCAATTTTACAAATAATACTATAAAATAAAATAAATTTTAAAGCCTTTTAGCGCAAAATTTACCGTATAATTTTTTTTTTTTGCTTTTAAAAAAGTTTTATATGTATATAATGTTTAACTTTATGTTTTTTATAGCAAAAAAAGTTTTAAAAAATTATACGTAAAACTTCTTATTTTTAAGCTGCTTTTTGCATTAAAATGCCAGTTTTTTTAACATTTTGCATAGCACGCATTAAATTTAACTTTATATAAAAAAGCATTTTAAAATAATGTAATTTAATGAAGTTATTGCAAAAAAAGTAAAAAAAGTACGGCATTTTATAAGTTAGTAATTATAAAGTTACTTTACGCACTAATTTCTATATGACCTTTACACAGAAACTTTTCGAAAAAAATAAAAAAAAAACATTAATTTTAAATCTATTTAGATTTTAAAGCGTATATAAATAGCTTTAAAATTAAATTTTCTATCAATTATTAAAGTTATAGTGTTTTGGTAGTTTTTTATACATTTAGGTGGCCGAAAAGTGGGGGTGGCCAAATGAGTGTGTACGGATGGTACGTGTTACTATATTGAACATATTTCTGTACTACGTGGTGACCTTCTACATATTTAAACATAATGTAGTACTTGGATGTTTTATGTTAAAATGGGTATGAATAAGGGACGAGGGATGGGGCGTTGTCCGACTTTTGGCTTTCCAATTACGTTGCGTTTAGATCAATGTATTTTCTATGTTTTATTTTACTTTTCTTGATCACGGTATGCTGATTTGCCCTTTAAGACTTCCACACGGACCAGTTAAGTTTCCTTATCATGGATGAAGTATACATTTATAGGTGTTATGGACTTAGACGCGATAGGTGGGAAGTAAGGGGTATTTGGCAGGAATGCATAAGGAAGCAATAAGTTGGGCAAAAGTAAAAAGGCATATCGGCAATAAGAATAAAAATGATCACTTCCGGATTAGGAAATAGGAACTAGCATAAAAGAAAGCGAAGCTTCTCTTAGATTTAAGACTGAGACTTAGAAGAATAAGGCTCGATTTAATGAAATATGTTGCTAATTCTCCTGACTTTATATTAACTTCGTAACGATAGGAATTAATACCTTTATAAGTAGGTATCCACGTACGATTATAGTTTGAGATCATTATACATAAAACAGAATCGCTATAATGAGATTAGTACATTATTAAACGGCTCTTAAATTATAGAGTGCACCAGAATTTACGTTCTTACTCATGATGATGATTCTGAAAAGGGGGTTTTCGACATAAGAATCCTCGTCTCACCTATCGGCTTTCCTAATTAAAAGCAAGGGCGTACATATATGCGCTTCAACTATTTTAAGCCCCGAACCTATCCACAAGCATCTGAAGGATCCTTTCCTGGTCAACACGCAACACATCCTTCACATGTACTACCTTGTTGTTTACCTCGCTGCCAAAAACTTTCGCAAAAAACCTGTTTCATCCAAGTATGCCGGTCATCTGGAACACTTTCATACTCGGCGTGCATACAAAAAAGGACCAGAGCAGCAATACCAGTAGCCAACGCTGTTGCGCCCGAGTTTCCCACCTCGGCATCCTCATCTTGCCTAGGAGATGTTTGCCTGGGAAGATATAATCCAGGTCTTCCCTGTCGACATACTTTTGGCGTCAAAGTCAATGTCGTTCGTACCTATGCTAAACATACTGGGGCTGTTGTAAGGTACCCATCTATCACTCGACCTGCTTGGTTTAAAATTGCATTCTGCACCAACTATGAGAATATTTGTCTTATGTGCCTTCCTGATGACCTTACTAAGGCTGGTGTCTTTGTTGGAGTCCTGGCAGGTATTCTAACCTAATGTCAGGGGTTAGTGAGGAACAAAGAATATTTGTTTATATAGGTAACAGTGAGATCCATGTAGCCCTTGCTTGGTCCCTCGTGGCACCTAAGAGAATTCTGGTAGAAATCTGTTTGTTAGAACAATATATATTTTGCCTCACTCCTACATCAAGCTGTCTTTTGCCTTCACTTAGCAGTCCTGCGTGTGCCTTTTAAGCAATACCTTCGCTATTAGTAATTAGTTGTTCGATCAACTCTAGCATCTACGCAAATCTTTCACTGATAATCCACGTTGGGTGGGATCAAGAAAGGAAACCTGGAAATCTCTTGATATGTCTACCATGGACATCGTGACGCCCCCTCCTGTGCTCACCCCCACGTGTGCTATTGCCGATCCGGCTCAGTCGTGGAAACCACCTCAGACTCGGTGAGGTTTTATTTACTTAGCACAAAGCTCAATAGGTTGTCTATGCTAACTGCGAATACATTAACCTAGAGTTGTTAGAATATACGGCCTTGTCAGGTCCCAAGACGATAATACACCTCGGTGGAAAAGCTCATGGCTGCCTCCAGGCGCCTCGGGCTGCTCGTGAAGTTTTAACATCTCTAAGTCTCGCCTATTTGACAAGGATTTCTCTGAAGCCGATCATGAGAAGGTAGCGAGAGACCTTTTGAATTACCTCGACCGAATAGTACGAAGTCAACCACGTGTCCATAATTCATTGTTTGGACTAGTATACTTACGATATCACTACTAGAACTTCGATGAGATGTTTGTTCTTTGGGTCGAAAATTTTACTGGAGCGATCGTGAAGCTGGTATGTCCGTTTGAATGAAGCCGCGAGAAATTTATACTTTGAAATCAACTGACGAATCACTAAGGCTCTCATCATCTCTGTACAAGAACCAAAGTATCGGCGTACCCTTCACAAAATATGTGCGATAGTACGTTACAGACCTTGAATTTTAGTGTGTTTAATATAATGATTGATATTTGCCTAGATCTTCTTCGGAACTCCCCATCGCGCTTCAAACGCCTACAGCCTGGACTCAACTGTTTCCAGCGCCATAAAAGAGTATTATATCGGACTCTTGACTAACGTGACTCCATCCACAATCAATGACTTATCAAGGCATTTCGGAAGTGTAGATGAAAGATTTAGCTTGATCTCCCATATGTTCACCATAATTATTTATTATCAGCCACCATCACCGTCTCCGAGTGCTTACCCTATAGTAAGCTATGACCAATCCGAACTTCGCTGACTTGCTATAAGAGAAATCGAAGAACCCCAAGAATACAAGATATACTTCTAATACAAACTATAGATTCTTCCAGAGGTTTCGGCAACGCTGGGTCTTGACAACGAGATCAGAATCGGTATTAAGCTCGCTTACCACGGTCTAAGACACCACATGACCCGCTATGAACAGAATCTGTTGCAGAATCACCTTACTAATGCTAAAATTGGTATGCCTTTCCTTAGGTCTCTGTATACGTTATAGAAATAATGTTAATATGATTTTGGTTTTCAGCACACTGGGATTATTTCATCCACTTCATGGATGTCCTCAATTCTGCCTATACCAAGTCCGATGCTGAGTTTCCGCGGCTTCTCTCTTCTAATATAAGCACGGTCTGTTTTGATCACTCAAGACTGACAAATTGGGTATCATCCGATGATGTATCTGTGAGTTACACAAAGATTAGAGTGGAAGACGGAATAGATCCATACAAGGTCTTAGTCTCGATTGCGCAAGCTATTCGTAAGTGTCCCGCAGCACTCTGGAGCTCGTGCCCGGACGTAAAGACGGCCGATGGTCAAGAAAAAGTAACGGTGGCGGATATCTACCTTGATCTCTTGAAATAGATTGCCACACAACAGCCTCGGGGTTTTCTGCATATACAGCATTTGATGCCGGTTCTCACTGACGCGATTCACACCCATTTCGGGCCATGGAGGGAAAGAGGCCTTTGGATATGCTTAAAGGCCGCTATATACGCACCGCTGGGAGTTCCGATATACGGATTCCTGCATATTAGGAACCCAGCAAGCATCAAAGCCTTCAAAAGTATTGATTCATGCCTACAAGGGACGGAGTCTATGTTCAGGTTAGTCCTCACGATTGCTGATGGTGTTCCATTTGATGTCGATGACACCAGGCTTTTTTACCTGGATCTCAAATATGGCGACGCGGAAGTGTATGCAATGGATAATGAATCCCCCCTTCGCGATGATATGGCAATGGAGATCTTGTCGTTGCGTCTTCGGCAATTGGGAAGACCAACGTTTATTCTACTGACATGGGTCGCCTTTGCGACGCGGCCACTGTCTGTTGAAGAACTAGACTTAGTTCTAGCTATCGACGAAACTAAGCCAAACAGCCCAAGTCCAATCACGATCCGTCATGGATTGGCAGTATCTTTAATTAAGATGATATCTGAAACTGCTAAGATCAACTTAGGCAGGGTTTTCCTTCGCGTGTCGTATCTTGAGATGCGGCGGGTTCTATTGGAATTGTCATCCGAGTATATTGGCAAAGATGCCTCTCCCTATCTCTACCTTGCTCAGTCATGCTTGTCCTTCCTAGTAACGCGAATTATCAATTTAGTCAAAGGCAAAGGAGCCAGCGTCTCAGAGCGTGTCACGGAGAAACCCTGGGAACAAGTCAACCCTGCGCAGGGTATCTCTTCTAACATATCGAAGGACGTGACTGCTGAGATGCCAACTTCCCAATTCACTCTGGCAGAATATGCGGCACGAAACTGGATCATTCACTATCGCTCAGCTTTGAATAACAATCATTCTCTCGAATTACAGAATTTGGAGCCATTCTCCTCTTTTGTGAAGGACCCTACGTACGTACATCTATGGATTTATTTTGAGGAGTGTTACTCGTTCCCTCCATACAGGAGTTTCGTTATTGGTTCTTATGACGCCGCGCTGGTGCAGAAGCTTTTTAGTTTAGACAAGCTAGAGGATTTAGAAATCCTATACCAGCTGGCAAACTATCAATTGCCCCTTTCTTGGGCCAGGCGACTCCTTGTTCGTGCTGCTGAACTAGGAGACAGGGCCGTGGTTACCTCTCTAAGCACAAAGATTGATCTTATAGAACCAGAGGCGGTTGTGAGAGCTATAGCAACAGCGCGTGGTAATATTTACAACATATTAAGGATCAGTGCTCAACAAAATTTGAAAGATACATACGAGCAGACCATGGTCCAAGCCCAACTAGCAGCTCAGATATTGGGCAATGTTACCACGTCGAACAGTATCCGGGGAGAGCTCCTCAGTGTGACTATGACTACGCCACTGGCGAAGGAGACTTGGCTCATGGACGCGCTAGATCGAGCGGTGGAATATGGGGACGAGGAAACCGTCATTGAACTGCTCGCTATCGAGAGTCTAAAGGAACAAATAGCTGCTCAGGATGATGGGGTCAAGTGGACACCAATTCACCGAGCAGCTTATTATGGGAACAAACTATGTATGAGCAAGGTCCGGAAAGCTGGAGCCTCGCTCAACAGTCTTTCCCCGTACTCTCACAGTCCGCTTTTTATCAGTAGCGCCCGCGGTTTCGCGTCTATTACGCGGTATCTTTCCATAAACGGAGCTAAAAAAAAAAAAAGACTGCGCCAATGGAAATAAGGACGAAAAGACGGCACTCCTTGCTGCCGCCTCCCATGGTCATTGGGAGACCACCAAAGCCCTTCTCAATGATGGTACCGATGTTACTACTTCTGATATACATGGGCGTACGCCACTTGCCACCGCTTGTGCAGAAGGGCAGCTTCAAGCTGTTAAGGTACTCGCTAGCCACTACAACGATGAACAAAGAGCGGAGGGTCTCATAGAAGCAGCAGGGAACGGTTATTGTGAAGTTGCGAGATACCTCCTCGACTTGGGTTGTCCCGTGAATAAAAGGCGTGTCGATGGCAGTAGTGCACTCTTATCAGCCGTAAAGGGGGGGCATTCGAAAGTGGTACAACTTCTTGTCTTACGGGGCGCTGATACGGAGTACAAAGATTCAGACGGTGATACCGCCATTCTTTTATCAACGAGGAAAGGAATGTTTGAAATCACTAAACTCCTAGCGGACTGTGGTGCACAGCTGGAAATCGAGGGGTCTGGAGACATGCAAAGCCCGTTGGGCTGGGCAATTTATCTTCGATGCCCACTGTTTGTCCGCCTACTTCTTGAGAGGGGCGCCAGAATGAAGTTGCCTACGGGATGGAAACATTATGGAAGCCTTCTCAAAATTTCCGAGTTTATGTCCGTCCCTTCCGTCACCAATGTGCTGCTACAATTTTACGCTCAAGGGAGGCATCAGGATGGCCTAACATTGTTCGAGGCGCTAATGACGGCCATGACGAGAGGAAATAGCGAGTTGTTGAAGCTTGTCCTAGAAATATGGTTTGTCTCCAATACGGCTAAGGACATATCAGCAAGGAAAGCACTGACCTACGCTGACTCCCGTAAATATGTCGACGAAGGAGATCCCGTTGATGGAACACCTTTGCATACTGCTACATCCGCTGGAACCGGAAGCAAAATAGAAAATGCCAGTCTTGTGCCGGGAAAGTATAGGATGTTGATCAGGCGTGCTGCTTGTGATTTTTTTAGAGGCCCATCTAAGTGTATTGAGATGTTAGATCTCCTTGACCAGTACGGAGCGGCTCCACTAGCCGGAGACAGTTTACACATTACGGCATTACATATCGCTACTAGTCATGATGTGGACAAGAATGTAATAGCGTGGCTGATAAACAAATCTAGACCCTCACTGCATGTCATCGACACAGCAGGGCGCCTTCCACTGCACCTAGCCGTATTGAGATGCAAAAGCTGGAGGCAAGTAAAAAATATCTGGGATAACACCAAAGACATTTATCAAAAGCTCGGCCAGGTGTCGTGGAGACCTAATAGTGACAGACAAGGCGGGACCATTCTTCACTATGCAGCTATTTCTAAGTCGGTCGACAGGATAGCAGAGATCCTCACAAAGTGTATTGAGAATGGATATAAGAGTTGGGATCTAATCAATCAACAAGATCTAGCCGGTTGGACGCCGCTTCATTGGGCATGTCGATTGCCGCGCAAGAAGGTCATACAAACATTGCTGAATGCAGGAGCGGATCCTGAGGCTCGTACTAAAGATAACTGGACGCCTTATCACATTGCTGTTGCTCATGGCATGACCAACAGCGAAGAGCTTAAGCTCCTCCGAGACCCTGGTGACAAGGCTAAGGGGTTGCCTGACGGACGAATAAATGATGGGTGGTGCGATTTCTGCTTCCTGGTGAGTACAACGAAGAGAGGATATTATAACCCTAAAGCAATGGCTAACAACCCTATAGAATAGACAGTCGAAGCACTACCACTGCATGCATGAAGACTGCGACAATTATGAGCTTTGCTTCAAGTGCTACATGCACGTAAAACAAATTCACTATGCCGATCATGAATTCAGGTGCGATGTGCAGAAACGTGCTTGCAGCAGGTAAGTATCTTAAAGCTCCTTCAGCAACTAGTATCTAAAGTAAACTTGCTGATTATACGATATATACGAAGCTCGAGTGACCAGGACTACGGTTATAAAAAACAAAAAAAAAGAAGTCTGAAAGTAAGGCAAGGGGGGGGATGGAGGAGAGAAAATTTACCTAGGTACTGCTAAGTAGTGTTATGGCCTATAAAATGTAGAGAACATACTAGGCGATATGATATCGTTTTTAAAAAATAAAAGTTTATAGAATAGAACTTCATACTTAACTAGGGATGGAAGAGACTATTTACCCTCAGTTATATAAGGCTGTGGGACTGAGTGTATAATAATATTCGTCAGTCTACGGCACCCAACTTTCATATTGTTTATTCATGGAAGATATAAACTACGTATAATGAGTGCCAAATGAGTGAACAAATTATCATTGTGCTCGTAACTAGCTGCTTAAAAGAGGGGAAACTACTTTGTAGAAGCAATGCATTATATCTATATCTAATGCCCTCATACTGTTGTGGGGACTAGGGGAACTAGGAACCACAATTCTGTGTGTTAGGTATAGATTGCGTTGCTTTACAAGTTTGCGATAGTTTCCTCTTTTCTCTTTGGCATGGCACGTCGGCGTTATTATGCAGTTTAGATTAATACATTCTTTTATTAATACCTTTTCTTCATGACCTCCAAGGTTCTTCACCAATAAATAGTATTATAGTTGGGTGTCCTATATTAGAAACTTAGGGACTATAGTCCCTAACCTCTTACCTCCAGTTCACTACTCCGTATGTGCGTCTGAATTGTTCGTGGGGAAGTCTAAGCCACCTGGCATAGTGACCCTACTGAAATTACCAAAACACCTCGAGACACTCTCCACGACCGACTGTAGCTCTTGAGCAAAGGGGCAATTTCCTTGCTTCTGTAACACGTCGCGCTTCCTCTTCCGAATTTCGCTGTTTGGGCTGATCGAGCTAAGAGGTTGAAGGCTGTAGACCTTCGCCCTCTCGAAATCCACAATCATAGGGGCTTCATCGTATGTGATATTACGTGCTTCCGCGTCGCCGTGGAGGACCTGCAGTTTGTGTAGGCTTGTGAAGGCCCTGACGACCGCAGCAATGACAGGCGCCTCGCTGATCTCGCCACGGCGCAGAAATAGGGGCTCCCCTGCCCAACTGAGAAAAAGGAAGTATTTGCAAACACGACCATCATAGTAGTATGGCAGGACCAGATCTGTCAGGCCGAGGCACACGGGAACGTGCTTTCCCTGGATAGGGCGAAGCTGATCGTAAATCTTCTCCTCGTGCTGGAGGCGCTTAAGGTCTGGTCTTTCTACACCCTTGGCAACGAGCGTGTAGCCATAATCCGACAGGCGGACCTTGATGGCCGCTCCAACCGCGCCGGACAAGTAAAGCGGGATGGCGTCTGCATCAGCGCCGCGGTCTTTCGCCAGTTGAGCGCGGAGGAGACGTAGGAACTTCATTCTGTCGATATGCCTTGGTCCGTGGCTACCAGCGTTAGGGCAGCTCTTGTCCATTGGTCCACCGTATGCCAAACCCAAAAGACATTCATGAGTGCAATATGGGCGGTCCTGTATTCGTTCCCGCCCCGCTCCGCCCTGATGCTGCCCTCCTTTCCCACGTTGTCCCTGCCTCCCACTAGAGCCTGAAATGGCTGCGTTCTTGCCAGAACGAGTCGACCGATCTGCAGTCGGTGAAGGGGGGCCAGCCTCATCGTCACTGTCTTCTCTGGGATTGGAATTGATGTCAGGTTGCCGGCAGCTTGAACGGGTCCGAATCGGCGAGCGTTTAAAGCCACTCCAGCGCTGGGCCTTGTAAGGGGAAGCACGAGGCTCCTTGCCCTTGCGCACCGTTTCAGGGATTCTGCTTAGCACATCGTCGAACTCCACAGCCCAGACATCGAGCCTTGCGGTCGCGTCATGCCACGTCTGCTCAGGCGGTTCCGCACGGAGGGACTGGAGGACAAAAGCGAAGACCTGTGCGACGGCTGTGCGGTGGAGCCTGGATTCGTCGTCGTCGAGGACGTCCAAGTTTGGCACGCTCACATGATAGTAGACTATGGTGGGATCGTCTGGAATGTGCAAAAAGACGAAGGTCTGTCCCGTAGAGACATAGCCATATTGGATGCTCTTGCTAATCATGCATGAGAAGAGCTGGGTGATGATAGCCGCAGCGAGCGCCCTTGACGTAAACACGAAGTCCTTACCATCCTTGTTGATCACGTCACGTTCTGGCTGGATCTCAGAGGTCAGACCCGTGATTACCTGGTCCTGATTCAGCTTGTGCGGCGCCTTGTACTCGATTGCCGTCTTGGCGACGCTTTTGCCGCCCGACATTCCGTATATGCAGAAGTGGTCCACTCGATTGCCCTTCCCCTTCGCCTTCCCCTTCGCCTTCGCCTTCCCCTTCGCCTTCCCCTTCGCCTTCGCCTTCCCCTTCCCCTTCCCCTTCCCCTTCCCCTTCCCCTTCCCCTTCCCCTTCCCCTTCCCCTTCCCCTTCCCCTTTGTCTTGCTCTGAACCTTATGAGTGGGTGCCGTCGAGGCCGACGCCGGATCACCAGCATCACCTTGACTGAGGGACTTGTCTTCCAGGGACTCAGAGAGACTATGATCGTTGTTGCCAAGGTTTGTGTGACTCTCGAACGTCACTGTTCCCCGCAAGCCAAGGCGGTCTCGCAGTAGTGGATTATCGTTCACCGCATGAATTAGCTTCTGCACCGCGTTTTCGACTGTGTCGCGCTCGAAGTACTGAAGCCCATGCTCGCTGCTAATAGGACGGACTACAGACATTACGTAGTCCATCTGATTTTGGGATGGGAATTGATGCTGGGAGGTGAAGGATGGCTCTGAGAGTTGGTTCCATATCTCCTCTTGTCTCGCTGGGAAATCATCCCACGGGATGATTCGTTTGGGATAAATTCGACCGACAGGATTAGTCGGGACGTCTTGCGTAGTCTGAGAAGGATCAGTGACTACCTGGATGGCAAGACTGAGTGAATGACAAGCCTCAAGATAAGGCATAAGCGTCAGTGGTCGTGAAACCTGTTCTGCCTCTTCACGTCGGCGTTGCTCATCGAGAGCGCGACTCTCAGCCTCTTGGAGTCGAGCTTGCTCATCGAGAGCGCGACTCTCAGCCTCTTGGAGTCGAGCTTGCTCATCGAGAGCGCGACTCTCAGCCTCTTGGCGTCGAGCTTGCTCATCGAGAGCGCGACTCTCAGCCTCTTGGAGTCGAGCTTGCTCCTCTTGGAGTCGAACTTCCTCCTCTGCAATCAAACGTCGCAGGTTCTCGATGTCGTCCATTGGGGTGGAATCAGGGCGTTTCGAGAGTGCAGTTGTTGATCAGGATGAGTTAGGACAGTTCTGGATTGGTACGGATGAGCATGTAGTACTAAGGATCTGGTGGAGTACGGCACAGCCAGAAAATAAATGAATTAGTTGTAAAGATGTCGGTGATCAAAGGTACTGAACTGGAGTGTCCGACCCCTCTTTTATACCTCCTGAGGGTGGCTGTAAGCACCTTCCTCACCAACCCAGTAGCTGCTTGAAGTAAGAATTAAAGTTAACCTAACAAACTTAAGGCGTGTTTTTTTGGTTCAGCAAAGAGCTACTAAATGCCATACAAGGCAATGGACCATGCTAGTACCTTTGTCGCGGTTTGCCTAGGGGATGTTTGGCAACATTCAGCAGGATTAAACTTATAGGGCGGTAGGAGGTACCTACTTACACGGTTAATGCTTTTTAGTGGAGTAATTCGGAATTTCTAGTTCTGCTTTTGTAGAATTCAACTGCCTCGAAACTGCTATATGACTGAAACTCCATATTCAGCGAAATAATGCTTAGGGGATGGTCATGGAAAAAAAGCAGGATTATGCTTAGGTCTGTGTTATCCTAGCAAAAAAGCTGCTTTACATAGCAATCGCTTTTGCTGGCTATGCTATTAACCTAAATTGTTCGTTTAAACATTTAACTTTTAACCTTACGATGTTGAATTGATTGCTGACTTTTTACTTTTTATGTTATTAGGGCTTGTGCTTATTGAAAAATCTCACGATAGTTTTTAGTGTTTTAGTATGTACATTGCCTAATTTTGCGTATAAACCTGTATATTAACTAGTTAGTTAAATTAATTAACAAGTAACCTTTATAACCACTATAATTATTACTTTATTGCAGGTATTTTATTAATTTGCAATATTTATTTTTTATAATGGAGGTCGTGGTTATATAAGGTATGTTGTAATAAAAGCAATAATAGCTAATAAGGGATTTAAAAAGTATTAAAAAAAGGTTAATTAACTTTTTTAATTGGTTATAAGGCTTTTTTAGCGGTTATAAAGGAACTTAGCTCTTATAAAAACTTATTAAATGGTTTTTAAACCTTTTATAGCTTAAGTTGTAAATGGCTTTATTTATAGTAAAACGTATAACTTAAAATAAAAAAAAAACATTAAATAAGCTGATATTTAATGGCTAGTTAGCTTAAAAATTTACTAAGCCATTTTGCGTATATTTATTAAATTAATTAATGTGGGGATTTAGTAGCACTTTTTTTAAGAAATTATATGGGGCTTAGCTGCTTTTTACCGTGAACGCTTTATTGAATAAGCAGCTTGTGGGTATTAAGCATGGTGTTGCTAAAGTGCATGACCACCCCCTTATTTATTAGGTGCATCGCCGATAAAAAATTTAGCGAAACTAGTGCGCTGACTTTTAGCTCGTGCGTAAGTCACTATATAGCCCCACAGATACATGTCGGAAAATCCCCCCTGCTCGTCGAAGTCACTGGCACGGGCCATTGCCCTTTAAGGATTCAGCACCTTTTTTGCTGAAGTTGCCAAACATCCCCCTAAAGTTGCCGAACAGCCCCTAAGCATACGTGTAAAAGGTTTATGCACAATCTCCACAGTAACAGCTGCTAGGCAGCAGTGGAACTGTGACAATACAACCCACACTTCAACCCCTCACGCCAAGGCCGTCATACCCTCAGTAATCATGCCTTTAACTCCTATACGTTAAAGCAAAAATGGCTCGGTAATTCGGTATTAGCTAAAGAGTTTGCTAAACTTTAAACACAATAAGATTAGGTAAATGTTGGTATGTTGGTATGCCTTATGGGCATATGAACGTACGTAAAAAGGAAAACATAATAACAAATAAAAGGGTTGGAGACTGGTGTATTCAAGTGTCTCTCATAAAAGAACTATTTAGTTGAAAGGTTAAAAGCGTTACTAACCCTTTTGTAGTCCCTTGAAATAACTAAGGTCATGGGGCCCTTAGTCATCATTTATGATATAACCAACACTCACTTTATTTTCTTTTATAATGAAGTCATTATAAACCATTCCATTTACTCCATCTATTCCATCCATTTTATCCCTTGTATTTAAGGTCCGGTAAACTCCTTTGCTAATATTAAACCACCAAGCCATTTTTGCCTTGACATATAAGAGTTAAAGGGTTAATTACCGAAAGTATAACGGCCTTAACGTGAAAGGTTAAAGTGTAAGTTATATAAAGTTAATGTAAAAAGGTTATATAATATTAAAGGTTTTATAATTGTTTAATTTATTGTTTTTAAGCTATAATAAATATAATAATAATATTAATGTTATTATTATTATATTTTATATTGTTATATTTTTAAATAAAAATATAAAATATTAATAATAGTTTTTTATATTTATTTTAAATTGTTATATATTTAGTAATATTAATTAATATAAGTATATATATATATAATAAAAAAAACATAATAATAAAAAATAAAAAAACAAAAACTGGTATATTTAAATGTTTTTAATAAAAGAACTATTTAATTAAAAAGTTAAAAACATTATTAACTTTTTTATAATTTTTATATAAAATAATTAAAGTTATAAAGCTTTTAATTATTATTTATAATAAACTTATTATAATAATTTATTTATATATAAAATATATAATTATTTTTTTATTTTTTATTATATAACCATTAATAAATAAATAAATAATTTATAATAATTTTATTATAAAAAATAAAATAAATGTTAATTATATTATAAATAAATAATTAAAATTTTTAAAGTTTTAATTATTTTATAAAAATTAAAAAAAAGTATTAATTAATGTAAAATATAGCAATATAAAGTAATATTATAAATATGTAAAAAAATAAAAAAGTGTAACGTTAAATATACAGCTACGCTGCACATTAAATATTATTATTTTTTTATTTTATTTATTAATGTTAATATTAGTCTTTATTTTATTTATATAGGGTGTTATGCACCTTTTAATATATAATGATTACATTAAAAATATATATTTATTTTTATTATATAATTATTAATAAAAAATAAATATATTTTATTATTTTATAAATTTAATTTAATTTATTATAAAAACACGTTTTTAATAAATAATGCAAAATGTGGCAGTATAAAGTAGTATTATAAGTATGTAAAAAGATGAGAAAGTGCAACATTAAATATTGCTATTTTTTTATCTTATTTATTAGTGCTAGTACTAGTCCTTATCTTATTTTATTTATGTGGGGTGCTATACACCCCTTAATATATAGTGATTGCATTAATAAAAATAAAGTTTATTAAATAAAGTTTAAAAAAATAAATAAAAAATAAACTTAAAAAATTATAAAAAAATTATTAAAAAATTATTATAAAATTAATAATAAAAATATAATTAATTGTTAAAAAAGTTTATTAATATATAAAATTACATAACTTTATTAAACTTAATAAAACCGTGTTAATTTTTAACGTTTAAATAAATTTATTTAATTATTATATATTATAAACCTGCATTTTATATAAAATATAAAATAATTAAAATAATAATTTTTTAAAAAAAACTTTATATTAATATGTTAATAATATAAAAAAAACTTTAATAATTAAAAAAATACCGCTTTAATAAAATAGTGTTAACAGCTGGTATATGCAGCCACCTATTGTGGAACAAACACACTAGTGTACAGTGTAGCAAACATTTATGTATTTAAACCGTAGCAGTGCTCCATGGTACGCACCTTTGCTCTTAGATAGTTACAACACACAATTCACTTGCCGAATTCCCTGATTAGCTGTAATTACTGTGCGAAGGCCTCCACAAGCCTTCAAATAGGTTTAATATATAAAAGGTCAGCGCTAAAAAAAAAACCTAACCATATATTTAAAGAAAAGGTCGCTGTAATTCTAAAGCCCCCTTTCAAGGCTTAAGAATTGCAGGAGGCCACAGCAGAATTCGAACCTACGCACTGGTAGTTTCCACACCACAGTGAGCCAAACGCTTAACCACTGCGCCATAAGGCCGTGGTCTTTGGGGGTCTTTGCGTAGGTTCGAACCGTAGCTTCGTTGGCCAAACCTAAAATAGCCAAGCCTATCTAACAAACGCAAAAAAACAACCAAATACACTAAAACAAAACATAAGCGTAAAGCAAAGCAAAAAAACAACTTAATAATAATTACTTCATTCTCCACGTAATATCCTCATATTCGTACCGTAATTAAGGCAGTAAGCGGGAATTTTTCAGTCCAGCAATTGGGCGAAAATGCCTCAAAGTTGTTGTTACAGGAGGCAAGAAGTGGGTGGGGCCTAGCTGGGTTGTAGAACCTACTCAACTTGACAGCCTCGATGGACACCGACTCCAATGTGTGACGAGACCTCCATTTTACAAATTACTTAAAAATAAGTGTAGCTTGGTCAGTGGAGGATATAGATAACTGTGAGGGAGACCTGGGTAAGGTGGTGTGGCCGGAAGGGTTTGAGCCGATCAGCGAGAAGGGGGCATTTAGATTCGAGTGAGAGACAGCTAAGTGGTGTTATGGTGTTGGTGTAGTTTGTGGACTTATAAGTCTATTGGATGAGACTTATGTTAAGTTTTCCAGGAGTTACTATTATAAATCGACTGTGAGATGGTGTATGGAATAGGTATGTGGTATTAATATATGAGGTGGTTTGGCAGTGTAGCATAAATAGGGATACAACTTCTTCAAATCAAGAAGGAGGACTCAGAATGTAAAGGCTCAATCTGATGAAACTCCATATCGATGTTACACTGGCTTCATATTAATGATTATTCTTCTCACAACTTATGGCTGGAGTTTCCCCACTCAACCCCTATTTCAAGGATCAATACCTATCTAGGCTTGCAGAGATGCTCAAGTTAGACATCATCATTCTAGGTATCTCCCTACACTTAAATAATCCCCTCATATCATTGTACTGCAAGTCTGACCTCAACCTCCCCATCGACATTTCGATCAATGACAAAGTGAGTAGTTTCCTGGCCCTCGTCAAACATGTCGCCATCTTTCAAGTATTGGCCAACTAGCGGATCCGCTACCAATCTCTCCACGGCTAGAAAAATGCTGCGTGCGCCAGTCTGCTTATCATACTCCTCGTTCGCTATCGTGGAGCACACTGATGCATCGTTCTTGATACGCATGCTAATGTTTCCAACGTAGACATCTTGGTCTTTGTTGAGAGCTAGATGGACTCGTCGGGCGAGTTCGGTCTCCAAGTCCATCAACGCTTTATGAACTATAACAGCAGACTCTGGTGCCGCGAAGACCAGGAAAGGTAAGATTTCCGTGATACGACCGCCTAAGGGTGCGCCGAAGTGCCCAACAAATTCCTTCCGGAGCTGGCGGCAGAGCTTCTCCACCAGTTTGTCTTGAGCATCCTCGTCTTCTGAGTAGAAGAGCACCTGCTCGTTGGTTTTACAGAAGGCTTGGATGACACCATCCAGCTGATTCGTAGCGAGAATCCAAATGGACTTGGAACAGTCAATACTCTTCCCAGTGCGGCGATCTTCATACTTGCCTTTTGGACTTATGTTAGTATCATATAAATATTAAGGAGGTATTGAGTTCACTGACCGTCTTGGAAAGGTAGTAATAATGTATTCTGAATGTCTTTGCTCGTTTTTTCGAACTCGTCCATGAAGACAATACACCGTTCTCCCGCCTTACGAACCAAGAAATTGTTCAGAGCAGAGCCGTTCTCATTTCCAGAAAAAGGAGGACGCGGTCCGAACAATTCGACATCCTGCTTGACATTGGTGCAGTCTACTGTATGCGATTCTAGTGACATTAGATCACGGAATCTTTGAGCTAGCTCCGTCTTCCCATGGCCACTAGGGCCTGCGAAAACCAATACCAGTGGCTTATTTTTCTGTCGAGCCAAGTAACTTGTAATACTGGTTAGCTATAGACGGTATGTTTCTATGGTATCTCAGACTCACGCAAGTAGCTTCTTTTGAAGCCAACGAGTAGCGATTGATTGGGCAACGATCATTTGGTGAAGGCCCAAAACTTCCTCAGCGCCCTGTCGAGTGAGCAGCTCTTTCTCACGGCCAGAGTGCGGTTGGATCTTGCTAGCTCTATAGAGATCGTATCTCTGGGAGAGGCTCAGGGACCTAGCAAGATGTGCACCCGCATCCGTTGTACACCACTTCTTGGGGGCGTCGTTGTTGTCGAGTTCTTCCTCAGTTGGCCCGTCATTCGGCAAATCCCGGCTATATGGGTCATAGAAGAATTTAGGGATGGCTCGAGGGTCTGCGCCAAATCGCAAAAGGGTAGCGAGTGTTCTTGAGGCCTCAGCCATGGTCCGTCCCCCATTCAGCACAGAAAACGCGATCACTGGAAAGGCATCGGGTCCCCATGTCGTATTTGGGTCGCCCCCATGCTTGATCCACTCTCTAATGATGCCAGAGTTATTCGTCGAGACGATGTAGAACATTGCTGGATACCCATCTACGTCGGCATTCAGCTGCACATTTAGAATTTCCCCGCTATAATAGCCTAGATACTTGCGGAGGCTGTCAGTATCAAATCGACCCTCCTGGACTGCAGCAAGGATCTCGCCAACGTCTACGACAGTTGAGTCGCGAGGACCAGTGGTGTTGAATCCATCCGGAACCTGTAGGATTGGTAACTTTGGCATCCACGGGTAGTCTTTATCAATGATCTCATATTGGCTTTCTACTTCATTAGCTGTGTCGCTCCCGACCTGATTATTGTCATCATGATCCAGTTGGCTCTGGGCGTCATCGTCATCGGATGGAGGGTCTGGTGGCATGAATTTCTAACCAAAAGTTAACTAAATCCTTGACAATAGTAGGAGAGTCCCGAACCGCAATGTCATGGTACAAATCTTTGGCCTTATCAACATCATTTCCACAACGCTATAACTTGTCAATATTCTCAACATCGTCTTGAATGGTGCAGATAATCTGACCTCCAAGCAATGTCTTGCTATATCTTCAGAACACCCAGGATACTGAGTAATAATCTGACGCACACCCTCATCTAGTGCATGGGAAGGCATGATGTTCGGGTTGTAGGATGTTGATTTTAAGAGTGGATTAAGTATGCAGTTCAAAGCAACTAAGGAGGGAGTTCAAGGATCATACTGCCACCTTAAGTATTATATGATTGCCTCTTCAAGCTTTCCAAAGTCAGAATACGGATCCATAACATGGCTTTATTTCATGTCAGTGCGTTGTTAGTTCTACTTAGATACTGTCTTGACTCAGTCGGCTAGTTACATATATGAATGTTGGAAGCTGGTTAATGCGGCCACCAATTGTGGATAGATGGAACAATGGAGTAACCTATTGTTGAAGAAACACGCCAGCGTACAGTGTAGCAAACTTCTATGTACCTAAGTATTTAAGCCGTAGCAGTGCTCCATGGTACGCACCTTTACTCTCAGATAGTTACAACACACAATTCACTTGCCGAATTCCCTGATTAGTTGCAATTACTGTGAGAAGGTATCCACCAGCCTTCAACGAACAATGGTAGCTTGACAGCCTGAAACTCACCGATACAAACGAACTGGACTATACTTCATAAAGACCTCAGCCAGTCAGCATTATTCGATGTTATAGAATATGATGGCGAAAGAAGGGAAATGCTGTCATTCTACTCTTCCTATATTATCCCATTGCATGGTTGATTAAGGCAAGGAAGCCTATATCAAGCACAGAGCCTATATTGCTTCTATTTCTAACTGGGCATTTCTACAACGGATAAGGTTAGTAGTTGCTAGATATATTTGGAAAAGGTGTGGTAACCCACCTTCACTTCGATGGTGTGCATGTTTGGTTCCCGATTCCTGTTTGCATTGTCTTAACTAGGATTATATCTGATCAGTACTTCCACACTGTGTCTAGGAGGCTAACGTTTCTGTGTGATAGGTATTTTGTCAAGTATCCAAGAAAGAGGCCTTTTTCTTATAAGGTCAAGGGAGCTTCCTCCCCAGTGGGAGTATTTCTGTATCTGGGACCATCCGGATATTAACCAAAGTATCCTTCTTGAACAAGAATTTACTCGTTATTGCCATATTTGCCACGATCATACATATGCTACCTACTCTAGAGCCTGTTTGAAAAGAATCATGGAGAACAATAACGCACCTCGAATGCCACTTGTGGCGTCTTTAAACACGAAGATGACCATGTCAACCACCTCATCGACGTCTCAACGGTCAAACGTCCCTACAACAGACCCGTCTGAGGAAAAATCAGATACCGCTAAAACAACCGAAACGTCTCGATATTCTACATCGGTAGATTCTAATCACGTCACTGTGACCCCACGGACTCAGACTTCAATATGCGGTCAGTCTTTGTCAGACACACGGCGTGATATATCTCGCAGAAGAGAACAAGCGTTGAGTGTACAGCGGATTGAACTAGCAATTCAACTCAGTGATAAACACAAGATGTGTGTTGATTTGGAAGCTCAAATCATCAGTCTCAAAGATGAATTAGCTGGTTTCACTTTTAGGAACGAGGCGCTTGAGATTGAATGTACCAGACTTCATGGAATTCTCAATGATGCAAACCAACAACGTGAATGTCAGGCTATCGATGCGGCTCAACGAGAGAAGGCTATGCGGGAAGAAATCGTTGAGTTGAAGACAAGGCTTGATGAAACAACCAAGAAGCTCGAGAAGTCGATCGTAGATCACCACATACTTCAGGAGGCGTATGATGATGTTCTCGAGAATTGGGTCCGACAGTCCGACCAGGTCGAGAAACTGAGCCAGGAGCTAGAGACATGCCAAACCAAGCTATACGACCTTACTCTTGCGCACGACGAGCTAGGTAAAAAGCATCATGAGGTGATTAAAACTATTTCCAATATGGAGAAGTCACACGAGTCACGCGAACGTGACCTCCAGCAACGTCTAGGTTCCAAAGGTGCCGAGGCTAAAACCCTCAAACGGGAAATTGACACCCTCCGCTCTGCTTGTGCGGACGCTGTCAAGAAAAAGGACAATGCAGAGAGGCTTCACGCAGAGGCAGAAAATCATCTTGCACAAGAATTGAAGAAAGTGCAGGAGCTGGAGAAGGCGCGCGATCAATCCCTCGCGGAATCGCAAAAACTGCTGAGTCTTCAGGAGCTTGAAAAGTCAAGCAAGCCCTCCCCCCAGACAATCATCATCTGTGTTGACATTAGCGGTAGTGTCACCCCGGTCATTCATGAGGTCAAGCAAGTCTACAGAGATGTACTACATATGGTCAAGTCAGTCAATGAGAACATTCAAGTCGGGGTTGTGATTCACGGTGGTTATAGTCATCTTGCCTCGTACCCCGTCGAGGCTATTTCCGAGGCAACATTTCAAATCATGGATACTCATGATGGAGGAGACTCTGAGGACTATACCCATTGCCTTAAAGAGGCCTATGATCTCTTCAAGAAGAATGCGGATAGCCGAAAACTGTTAATACTTATTGGAGATGGAAATGCCTTATGTTCACACAGACCCTCGCTTCTCTCGACTTGCGAACAGCTAGTGTCCGAACATATTTCTACACTCTCTATTGCGATCCTACCGGAACCAGATTCTAGTTGTTCAGGGATGCAGGGCATTTCAGACGCTACTAATGGTCGATTGGAATCCATGAGTACATACATGTCTGCTCTCGATGAGCTTCTCCATCATGAACGTGAGCGGAATTTCGAGTCACTTTGAGGTTGCGAGTGACAATATCCCTCTCCCACCCCCTATTATTGGTTCAGGTACTGAGCTGGTTTCTTTCTAGGAGGATTAGACAGGTTATGGTTATCATATCTCTGGAAGTTGAGATGATGTATCTTTATTGCATTCCATTTTCTAGATAAACACTCAACACTCTAAACATTGGTAGATTCACTCATTGATACTATTTTCATTACTAGCTGTTGACCCGTCCATTTCCATCAGTCCTTGCCCCCTAGTGTTTCAGTTACAACGCACACCTAATCTAGGGGGTCAAACGTAGTTGCTCTTGTGCGAAGATCTAGAACTAGAGCCACGCACAGACTTGCGGGTATATGCATACAAACGGCTTTTGTTGATTATCGGGCACCCCGGTACTTTCAATTTCAAGTCATTGTAGATCTTTCATCAGTTGTCATAATCAAGTCTCGGAGAACTTTGTAGTAATTCCCTTTCACCATGCTCCACACTTGGGGAAAGGCTTCGCTCGGAATGGCGAACTGGACGATGCCCCCACGAAAGTGACGGTCACGGCTACATATCCAGTTGCCATCTAAATATGCAAGTACCTTTTTTATTTCGCGGTTGCAACAGTCTGATTTATTCCTTTTTTTTTTCTGAAAAATTTTTTTTTTTAAAAATTTGCATACATGCACAAAAAAAAAAAAAAAAAAAAAAAAAAAAAAAAAAAAAAAAAAAAAAAAAAAAAAAAATCGAAAATGTCATCTATTTGCAGGCGGAAAAAGGCTTTAAAATAAATGTTAGTTATAAGTTGCATGCTACTGGTAACTTTTGATAATTGTGGTACTTTCATTTAGGTGGTTTTTGTATGTATGTATGTATGTACCCGTGGTGGTGTACATACATACTTGAATTGACTAACAGTATCTGGCATGGTTGAATAGTGCATCTGGCCTTGGCCGTCACTTTCGTGGGGATATCGTCCATTTCGCCATTTCGGCTTCGTTAGCAGCCTCCCGTGTCACGGAAACTGTCAGATCATACTGACAATCGGCACCAACGGGAAAAAATATTAGAACCTAGCGCGAACTCGATCTACGATTGGCTCGGCGTCGGGCACCCGGGTATGTGCGTGTTATCTCTCCCACTACCCACCCGAGTCGGGTAGAATTACTGTATGATATATCGAAAAAGAAAATCAACAAGTCAAGACGGTGAGTAGGCTGGACCCAGATTAGGACTTCAGTGGTCTACGGATTAGCCAACTTGCATGTTGTGAGCATAGGTATGTCTGCGATCGTACCGGGGTGTTATTGTCAGTGTAATCATATCTCATATCAGCGAGTGAGACACATGAGTCCATATTACGAAGCGGGGATACCGATCTACAAAATACAGGCATTCAATACTTAACAGTTGATATAATTGGTAGGGTCAGAATCAGCCGTTTGAAGTGAGACTGGAAGACTTCCCTGGACATAAGTCGTGTCAGTGTGTGTGGCGAGTATAACGTGGAAAGTGCTTTCACCAATCAAGAACAATCGGGGTGGCCTATAGAATCATCTCGTTTAATTTATGGCATGGTCGCTCTTGGAAGTCGGGTCGACGAACAAGACATTTAGGGAAGAGGGGTTCGAGCCTTGCCTTCACAACATGAAGTCCAGGATGACTAGATATTATATCTCACAACTATACAAGTACCACCTACATATTCTAGATCGAAAACATAATTCTACCGTATGTGAACATGTTGCTGTTGCGATATCACACTATAAACCTTACGCCACCAACGCAAAATCACAGTTGCTACATTCCAAAATGGCAACCCCACAGAGCAGTTACATGTTCCCGAATCTCCACCAACGTGTCGTCGACGCAATAGGCGACGATATCGATTCCGTATGGTTCAACGAACTAAACACCGCAAAAAATCTCAAGGATGACCACAAAACCAACGTGATGGGATCGTTCAAGTGCAATAACAAGGAATGTCGCAAGAGTGGATGGACTAGCAAGGTGGTGGCAATATTGATCAGAAGCTATCTCAAGAACGGATACAACGCCCTAGTGTTCAATCAGCGATGTAAATCCTGTATGCGCCTCGGGACCCTCACCCTTGATGAGCAGTCATACGTCGAACGAGTCTCATACCGGCTCAAGAAGTGGGCAGGAGTCGAGGTAAAGGCACCATACTACAACCAGAAGGAAGGTCCACGACACCGGTCAGAACTCTGCGAAGGTTGCAAGACGGGCAATTGCCGCCATTAGGACCTGAACCCATATTCGAGCAGAGCA
This sequence comes from Camillea tinctor, assembly GCA_022578605.1. Taxonomy (NCBI): domain Eukaryota; kingdom Fungi; phylum Ascomycota; class Sordariomycetes; order Xylariales; family Graphostromataceae; genus Camillea; species Camillea tinctor. Next base: position 342,610 of record MU394063.1, on the reverse strand, counting down.
ACTAAAGCACCGGTGCGCCTTCCATTAATGAAACAGTTCGTGAGAGGGGCAGACCTGTAGGGGATGTTCGAGTAAACAAGTAAGAGGGGGGGGGGAGAACAACAGTTTTTCAGGATAGGCTCGGTTTTTACAGTTAGGGACGGGGCTGGGATTGGCCGTTAAGGAGCTACAATCGGGATGGATAATCTAAGAATGTTCTGCCAGAGTGTTGTAAAAGTATGAGTATCTCAACTCTCCCAAGGTACTCCAGGTGTATATATTTTGGAGAAGTCCGTTCAGAGATCATAGATTCATACACAATAAGAATTTAGGAATATAAGAAACTAAGGCGTAGCTTAGGTTATTACTTTCTTTATCCCAGCAAATGTGAAAGGTGGTTGTCTTATATACAAAAGAGGGGGGATACCATCTGACTACCAGTACAGTGGCTTAGAGAAAACAATGTCGCGAACAACTCTTCTTAATGTGCACACTGCCTACTACTAACCTTTTTACTTTTTACTTTGATACCTCCTTCCCTTCATTTTAGTTAAATGTGAAATTGTTGTCTCATTCATACCTACCGCCGACCATTATACCTAGTCACATCTGGCCACATAAATCCAAATGATCTTATCCAAGATCCAGTCGACGAGGCCAGCCGCATAGATCATAGCGAGTTAGAATACGCCAATGTTTATATCCCTGCAGCTCAGACTTTCATCTGTTATATCTTTCAAGTCCACGCCTGTTTCTGCTCAATGATTAGTCACACTTCCTTGTGAAAAAGTTCTGACATCCACTCGGGGTTATTTTCAAGCTATGCCCTTGACGTTAAATTAAACAGGGAGCTTGATGTAACAATATAGTTTACTATGAGAGAAAAAAGACATAGGATGGGAGATATGGGTTATAGTGCAGATCCCTCCAGACGTTTTCATCAGCTAGCTCTTCTTTCCATCTTTGTCAGGGGTTAGGAAGAAATAAAGAAGGTTCCTGTATATAGCAAAGCAGTGATATCCATAGTTGCAGTCTAGGCTCCTCGCACAATAACATATTGGTTACTTAAGCACTTGCTTGGTCCCTCGTGATAATCATTATTATATTGTACAGTGGTTTCGCCAAAGATTCAAGATAGGCCCCTGTTTATATGAGTTAGAGATCAATGCTAGTGACGGATCTAGCATCTATCCCATAGAGTGCCAAGAACTGTGTATAATATGTAGTAGAACGATATATATACCACTTTTTAGGAAGGCGTGAACTTAGACTTTTGCGGTTAATTCTCCTAGGAGAGAATATATCACCTTTTTAATATGTATATATATCGCTTCATGGAGGGAGCTGCTTGAGTGTTTCAAAGGTATGAAAAAGGCGAGGTTACTGAGGGAACGAGTGATATAAAAATGGATAGGAGTGGGGTTTATACCGTGGATATATTACTTTGACAGATGGTAGCGTTTGGCAAACTTTAGAAACGAGATAACGCTCTTAGTCCTGGCGATGTGACGGTATAGTAGAATTCTGCAAAAGAAGAAATGGGTGGATTTATATCAATAGACACATTACATATATAGTAAATCCGCATAATATGATAAGAATGCAATATTGCGCGCTAGTTTCTGACAGGAGTTATTCGAGCCAATAAACATCCACAAAATCCGACCTCACAAATCGGAACCGACACTATTTATAGGTCGAGGTCCAACATTGAAACTCCATTCTTACCTAGTAACTAGGTGCTAGGTGAGACTATCAATTCTTAGTTTAACATTACACGCCGGATTCCAAGGTCTCTCTACCTAAACACACGATACTCTCTATTCTATTCATTGTGCTATTGGATTTCATTAGCCTCTAATATCTGCTAGTAAATAACTACACCTCACGATGATAGCTAGCAATAAGCCTCGTCCGACTAAGAACAAAACGAGAACCAAGGTCAAATCTGGTTGTCGTACATGCAAGTAAGTTTTGGTACAACCTCCATTGTAAAGTAAAGATCCAGCAGCGCCAATAGTATTACATGCAGAATCCGAAAGGTTAAATGTGACGAAGGTCGTCCTGCGTGCCAACGCTGCGTGTCGACCGGTAGAGTCTGTGACGGGTACGGAATCTGGGGTGGTGGAGGGAACGCCTATGGCGATCGCCCTGCCGCTCGGGAGAGTTGTAGTAAGCTTGTACTACACAATCCGCAGGTCGTCATGGGAGACACTACCCCTGAGTGCCAAGATTACCTCCAATGGTTTATGTACCGGACCATGATCAAATTCCCTGGGACGTGCCTGTCGGGTTTCTGGGAAACCTTAGTGTTCCAGGGGTCAGCCGCTGAACCTGCAGTCCGGCATGCTATAACAGCACTAAGCTCTGCACACAAGCGGGAAAGCCTCGAGGATGACGAGCCGATGGTGATAGGAAATACACTGGACGCACAACAGCGATTCATGCTTCAAGAATATTCCCAAGCAATCCACCACCTCCAACCTCACTTTTCGGCCAAAACCCGGCAATCTATGCACGTGGCTCTTATTACATGTGCAGTTTTCAGCTTCTTAGAGATTTTTCTGGAACGTTATAGTGCTGGGCTTGCTCATCTACAGAGTGGCTTGAAACTACTCATACAGAGTCAGCCACACCCCCTTCCAACTGATGACGATACACTTATTCTTCAGCCTCCCCGAGCCTATGTTGACGACTGGATCATTGACATATTCACTCGACTCCATGTAACAGCAGCATTATTTGGTCAAAGCCCACCTTATCTCTTTGCAGGGCTGGGAGTGTTCCCATCAGAACCACTTCCATACATGTTTCAGTCCGTAAACCACGCCACCCAGTGTTTGAACCGACTCCTTGGCGAGATCTTATGCTTTGGCGAAAAGTGTTCTCTGTTAAGAGACCCCTGTGATGTCAATTCCTTCAACACGGTTATAAATCAGCAGAGGACTCTCCACGCAGAGTTGAATTCCTGGCTTCAGGCTTATAGAGCAACCAGGACGACCATGGAGTCCGGAATCAATAGCCGTGATGCGCTCGTATATAAACTGCTACACGCTTATTTTACTATGGCCAAAATCATGATCAGTACCTCAGTATGCCCTACATACGAATACAGATTTGATAGTTATACAGATGACTTTCTCTCGCTAGTCAGGCAGGCAATCGATATATGGAGAACCGCATATTCCGTGCCCATTTGGTATGTTGCGCCAGGCAAGCCCCCCAAAATATGCTCTGCCATCGGGGATAAAGGGTGGGTACCACTTCTATATTATGTCGCGGTGAAATGCCGGGTGCATCGACTACGGACACAAGCAATAAAGCTGCTGAGCACGACACCTAACCGGGAAGGGATCTGGAATGGCGCGTTAGTTGTTCGCATCGTGCAGGAAGTGGTGAGAATAGAGGAGCGGGGCTTTTACGACGACTTTGCTGAAGATGACGAGTTTGTTATCGACGAAATACCTGAAAAACGTGACTTACACTACCCGCCACTGCCCGAGTCATACCGACTGCATGATGTTCAAGTGACATTGCCCAACTATGCTATAGGGAAGACTACATTGAGGTGTAGGCGCAAAAGGGGTGACGATATATGGGAGTATTATGCGAGAGAGTATGATCCAGTCTCTCAGCGCTGGACAGACGTGCTGGATGGTTCCCAGAGTCCCACAAACTTCCCAAATATGAAGATGCCATTGCTCGAGGAATGAACCTGCCATCCAACTACCTCCTCTTCTTTTTGTCAAAAATTCATTTCACATTCCTCGATCAATATAATTCAGTGTATATATCATCATTCATACTATCATATAATAGCACAATCTAGAAATTCCTGTTTCCACATATATTTTTCATTATAATTTATACGGACTAGCCGTCGAATACCCTACTCACAACCCTTATTATAGTTTAGAGAATGCTAAATTGGGATTTTCCCTTCACATAACGAGGCTTCGGGACATTGCAATAACAACATATTCTATTCACATATGAGCCTACCTGGTTAACATCAATAGGTCGATGATGATCCTTGTACTCAACTCAATAGGGATGTAAGCAAACCCCTCTCGACGAAAAGGGGTAATGCAGACTGTCTCGTTCACCCCATACCCATACCATGGTCCGTGAGGATTATTCGTGATTTCAGCTAAGATTGATATAGAAGTCCTGTTGTCAAGCATAGGGCACACGTCAACGAGTTGGGGGGTGATGGTAGTAGAGCGTATGATAGGATCGCTCAGAATGAAGAGTGTTCGCATTGTGCATCCTCTTATCCTCAACCGAAAATAACCTCGGCAATAATGCCACGAAGATATTCCCACATCAGTCTCCTGAACAGATGGCCTCGGGATAATCGAAGTATTGTTACCAAGATATCTATTATACTCAAGCTATCCAAGTTGTTATTTACATATGGATTGGTGTATTAAGACTACACGAACTCAGTAAGAATACTCAGTATAACGATTTATATGTCTTCACGCATATTGTATTTAGCATTTACCCCCCTATAGGCATAGCTCACCCACAAAAAAGTTCCGGTAGAAGGAAAGACCCCGCGTCGTTGGTGTGTAGTCGAGTTTAAACGTCCCTCCTTTCGCCCCGCGAACAACATATAAAAACGAACCCCCCCTTCTAGGCTCTTGTATCATCTAGCATATCCTATATAGCCTAAGTCACACACTAATATCTCCGTTCACTTTTTATACTTAAAGCCAAGAGACACCCAAATCGAAAAAGACAAGAGATACAAAATAACTTAAAAAAAAACACAATGCCCCCCAACCCCCTAACCACCCCCGACCCTCCCCACCCACCCGTCTCCCAAACCACCATCCCCATAGCCGGCCTGCACGTCGACATCTACGGGCTCGCCGAGCTCGCCTCCCTCCCATCACCCCCCTCCTCCATCTCCTGCCTCTGGCTGCACCACCCGCGCGGCCGGCGCCGCCAGGACATGGCCGACATCGCGCACCAGGTGGTAGGGGCGTACTACCACGCCCCCTCTCGCTCTCCTAATTCTAGTAGTAGCAGCGGGGGGAGAAGGGGACTCATAGCCGTGTGCTTCGACCAGCGCAACCACGGGTCGCGCGCGGTCTGCGAGCGCGCCAACGGCGCCTGGCGCGAGGGCAACCCCACGCACGCGCTGGACATGTTCGGCGTGGTGTCGGGCGCGGTGGCGGATACGGCGCATCTGCTGGATGCGCTGCCGGGGTATGTGTTCGGCGGGGAGAGGGGCAGGCGGATAGAGCATAATCTGGTGCTGGGCGTGAGCCTGGGCGGGCATAGCGCGTGGCAGGTTTTGTTCGCGGAGGAGAGGTTTGGGGCGGGGGTTATGGTGATTGGGTGTCCGGATTATATGAGTGAGTCTGCGACTTATCCACCCCTCTTCGCTCCCTTTTTTTCTTCTCTCTTTTTTATTTATTTCGTGGGTTCCAGAGTTATTCTTGTTGGTCACGGATGGAGAGCAGTATCGGGTGACCAGCAATTGGAGATGTGATCACTTTTCTTTTACACAAGACAGACTGCGCTAATAGTATACCCTTATAGATCTGATGCAGGACCGCGCACGTCTATCCAAGCTACAGACATGGTCTGCGGCCGACAGCGGCGCCTCCTTTTTCGGGAGCCGGGACTTCCCGGACGCTCTGGTCTCCGCATGCGAGAAGTACGACCCGAAGGGCATCGTCTTCGGCACGCGCGAGGTCTCGCGCGCTCCCCCAGCAGCTGAACAGGACCGCATACGATCAGTGCTAGATTCTCGTATCCACGGGAAGAAGTTCCAGGTCCTGTCCGGCGGCGCGGATAAGCTCGTCCCGTACGCAGCCGGGGAGCCGTTCCTGGACTTCCTAAAGACGGCCGCGGCGTCATGGTACAAGAACGGGGCTGTCGAGATCGAGGATCGCGTGTATGAGGGGGTCGGACATGAGTTTAATGCAGAGATGAGGAAGGATGCTACAAGGTTTATTCTGGACGCGGTGGATGCATTCGAGAAAGAGTCTAAAGTCGCGTCGAAGATCTAGTTTGACGGGGTAAATTCTACGTGCAAATCTCTCCTGATACAAGCTTATGGCTCGAGGTTCCACCATGGTTGACGAACCGCTTCTATAAGATACTCCTGGCCCTTCTCATTCATATTCGATCGCACCCCACTCCGACTCCGGTCCTCGTCTGTGCGGAAGAGGCTCTGCGAGATGCCCCACGGGTTCCTCTTCGCTCTTTTCCCAGCTAATATATCTCCCTTGCCCTGAGGGTCCTCCTTCCACTGAGTAACCGCCTCGGCGATGCCCTTTATCGCGCCTTCGTTCGTGCCATCAATCATTCCCGGTGGGTCAATACCGATGAAATCAACCCGATCTAAGGGGTATCCGATAGCATTGCAGTGGCAGTCGACTAGCCGCTCCTGCTTGAAAGCGTGGCTCACGATCGTGATCTTCTGTGGCCAGGCGTTGTAATGGTGCCAGAACTGGATAAGGGAAAATAGGACATTGGCGCAGGAATCTAAGGCTTTCTCCTCGCAGTGTACTCTCCCGTGTGCTTCTGAAGGCGGCAGGAGGCCGAAGTAGGAGTTAGCTTCGGCTAAGTTGGCATAGCTCCTTGCTTCGGATAGACGGGTCTCCTTGCGCGTAGGACCGCTAAGGTTACTCAACGATCAGTAGGAGAATCCCGTGTGCGTGTACCTATATTTCATAGATCATAGAATAGAATAGGAGAGAATGTACATAAAATTTTAGGGGCTGCTAGAAAGGTACATATCCCAAATCAAGTCAAACTAGAAAGGGGGTAAGATGAGAATGAGGGATGATCTCACCCAGAAAACATCAATATGGAACTTTCATTTCCCTCCAGCACCCGCACGCCCGCCTCAATGTGCTTGATGAACGTCGGCGTTTCACCTACCTGGAACCCAGCAATCAACCACTCCTGCTCGTCAAACCCACACTTGGGGCCGCCGAGCCAGATACCGTGGCAGCAGACGATGATTAAGTGCGTCGGCGGTGACATGTCTGTCTGCCTCGCGGCCGGAGGAGAACCTAGCCGTGGTAATTTATCACAGCAGGGGACTTTTATCCCGGCGGTATTATGAAGTGTAAATAATAACTACAAAGGTGTTATTTTGACCTTTTATGCAGGGGAAGAACTGGCTGAGCTAGACTCTTTGGTGGGGAGTTTAGGTACTGGATTGAAGCAAGGTCAGACTGGGTCTGGCTAAGATCACACACTAGATAAGTGCATACATCTATAATATTGCATGCCAATGCACCGATATAAGGATTCACACCCCCTTTTCCGTTCTAACTTCGACAGCTTTACCAGTGATTTAGGTTAGTTAAATCGATTATCTCTAATATAAGGAGATATTTGGTCGGTTTCTACTAAGGCTATAACTAAGAAAAATAAATTGCCTGAGACTTGGCTATATAAGGTTGAGGCCCAATTATTGAATTTCTTACCATGTAATATATCATAAATGTACCATTCTGTAAATAGGACTCATAGATTTAAACTACTGCCTTGACAATATTTATAAACTCCAAGTATAAGATGATATCATCGTATTCTCTAGCCGCATTTTCTTCATACATCCCTTCAAAAGATAGGGGGGATAATGTTGGTGCTACCTACTTACCTCCCATGAGTACGACCGTAGATGACAGCACCCTGTGAACGCAGAGTAAGAACTAATGAATGGCAATACTAGATGATGGTTGTTGAGAACTCAATGATAGCACTGCGTCGTTATGCTTTCTCCGCCATACCGATGCAAGCGTAACTTGCCAATAGCAATTGAACCCGAAAGTTGGATAATCGGTATATATCTAAGTAAATACCGCAAAAGGAATTGTGAGTGGAGAGGTGAAATCGCTCCTTATACCACAAGGCAAAACTGGGGCTATCCGAATATCAATCGAATATTTGTCCAAATATTATGATCATATTGTTTGGGTAAGTTTAGCTTCGATGGCGGCATACCTGGATCGAGCACCAGGTAGACACCGGATTGCCAGCTTTGGTCCATGACGAAATGACTGAAATTTCGGTATTCACTGGCCTTTTGATTCGAGGAGTTTGAAAATGTCTGAAACCAAGTAGAGACTTCCTGCAATGACTAATGGCCCTCCGTTGGACGTTTGGGTTGCCCAATTGAGAGCCGATAGTATATCTGTACGAGCATCGTGTTGGGCCGAAATCGCAACACCACATTCACTTGCAACACTGAGAATATCGGACGATTTCCTTGGCGCAACCCAAGGCATACCATCAACGGGGCCAAACTCGACAGCTGCAATAGAGTCACCTTGCTGCAGCAAGATCTGGAGGATTTCGCCAATGTCCTTCCCAGCAGAAGCGGCAAAAACCCAAGTTACGGGTCGGTTGCCGGTCCTGAGGTGCTTCTTAACAAAATCCGAGAGGACTTCAGCTGATTGTGGATTATGGGCGCCATCTAACAACACATCCTCTTCCCTACCTATGAGTCTTTTAATATTAAGCGACTGTAATCGGCCAGGCCATGTTATACGCTTAGCTGCCGACACGAGATCATCAACCGACCCTGCATGCTGCGGAAAGACTTGTTGGAAAGCCTCATACGCACAGGCAAGGTTCTGGCATTGGTGCGACTCGAACTTATCCTCCACACGACCAGCGAGTTTGCCAGACTGCGGGTCGGCAAGCGTCACGGAAGCACCTATGCTATCGGCGTGTTTCTGGATGACATCCAATACGGACTTGGGGTTACTGGCGTCGACCACACACGGCACGCCGGTTTGCATGATGCCCGCCTTTTGAAGGGCAATTTCCTCTAGCGTGTTGCCTAGTAATGACTGGTGGTCAAGACCAATCTTGGATATGACTGTTACGGATTTATGCTTCAGCACGTTCGTTGCGTCTAACCTTCCGCCAAGCCCGACCTCGATGACACCGACTTGGATACTCTCGGATTCGAATATCTCAAAAGCAGTGGCGGCTAACAACTCGAACTCGGTGGCCCCCAACCCCTGGTCTTCATTCCTCCTCTTCACCAGATCCTCAAAGTACCGAAACTTTTGCTCAGACACGGCATTGTCGTTTATGGTGATGCAGTCCCATCTGTCGATGAGATGGGGCGAAGTGAACTTGCCGCAGGAAATACCATTGGCACGGAGCATCGCCGTGAGGTAGGCACAAATAGTGCCTTTTCCATTTGTCCCGGCAACATGGAATGCCTTCCACGTCTGTGGAGTGTGCTTCAGAAGTGCAGCGATGCGAGCCAACCCTAGATGTATCATGGTGTTGGCAAATGGCCTCACGCCATGTGCAGCAGATGGGAAGATAAGATGTATGTAGGCAGTGATAAAACTGAAACTTAGATGGAGACTTGTTTTAGATGCACTGAGTGGCCAAAGATGTAGTGGTTTATAGAAGTTTTAATTGAATGAGTCATATAGTTAAAGTTGGCCAAGTTTGTCTGGTGTTTAAAGGCAGACGAGACCCCGGCTTGTTGAGGTATAAGTTCTGGATGGCTCTCAGCCTGTCGATTCCGATGAGGTCGTTAGCAGGCTGACAATGGAAAAAAAGATAGAGAGAAAATGGGTCTAGGTTAAGGTTTAACAGGGGTAGGCCTGGGGGAAGCTAGTGGGGGCTAGACCGGTTTGGTCTTAGTGGCCAGCACGGGCAGCATGGAAAAAAGAAGCAAAGACAGGACCCGCAAAGATACTTTCTGATTAGCAGGGACATCGGACATGACGAAAAGTACAACGAATAGAACGGATAAAAGCAGGCATGATTAGGTTCTGCACTAACTAAAGCTAGCGGCTGATAACTTTGCCTCCCTTGCACCTAGCAACGTAGGACCAATCTTGGTCTCGGCTCGTCTCTTTCTTTCTTTCTTTTTTTTTTTTTTTTCGTTCGTTTTCCTCTTCTGTTTTGATTCAACGATCCCCGATATCATTGCATACTTCTTAATTTTCCTCCACACGATCTCTTCCTCATCAAATCCCCCCCCCAAGGCCCCACGAATGATTCTTCTGCGCTTTTGGTCATCAACACATAACAGTTCCAATCGCGCATCATTTAATCTCCATTCATTCTCGGTCGCATTCCTCTAAAGACTCTTCTTTGGTTTTCTTTATTCTTTTGACCCAACTTGCCCCTCCGCCTAGAATCTCCTTACCTTTCTCTCACATACACACATACACTCTCTCCATCACCCCTCAGAAAATCCTGACCTTGGACCGGACTTGACCTGACCTGACCTGACCTGGCCTGGCCTTGTCTTTCATCCTCCGCAGTGTCACCCCATCGCCATCTGTGGCCACGCGCGCACCAGCCATTTTACTAAAATGGGTCTACCGTAAGTTCCATCATCGTATCGATTATCTTTGCGACGCGCGCATCTCGATTACCGACATCTATATCTTCCCTGTCGCGTATTAGCGCGATTGTACACATCTTATCTGATTTGAAGTCTTTTAACTCTGCTGTTCCTACGTGATAATCATCACTTCGATCACGATGCATATATCTACTTGCCCTAAGTGTACAGCTATACGGGATCATGTGTAATTATTATAATGTGTGCACCGGCCAATTGCGATCATCAATCTTACTAACAACTCGTGCTTGTGCTCAGACTTTTCATTGCCCCTGTCGAATCTGACGTCGCGGCCAAGTCGGCCGCAAAGAGTCCTGCCGCCCCCGCCACTACATCGCGATCTCCGATACGCCGTGCCGACCGACGCCGCCAGCTCAATGAAATTCGAGAACATCGTTTGCGCATGCTTGCTGCCCTGCAAAGTGATGATGATATCCCTCATCTAGCTGCTGCGAGAGCTGGCAACACTCGCTCTGTTGATAACCCCGTTGATAACCCCCCCTCGTCTGAACGACCAACCTTGTCTGCTTATGAAGATGCCCTCCGTCAGATCGAACGTGATCCTAGCCCTCCCGATCACCTTCGTCAGTTTGATCGCGATTCTAGCTCCCCGGAACCCCCTCCCACATCTGAGCGACCACTGCCTTCTGGAGAAAGACAGCCACCTGTGTCTCGTTATGATGATCTTATCCGCCAGCTTGAACGTGAGCGCGAGGCTGATCGCGCTGATCGCGAGCAAGAAAGACGAGACCCTATCCGATCTAATCCTGCCTTCGATATTGGAAATGTCTACTTAGAAGAAATTGGTGGTCCTGCCTGGGGGTTTGTTAGTCGCCTTGACTTGCCCATTCCCACCACTAATCCTTCTCGCCCGGTAAGGTTCATCTACATTGATTACTGCTTCAAATTAATTTCCCCAACTTTATTATGGCCTAAAGCTGATATGCATTATTAGGCTCGATCTCGAGGTCCTGGCTCGTATTCTCATGGCCCCTCCTCGCGTCTCGATCCCTCTCGATTTGATCCCACGGGATACCTATCCTGGAGTATGGCACGGCGCTCATTGGCTCGTGAGCAAGATCGCCATCGCCAGTCCCGAAGCCTGCTTGATCGACCACGCCGCCGTGCCTCTGTTGACTTCCATCGTCGACACCGTGTCAGATATGTCGATGGGCTGGGAGATCGAGATCGAAGTTTGAGTCCTGAAGGGGATAGCGTGTGGGACACTCTACAGTCTACATTAACTCCAGATCCTCAACCCCCTAGCGTTGGTTCCTCCTTCGCCTCCACGAGCGCTTCAGCCGTGGCATCTCAGAGCACTAATGCCAGCTCATCTAACACGTCCATTACAAGCCCGGAAGAGAGAACTGCGACCGAACCACCATGCGACCCTGTTAATGAGAACTCAGATACTGACGGCGAGGAGGAAGAAGACAGGGACCGACAACCGGAAGCCTCACGTCGGCCTACTCCTCACGGGCGACGTTCTTACGCTGATGTCGTAGGCGACCACGGTAATGCCCCTGAGACGAGATCTAGGCAATCTCCCGAGGACTCGGAGAACACCGAGAGTGATAGACTGGAGTGGCTATCGGGTATGCATCGCATAGTCCGAGGGTTGGCTGCTCGACAGGATATTCCCGATGAGTGGTGGGCGCAGGCAGGCCTCAGCCGATCGATGTCGTGGGGAGAACCTAACTAGGATCTAGGCAATTTGGGTTTGGTGCTCCTTTCTCTTATGTCTTTTTTTTTTCTGCGGGTTGAAGTGGGAAAAGGTGTCGTTTCATCCGTTCCCTGGATGAGGAAAAAATGGTGTTCAGGTCCTTAATTTCTTCTTTGCTCCTCGGAAACAGAGGGTCTGACGCTCGGTGCGGCTCGACACGGCCCAAGATTTATTTTGTGGGATAATATGTGGTACATTAATGAGCTACATTTTGCGACTGTATCATAAACATGTATATATATATAGCCGGAGGGATCAGGACACGGTTGTTTTCAGAGCTATGCTATATGCGTTGGAGTCACCGATGATGCCAGTTTTTATTTCTTTCCCTTTTCCTTTTTTAGGGGCTTGGAATGGTGGGATGATAGAGCTTCATAGGCAAGGAAGAAGCTAGGGTAATTGATGAGACGAAACAGGTCTGCCGACGTAGCCATTTCCTATGTTGCCGCGTCTTAGCTAGGTTAATAGTTAAAAAAATATACAGCCGCTTTTGCCGATATAGTGTATTGCCAATATTGGTTATTTATTACGAAGTACATGTGGCCTTATATTGTGCATGGTACACGTAGGTAATAGTGAGAGGAAACACATGTGTAGGTTATAAATTAGGTTAGGTAGTCATGTATAAACATGTGTTCTTACGTATGATGTATAGGTTAGACAGGTAGGGGGTTGCTTTACCCGCTACCAATATATTATACGAATGCACACCTTACACATGTACACCACTTAAAAGTGCCTGACAGCTTTCTAGGTATCTACTTTAGTTCTCTATCCATCTATCTACATAAGCTTTTTTTTTCCTTTTTAAAAATACGATAGATATAATCTAGGTGCTGATAGTGGATCAATAAATTATAGAAACAAAAGAGAGACAATATGGAAAACCCCTGCGTAATATAGATAGTATTGCTAGGTACTGTGTGTCTAGGTAGGTGGGTTAGTTATTTCCACTATTAATGGGTTCCCATGCTTGTGATTACGATCCCATATATGGAGTTGGCAGGTAATGGAGGTACTTATTATGTATGAAGACTGAAGCATGTAGGTTATGCACCTATGTACGTAGTATATATGTACGTATGTACTGTATATCGAAGCGGGTACAGTAGGTTTAGGTTAGTGGTGCAGCTAACGGTTTAAGTGACCCACTGCGGGAGCCATAGTAAGTGGGAAAGGGAAAAAAAAAAAGGTCGAGGCAAGGGAGGGGTGAGTAGAAAAAAAGGAAAGGAAAGAAGGGAAAAAAAAAAAGGAAAAAAAAGGGAAAGGTAAGTAGCCAAGTAGCGTTACTCCGGTACGACGTTGACAAGCTGTACCTTTTTCTACTGCGACGGGGTCACAACAGGGGAGGGGCGTTAAACCAAGGCAAGCTGCAGTAGCTCTTACACCAAATGGAAAGGCCGAGCCAGTGGGAGTTGTGCCTGAAATTCAAGAGTACTTGTGCTGGTCCTTATGGAGGAAGTAACGAGCAAGTCTGTAACAATTAGAGGAGAGAAAGAAAGAAGGATTAACATCACCAATTAAGAACGGTTCCAAAGAATTGTGTCACCTGCCAACTTTTTTTTTTCTTTCTTTTTTTTTCTTTCTTTTTTTTTTTTTTCTTTTTTTTCGTCTTTTCTGTTTCCTGCGGATTTCCCCCGCCTCCTTCTCCCCTCCAAGATCTGTCACATCTGCCAAAACCCTGACAACATCTGGGCACAGCACAACTTCTCTCCCGAGAACACACACCACCACACACACACACACACAAACTATAATAATATCATTGTCTACATGCCGCGGATCAACGGAATGTAGGTAACAATTCTGGATAGGACACAAGGCTATTGCTGCTGCGGTCACATTCGCAACTATCTAGGTATTACCTGCGACTACCATTACCTACTACTACTTACCTCAAACTAGATACTGAATTGCAGCTTTTAGGTCTATCACCAAGATCCACATTGGGAAGACATCAAAGTTGGAAAGGGTGAGTGATAAGCTACATACATACCAGACACACACAGACACAGACACACCACATACAGAGGTTACTACATACTACATACTACACACCACCCACACACCCACACCCACATCCACACCCGCACCCACACACATACACACACATATACCACACACTATAGAGGTAAGGTACCTACTTACACTTACACTAGAACCGAAGACATTAAACCACTACACGATAAAAGTCGATAGCTTATCGAGAAACTAACAGCCATCACCCATCATCCGGCAATTAGAAACGACACACAAGCACACACCACACGCACATACATACTACATACACCAACACACACAGTTCCTTTTTAAAATACCCGACGACGATCCTTGCCCTCTTACCAAAAAAAATCTAGTCTCTGTTTCGTGTAGACCCAAGACAGAACATAAAAAAAAAGAAAAAGGAAAAAGAAAACCAGCCAACGAATACCCATACCGAATACCGCCCAAGAACAAACCTCTGTTGGAATGAAAGCCTCCGCTCCGTGTCGCCAACGACGCGTGCTTCTGTCACCACCATCGCCACCTCCCCAATTCCTATTGTTCCTCCCCTGCGATCCCGATCCCACCGATCTATTCTCTTAACTGAACCCTGGAGAGACCACCGAGCACGAGACGACCGCCGGCCATGGCGCCCAGCTTGGGCCATGCGTCTACTCCCTCCAATGGCTCGTCCAACGACCGTCACTACCAGCCTGCTAATGGAAAGGGAGCTGTTGTCGCTGCGAGGCATGAAAGAAACCCCAATACACCCAGAAAAGGCAGCGGGGGACGTGATAAAGCTGTGCAAGACCCGGGCCTGAAAGACTACGTACGTACAACACCCTGCCACCCGGCATAGATCGATCGATAGGGCTGACCAGGTTGGATGGATGATATATGATACAGCGTTTGGGAGAATGCCTGGGCAAGGGTGCGTTTGGTGCCGTGTACAAAGCCATCCATTGGGGAACGGGCGAGGCCGTTGCCGTAAAGCAGATCAAGCTATCCAATCTGCCCAAGAGCGAGCTGCGTATGATAGAGGTAGGCAAATGCCACTCCACCTGGTGTAATGGTATGGTGCCATCCAAGCTGACCTGCTGCAGGCTGAAATTGACCTTTTGAAAAACCTACATGTAAGGGAAATCCTTGTTCTCGCACGTGGCTGTCTTTGCATATTTGCCTTGTCTACAAATAGGGCTGGCTGACTATCCCTAGCACGACAATATTGTCAAATACATAGGTTTTGTCAAGTCGAGCGACTGCCTCAACATTGTCCTCGAGTAAGTTGGCGAGCTCCCCGCGTTGCCTGCACCTGCCACAGAGAGCTCACCCATTGTAGATACTGCGAAAATGGCTCTCTACATTCGATATGCAAGGCATATGGCAAGTTCCCCGAGAATCTTGTTGGCGTTTACATGACCCAAGTCCTGCAGGGTCTTCAGTATCTGCACGATCAGGGTGTCATACATCGTGATATCAAAGGCGCCAACATTTTGACCACCAAGGATGGCAAGGTCAAGCTGGCAGACTTCGGTGTGTCCACCAGCACTTTGGCTGGACCTGACAAGGAGGCCCAGGTCGTGGGAACCCCTTACTGGATGGCCCCTGAGATTATCGAGCTATGCGGTGCGACCCCGGCCTCCGATATTTGGAGTTTGGGCTGCACCGTCATCGAGTTGTTATCTGGCAAGCCTCCGTATCACCATTTGCAAGCTATGCCTGCTCTCTTCGCCATTGTCAACGATGACCATCCTCCGTTGCCTGAGGGTGTTTCTTCGGTCTGTCCTGTCCTTTGACGCTGTCGTTCTAGTAAAGCGTTTGGCTAATTCTCTCAGGCTGCGCGTGATTTTCTTATCCAATGTTTCCAGAAAGATCCAAACCTGCGGGTAACGGCGAGGAAATTACTAAAACATAATTGGATAGTAGGGTGTAGAAGGAGTGATGCGCCAGTAGCTAAAGCTCCCGGCAACTTCAGCCAAGCCGTTGAGGAGGTCAAGCAATGGAACAAGGCGCTCACCTCCTCCGAGACGAATCTTCGAGCCTCCCTTGGATCCGATGGTACTCCGCATCAGTTTTCGCGTCTTGGTTCCCAAGAACCGTCGAGGTCGAATGTGCCCACTCCGGTGAAAGGTCCTTTTGTGCTAGCCAAACCACGACCCACTGCCGAAGACTTTCGGTCTCCTGAACTAGCCGGTGTGTACCCATTAACTCTTTGATTTCTAACAACTTGGGTGGGAGGTTCCCAGGAGAACTAATCATGAGAACAGATGACGATAATTGGGACGATGACTTCGCTACAGCTATATCACCAAGTGCTCTGCAGTTGCCTCATATCAAGCCGCAGGATCACTTCGGAGGCATGCTTTCGGCCGACCGTCTAAAAGCTTTCGCTTCTATAGATAACTCCCGCGATGCATCGGCGAGTTGGGATAATGACTTTGGCGGTGACCTAATGACGATTAAAAAAGTGGTTCAAGAGGAAGATCCCCAGGAGAAGACCATTCGCCCTGGTTGGAAACTTCCAGGAGGGAAGTCGGAAAAGGCCGGAGATTCCAAACAACTGCAGCCACCGAAACCATCATCAAGTCGGAAAACTTCATCATCCAGCAGCCATCGTAGATCAAAGTCGTCTCAGGGAGGAAAGAACGGAACTAGCAGCAAGTTCGAATTGCCACCGCGCCCCGATCTAGTTTACAAGGAACAACCGGTAGAAGACTACTCAGACCTATTCGATGATGACGACGTGTTCAACCAGAGATTAGGACAGATGAAAAAGGTAATAATCCGCCAGGTCTCCACTGAGTTGCGGTGTGTAGTTGACGTTGTGCTTAGCCTTTACAAACCGATACTCCTCAATTATTCCACCCTTCAGACCTCACCAGCCTACCACGGTCAACGCAGTCACCTGACTCAGGTAGTAGTCGTCGAAAAGCGACTTCCCGACAATCCGTCCTCACGGGTCGGCCTATGCAAAGGTCAAAGTCATCGATCGAGATCCAAAAATTTGCAGAAGACGAGGACGACGAAGATTTCTCTGATATATTCGGCCCCGGCGATAATATTACCGAGAAAGACGAAAGTGACCGGGGATCTGAAGACGGAAATCTTATGGTCCTATCGCGATTATCGAACAACTCTTGGCTTGGTGACGACGAGGACGAAGACGACCCCTTCGCCTCTATGGACCCTGGCTGGGATGAGATGGATCTTGAGGCCAATATTGCGCGTGATCGTCATGCTCGGCTCGCTGAGAGAGTCGAGAGGCTAGTGCGTTCTCTTACGTCAACGGAAAGCGAAGACATGCTTTTAGAGCTATCCGGGGATCTTGTAAGTTGGCTTCTTTCCGAAATGTGGTGGCGTGACTTACGGCTAATCAATTGTAGTTGAACTTGCTGTGGGAGCATATGGAGGTTAAAGATCTAATCATCGGTGCTCATGGTTTGCTACCTATTCTTGAGATATTGGAGCCATGTACAGTGAAAAGCCGACAACGCATGATTCTCCAACTGCTCAAAGTCGTTAATACGGTTCGTGGCTCCAAGTTTCATATGACATTTGCAACAATTAACACTCAGCAGATCATTTTAGACGACGTGGAGCTCCAAGAGAATTTGTGTTTCGTTGGAGGTATTCCGATCATCACTAAGTTTGCTGCACGGCAATATTCCAATGAAATCCGTCTAGAAGCAGCTGCCTTCGTGAGACAGATGTACCAGACGTCTACGTTAACCCTCCAGATGTTTGTCAGCGCCGGTGGTCTGAATGTTCTTGTTGAATTCCTTGATGAAGACTATGACACCGCTCGAGACTTAGTGCTTATCGGTGTCAATGGCATATGGAACGTCTTTGAGTTGCAGGTTGGTCATGACTAGTACTATCAAAAAGGACCCACTAACGTTGTTTCTAGGGCCCGACTCCAAAGAATGACTTCTGCCGCATCTTCTCCCGAAGCAAGATCCTTGACCCCCTTGCTCTAGTCTTACATCGAGTTCTTGATGAAGATGTCGAAGAAGAGTTAACGGAGCTCATCGAAGGGCGCATTGTGAACATATTCTATTTATTCTCGCAAGCCGAGAGCTACGTTAAGGAGACGGTGGCTGACCGCCAAGTATTGAAGAGTATGGGCCAACAGTCTCTCGATGAAGATATCAAGCTAACTCCTCCAACAGGCGTTCTGAAAGACCTTCGGCGGATGACACCTGCGCATCAGATTACGATGCTGAAGTTCATCAAGAACCTTTCGATGCTGTCGACTACGCTTGATGCTCTCCACTCAGCAGATGCCATCGATCTTCTCATTGAATTACTGGGTGGCAGCATGAAGAAAGGACATCCGCATTTCCGTGAGATCTCTAATCAAGTACTCAACACTATGTTCAACCTTTGCCGGCTTAGCAAAGATCGTCAAGAGTATGCTGCCGTAAATGGCATCATACCGCTCCTTTTAACGATCATGAAAACGGACCGACCGCCTAAAGAATTTGCACTGCCGATTCTCTGTGACATGGCACATTCTGGTAGCAAAGGTCGAAGATACCTGTGGCAGAACAATGGCTTAGATTTCTACGTATCTCTTCTAGCGGACCAATATTGGCAGGTCACTGCCCTAGATGCCATATTCGTTTGGTGAGTATCCTTGCAATGATTCTAGAAAACGAAGAAGTAGGATCTAACAAATTTTACAGGCTTCAAGAAGAAACTGCCAAAGTAGAAGCACACCTTCTCAGAAATCAATTCACTGACGCCATATTGTTATGTTTTAATACACAGAAGAACAATGCGTTCGATCCCAACCTTCTAGAGCCGCTTTTAAAGGTTCTTCGGTTGTCACCTAATCTAGCAGCGACCCTAGCAACTTCAGAGATGTATGCCGGTATCGCTCAGAAGCTTACGCATAAGAAAGCCGTAGTACGCTTGAACCTGCTTCGTCTCGTCCGAAATATCCTGGAAGCACAAGAATATTACAGCGGTCCCAGAGACAGGCAACTACGGTCACTACACGATGTCATCCGCACTCTCGCTGAGAAGGATTCTGCAGTGCTTGTGCGCAACCTAGCTTCAGATCTTGTCATTTCCCATATAGAGGGCAATAATGATCAAATGCACCCTTCATTCTCTTCATCCACATCCAATGCCGGATCCAGTCGACCACGTTCTGGAAGGCGAATTTATACGCCACCTTCGCTACAGCATTCAACATCTCTGCCTCCCCGTACCCCGACTCATGTCTCTCGGTCCTCACAATCTTCTGCGTATGTTGAGGTCGCCTCAAGTCCGAAACGCTCTGCTGTAGGGTTAGCACATGAACGGGATCCGGGCCAATTCCGTCCTAGAAGTATGGATGGGCCTTCCAATGCCCCTGTCAGCTCTATCCCACGACGAATCAGCGTTGATACGCCTGCTAGTAGCAGCGGCTCAGGAGGTAACAGAAATCGGGTGTCCCGGAGCTCTGGATTACACTTCGCACGACCCAGCCTAACCAGCTTGGCGCCAGTACGTAGTGAGAGCGTCTTGTCAAACAAGGAAAATGTCACTCAAGTAACAGAGAGCGTGATGCGACACTCGGCAAGGCAATCACCAAGGCAATCACCAACCACACCTAGCAGCAGTGGCGGCCACCTAAGGGCGGAAAGTTCCAGCAAGCCAAGAAGAAGCCGAGCGCCGAGTGATGGCAGGAATAAATGGGCCGCGTAGTGGTGCTTAGTGGTTCAACTCGAGACTCACACGCACACCTTGCACCAAGGACCTATAAATATTATAAATCTCACACTACGCACAGCTTGAGGCTCGGGGGTTTTTTTTTTCTTCGAAGAGATAACAGGCAACCCTTCCATTTCCTCTCATTCTCTTGTTAATGTCTTTTTAAATAATTCATTTGCATTATCCAGGAGCGCTGGTAGTTTCCTCCTCAACAACTCTTTTCTGTCCTTTGTTTTCATCTCATGTTTCAGGAAGGCATATGTTGAGGGTTGGTTGGATGGTCTACTGGTCAGTTTTTTTTTATATGATTTCTGTCTACCCACTCATGTTAGATATAAAAACGACGAGGGGAGTGAAAACGGAAGGAAGGGTGAGAAGGCATAGCATGGAGCAAGCAAGGGGATAGCATGACTTTCTTATCCCATTGCAACCCCACGTTGTCGATTGAATCGCCAACTTCAAGACTCATGGAATTGGTTGAATATAGGAATTTCTCTGGTGCCGATGTTCTTGTGCGCATGAGTTCTACAGGAAGGGACTGAGAAATGAGAACCATAAAAACTTAGATGTGTTTGATATGTATAATTGTTGATTCTCCCTATGCTTTTTGTTTTCTTTTGTTATGAAAAGTTATGGTGAACATTTTGTTGGCCTCTTTTTTTTTTTTTTTTTTTGCATTTGGATGACAGTAGGGATATAATAAGAGCTTTGAAAGGAGTATGTTCATTAGAAAAAGGGAGAGAAATAAGTGAATGGTTTATAGGATAGGGAGTGAGGAGGCGGGGATGGTTAAAAGAGTTACCTGGATATATATGGTTTGTGAGTATATGAACGGGATGCTTGTTGTTTACTTGTGAGGAACATGAGAAAGGGGTAAAGGAGAAAGGAGGGGGGATGATTGATGAGGAATGATGTTAGTGATGATGATGATGATGATGATGATGATGATGATGTTAGTTAGGAGGGTTTAATATCAATGAAATGAGGAAAAAATGCATTAAAAGAGTAACAACCTATGTGGATTGCATGCTTGCTTGAGTGAAGAAGCACTCAGGGTTGTTATGAGCGGGGAGGTGTGAGAGCAGTGATGGAATTAAGACTTGATTCTAGGTAGGTACCTTTGAATGCTAAGGATACGCTACCTAGTATTATAACACGAGGTCTGCTTGCCTTGGGGCGTATAACCTTTGTTGATGAAGTAATGACCTATGTCATTCTTATTGAATTCAAGAGGAGATGATACGAATATGACCAGACTTGAAACTACCTGACCTGGACACAAACCTTCCTATACAAAGTTAAAATGGTGGGTGTCACGAGGGACCAAGAAAGTCCTTTGGTAATGGATACGTTGTTATTGTTGTGCGAGAACCTAGATCATAGCTGTAGATGTCACTGTGATCTATGTACAAGAACCTTCTTTCTTCCTACTTAATTTGCGGGAGTACTTCTTACTGGAAAGAGACACCACTATTGACCGGCTAGTATTGCCGTTTAGGTCCAGAAATAGACCCAGGCGAGGAACTGCGATTGTAGCTGTAATGGATAGGGACGTGGGAGGCTGTTTGCATTTCATCCAATATGGCCGTCAAGGTTGTTAACTTGTTAACTGTTGCAGGAAGGACTATCCCTTTTCTACCTGCTGCGGCATTATAAGAACCAAGTCCCTGTCCACTATTTAGTTGCAGTCCTCCAGCAATCTTCCATTTATCATCCATTTCCTTGTTACAATAGGTGTCAAGCGACCCTATACCATCACAATGACCGAGTGGTCACTGTGGCTCAATTATGTATTTTATAGTTATCCCTCGTAACATTCCCATTCATTCCGTCCGTCTCGGCTGTCACTTGGCCTGCAATATTAATCCATTTACTAGACAAAAAGCCAGAGAGTCGCACATTGACGATATCAATCTATATCCAAGCAACTCCTCTTGCGGAGAGAAAGGCAAGGGTCGTCCAGATCAGATAGGGGTACGAGAACTCCTGCTAGAAGAGTACAGATTTTCGCCCCTTCTGCTAAAAGCTTGCTACTAATTCTAAGAATCCCAGATACACATTACGAACCCATCAACAAGGCTCGATCCCTAGGAAAGGAGCTGGACCAACTCAAGGCTCCAATGAGATCGAACAGTCTCTTTGCAAGAGAGGAAGAAGACTTGGGTTCTGACTCAGCTCATCTAGAGCCACTGGTTAGTACTACTCAAGGCGCAGTCATGGGCAATCAATCTATGTGCATATACTAACATCAACATGCACATCAATCAATCGATAGACCCGCATCGAACGAGTGGACTTGATCGAGCAAGTGGCGATGGATCTGAGTACTTGGCGGCGAAGAACGAGATAATTAGAATAGAAACTGGTATGGCCAACCTTGAAGATTGAGCGAGAGTCTCTATGCATTGAGCTAATCGAGAGGGTTTCCCTTTTCGCAGATACGTGGCATATTAGTTGGGCCTCGACAATAACGATTGGGAGCAAGGAGGGAGGGGAAACAAGAGAAACGAGCTAAAGTCTAAGAAAAGGAAGCAAAGGAGAATGAGGAGGATCGCGGCCCAGGCCCAAGGGAGAGGCGAACAGTGACCCTCATGAGGGAATCAATATGCTGTTGTGCAAGGAACCTAGATTACAACTACGGAGGTCATTTTTACTCCTATGTACAGAATTCTTCTTCGTTTCTTAACGCTTGACTGTAAAGAATTTGAAAATTATCGCTTTTATATACGGCGTTGGTTTAGTAGCGGATGGGAGATTGTACCTATTGTTCAAATTAAAAACTTACGTAGCAGAGGGGACATAGGATGAGCTTCTATGTATAGGCAAAATAGTGGAACTTGGGTAGCTTATAGGTAGGGACTCAGGGTTACGTGATTTCTTTAAGTGTGCCGAAGGTGTTATTGAATGCCCTCGTATGCGACCAAAATAAAAAACAAAAAGTAGAAAGATGTATGACTGACAGGGAGGGGAAAACGAGGGACAAATACGATGTAGGTTAGATAAAATACGTTGGGGCCATAAGGAGGAAAGGCGAACAAAAAAAGGAAAAAATGCATCAGCCGCGAATCGAACGCGGGGCCCATCGATGGCAACGATGGATTTTACCACTAAACCACTGATGCTTCCGGATGACAGTTGTCATTGGACAACAACTTGATGTGGAGTTTGGTGCTAGTGGGGTATATATAGAATGTAAAGAAGGTTAGCTTTAGAAGAACTTGACAATATCTTCTTATCCTGTCTTGGACAAGGTAGTTTAACTTCATTACTAACAATAATACTTACGGTTTTCATATCTTGTATGTGTTACAAGTTCGGATATTGCGAGTAGAATGTACGGTTTCGTTTTGCGCGCCTTATGTATATTTGTCATTGCCTTTGCTGTCGTCGACAGAAAAATTAGTTTTTAGTTCCTTATGGCCTCGTTTATCTGGGGGTAGCTGGTTCTTTATGTCTCTAGAATAATATAATACTTAAGTTTTACACTTTAAAAAGATACCTATCCGGTGCGCTGTCAAGTACTAGACCATGAAGTACAAGATATTGCATACTTAGTAAGAGAACGAAGAAGAGTATTTCATGTCAGATTAACGGTATAAAGTTGTTGTAGTTCTAGTCTCCCGCACAACAACATCATGGCTACTTAAACCATTGCTAGGACTTTCGTGATATTTATATAAGACACCAACAACATCCCTAAAGAACTCCCTAAGAGTAGTTCTATAAAATGCGGGCTCTCCAATGAGATGTTCAATATGCACTTTGCCATGATCTCTATAAATATGGCCCGTGCATCGAACGTGTTCTACAGATCCGAAGGTCATATCTAAGTGTTAGATCTTATAAAATCATTTACCTCCACTCTGGGAGGATATTAAAGTTGGTAAAATATGTAACTAAAGTACTTTACTATATATACTATCTCCCGCATATAAGATTTCACATCGAATAGATCATGTATACGATTATTCAAACTAGTTTTCGTCTCCGCAACCGGCTCTGACCGGGGTCTGCTAATAGCACGAGATGGGGCGTCTCCGTGTTTCATGCCCAAACCGAGCCTCACGATTCGAGGGCGCTATTCGATCAAACGAATTCTCAGCTCTCATCTCTCATCCCAACTCCATGTACTAACCTTTTTCCTACCGCTATCCCACCCCTTTCTCTCACCCACAATTCATTGCAGCACACCACCCCATACCCCAACGCGCAGGCCAGGTAAATCAACCATGTCCGCCCCCGGTACTGACCTTTTATCCGCCTTCCCGGCCTTCTACGAACTGCCACCGTCCTCAGCCCCATCCAGCAGCGACGAGGACACGTGGTACCTCCTCGCGCAGATCAAGGAGAACATGACGCTCACCAAGCCCACGCTCATCGTCACGGACCGCAAGGGCGTCGACTTCGCCGTCACGTTCGACGACGCCCTGGACCTCAAGGCCCGGGGGTTCCGCAAGGGCCGCACGCTCGTGGCGCCCCGCGCGACGCGGGAGGACCGCGAGGAGGGCAAGAAGGCTATTGTGCGCATTGGGCGGGGCTGCGCGGGGGATGTCAAGGTAATGTAGCTTTATTGGCTTTCTTTTCTTGTGGCGCTGTTGAGAGTTCTTCCACTTGACGGGAAAAGGGGGGATGGCTTCTCGCGACAGATCAGCATGCTGACTTCCCTGACACGAGCAGGTCATACCCGGCGGCTTGGAGCAGGTCTCCGAGCTGGCGTTCCTGCTGGCTGGGAGTGATGGGCTTGGGCAGAAGTGCGCTGCGTGCGGGGCCACCGAGGGGTCGCTGTCGAAGTGCACGGGATGCGCGACGGCGGCTTATTGTAGTAAGGTAAAGATAGACTTCCTGCTATCTCACGATGCTAAGTGAGTCTCGAGGAGTATGGGCCTTCAGAACTAATCATCTGGGTTATCACAGGACTGCCAAGTAAAGGGCTGGAGTGAGCTAGGCCACAAGTCTAACTGCAAGGTCATACGGTCTATTAGGGATATTTGGGGTTGAAAGGTTTTATGTGGGAGTATTATCACTCGATCGAATTGGTGGGCTAAAAATTGGCATCGATTTGATAGTTGGGAATAGGCGTTCTTTGCATATTATCTTGGCCTGTGAGTAGGTCGTGTAGGGGAAAGGGGGCCTGCTGGAGGTATAATGAGATTGTATGACAAGCTAAACCACCATTTTGATATGTAGTAGACAGACTCTAGATGGTGCAGGTTGGAATAGGGGAATATCAATTTAGATGAAGATGCTTTTATAATGCAGGCCACCTACATATTGAAAGAACACAGTGAACGAGCCGACTAAGCTGGCAAGAGAATGATATCCCCTTAACTCGACTTCTGCCGATACATAATATCCGTCCGAACCGTGTATTTGGTACCGATCATCACCTCATCACCCGAGTGCCGGAGCTTCATATGCTGAAAGATAAGGACCCTCCCCGCTTTCGGATCCACGTCTACCCTACGGCTCTCATCCAACGAAAGGAAAGACGTCGCACCACCGATAAGGTCCGCCTCCTCCCCGACCGCCTGCTGCGAGTCGTTTAGAAACAAGTGCAGAGTGAACCACGTCTGCGCGAACCCGCCATCGTCCGTCTTCTCGCCATACGAGCTGTCGCAGTGGGTCTTGAAGAACTGGTCCTCGCCGTACCGGAGGAAGCGCATGCGCTTATTGACGCGATAGTACTCCAGCGTCGAGCGGCCGTCGCGGTTCCCGCCCAGCAGCTCGTCCGTGGACAGCACGTTGAGCTTGTCCCTGACCTGCGGCACGGTCTGCAGGCGCGCCCACAACCGGTCGACCATGTCCTGGTTGTCCCAGACGATGCGGTCGCTGTTGCGGTAGTCGGCGGCGAGCACCTCGTACCCACCGCCGATGTGGATTAGGGCTGGGCGCCACGGTGACCCGTCGAGCTTGTCTTCCTCCATGACGCTGTCCTCGGCCATGGTAAGGAGCTTGGCGGACTCAGAGGGGCTGAGAACATTGTCTAGCACGAAGGCGAGGCCGCCCGTATACTCGGGAAGGTCGGTGTTCGCGAAATCTATCTGAGTGAAGGTTATTGGCTTGGAATCATGTGGTTCGGCTCTGAGGAAGTCGTCCGGGACGTCCACATGATTCGACCTGTAGATTGGCTTCACTGGCAAGGAGTGGTCGCGCGTGATCTTCGACATTTCTTGCGATAATAGAAATGGGTTTAAGGATAATTCCAAATACAGATCTAACCCGTGTTGTCTTAGAAGAACACCTAATTCATTACTCAAATATCTGTCGTATGCAGAGGTGGTAGGCTGTCCTTTGATATCGGGGCAGTGCGGGAATGTATTATGGTCACTGCGGCACAGTCTTTGACACTGGACTCGCAGCCTACATATACACTTTCTTAACCTAGTGCTTATGGCTGAACTTTCGACCCAGCCGGTTTATCGCACGAAAACAAACGTTCACCACCTACCTATTTTATTTAACTTAAGTCTTTCTCGGTAGATGGCTGTGTATCAGATATCATTCTTAGCCTTCCACGTCTTCTGATGCGAAAAATTCTCACGATCTTTTTCATCGCTAGCAGACCAAATAATAGATTCTTATACTAGGAATAATAATGTTCTGGGAAGAGACACTTTCTTGCGATAAGTAATATTTGTCGAGTCATTTATATTGAGTTGAAAGAGTACTTATACAACTCATGTCGCCCCCTCTGAAACTTCAATCTTTTATAGTCCATATTCTATGTCAGCTAAGTATAAAGAGCATTGTAGCAGAGTTCATTCCGTTTTGAATCTACGGGAGACTATAGATTGTACTTCATAGTCGAGATAGCAGAACAAGGCCCCATAGAAAGAAAGCAAATGTTGGACTCCAGATTAACCTGTCATAATTGGATGTCACTTATAAACATGTTTCTGAAGCCTGCCGCATGCTCACTCCTGTCTATTTGAAACAGCACATTTCGTATTTTTAACGGAAAAAATTATACAATTTGATAAATCCAATAAGAAGCAATCCGTCATCTAATTTCTCGTTACACAGGAAGTCATAACTCTTGATGAGGGGATGAAAGACGTAATCCACGTTCCAGAACCCAATCAGAATGTCACCCTATTCCCAAACTATCACTTGACATCGGTACCAGACCCAATGACAAGACAACATACTTATCCCACACCATCTAGGGTAAGCTGTAAGCTACACTAGAGGCGCGTGAAGCAATAGTCAGCAGAGATCTGCAGTTTTGTTTTACCCCCACTACGGGTATGCGTCGTTTCTCGTCTGTGGAGTGGGTTATAAAAAGGCCCACGGTCTACCCGTCGGCGCAGGGGACTACTACAGTTTGATGTTGCTAAAGAATACATTGTAAACCGGATAGAAGCTCACAATGGAAGAGACACCAAGCAAGCCCGGATCCTCTGAACTACCAGTCACGCCTAAAGGCATAACAGCCTCTTGGCTGTCCAGTGTTTTAGGGGCTAAAATCAAATCTATCGATATCACCAAGATCATCTGGGGAACTGCAAGCAAGGCGCTCGTCACCGTCACATATGACGACGGTGCCGGACAAGATGCAGACAGGCCGACTCATATCTGCGTTAAGGGAACCTTCGACCCCTCCGTCGTGGAACAGGCGCCGTTCATCGTCACCATGTACCAGAAAGAGGTCGATTTCTTCAACATCCTCGCGCCGACCCTCGACCACATGAAACTCCCCAAAGTCCTGTGGGCCGGGCACTCGCCCAAGCAGGGCATCGTGATCATGGAGGACCTCGCCGCCCAGGGCCTCGTCTTCTGCGACACCAAGCAGGACTGGCCCGTGTCGCGGGTCCGCCAGGGCGTCGAGCAGCTCGCCGCGCTGCACGCGCGCACGTGGGGCGCCGACCCGGCCGACTACCCGTGGGCCGCGTCGGGGTACGAAGCCGCGCTGCTCACGCTGGTGCAGAACTACGACGCCATCACGCGGAGCCCGGGGCGGCCGCAGCTCCCCGAGGGCCTGCGCAGCCGGGCGCGCGTCGAGGCCGCGATGCGCAAGGCGTACAAGGCCAAGAGCCCGCGGTTCCGCTGCGTCGTGCACGGCGACGCGCATATCGGGAACACGTACCTCGAGGCGGGCGGCGCGCCGCGCTTCATCGACTTCCAGATAGTGATGGTGGGCTCGGCGTTCCACGACGTGGCGTATTTCGTCAGCGGCGCGCTGAGCGTGGAGGATAGAAGGGCGCACGAGTGGGAGGTCGTGGACCATTACCTGGATACGCTGCACAGGCTCGGGGGTCCGGCGTTCTCGAGCAAGGACGAGGAGGTCAGGGGCGAGTATTTGAAGTGCATGATCGTGGGCGTGGGGTGGATCTTGTGTCCGACTTCGTTCCAGTCTTTGGACATGATAAACCCCATGTGTGTGCGCCATGCTACGGCTTTGGACGATCATAAGGTCCTTGAGCTTATAGAATCATTGCCCGACGTTGAATAAGAGTAGTAATCACTGTCATAGAATGAAATGCTTCGTCGCAGGTTGAGAATTCCAAGTATTACGATTTTAGTTTAACACATAAAATGTGCACATCGGGTAAGACAAAAAACGATCAGAGGTAAGGTTAAGATAAATACCTTTATTTATATATTGAACGTTTTCATCCTCTTTACCATGTACATCATAATTTGGTATATAGCGTGGTCTGTTCATAAACTATTGCGCTTAAGAAGAATGTGGTACGAAGTGTATAGCCAGGTAGCGTTTGAAAAGGGGTTAAAGGGGTGCTTCAAAGACCGACTTCGCGTAACAGGACCACATCAGCTTTAACACAGATATTTCGATTCATTTTCGAACTTTTCATAATATAATGGCACATATTTCAGTAACTATTTTGCGTATTCACGAACATATGTTCAATACACAGAGCAATATGTATATCTGGGCCTATCTAGGTACGCTTATGGCCATCACCTTATTAAGTAGGCTATAGAACTAGATTTAGATATCGTGCCTTTCACGACGAAATCGATCCATCGGGGGAATCAAATATTCACCAAAGATCAAAAATCATCAATTTATAGAGGGATAGCTTAGGACTTTAATCAAGCCCCCTGCTATGTTGTCATTCAAGGTCTATAATCCCTAGTTGAGTCACTGAGGGTTTAGTCTGGAACGTAGTTATAAAACTGGCATCGCTTTTGCAACCTATTCTGGATAAGGTCGGATTACAGCCTTAAAGTCATCGTCTTAGTAATTAATGTGGCCTTTATAATAATAACATCGGAAACAGAAACCATATCATTAAGGGGGGATGCTTTTGAAGGAGATCAGAAAAAGGTTGGTCACCTAGCGGTAGCCCAACCCAAAATTGAATTAATCATAACCACATATCAGGTATATAATCACTCGCTTAAACACTCATATCAATTGCTGCGTATACCGATTTCTGATCCCTTCATTTCATTTCTGCTACCCAATGTATCTATCCGCACTGATAGACTGGTGTTTCCGTGTGCCAATACGCATACAGATTCTTGTTCCCCTTCCGATCAACCTTGCCCTGTCTCCGCCTCTCTTCCTTTTGCACCTTCTCCATCTGTCTATGTTGCGTCACTAGTATCGAGAGTTGCTGAGATGTGGGTAGATGCATCAGGCTGTTTCGGTCGTTCGCGCTCATGTTAGCCAGCTGATACGCTACCGTCGCTCTCTCCCGTTTCTCCCGCTTCGATAGTAACCGTTTGTCGCGCACATCTGGGTCAGGGTCTTCTTTGCTGGATCCCGCCTCGCTGTCGGGTTCCTCTAGAGAATACTCTAGTTGTGAGGACTGGGCCCTCGCCCGCCGGCGCAACTGACTGACTGACGGCGCCACTTGTGCTGGTGACTTTCTCGATATGATTTTCCCCGACGGCAACCGAATCGAGTCTTCGTCGGCTATTTGTGGCTTCTGGGGTCGATTTGAGCCTGCCCGTGTCTGCAACTGATTCCTCTCGTTGTCGTCGCCCTCGATATCACTCTCCGCATCTTCTATGGGCTCAGAAAAGTCGTAAAACTCGGCAAACTCCGAGTCTTCTGTTGATATGTCCAGTGTACAGTGACCCTTACCGGTCATATGTTGTTGTACCGCTTGTACGGTATTTCTTTCTGTTCCACAGTGTATACATTCCCGATATCCGAAAATAACGAGGTGTAGGTATTCGAAGAGAGTCTCGAGGTCGACTAGCAGATATTGCTGATGTGGAATAAACAGGCCATGTGACTTTTGCATATGTATCACATTGTTGGCGAAGTCTGTTGAGGAATTGGGACAGAATAGGCATTGTCCAGGTATGAAAGGTTGCATAGTCGCGTTAGAAGAGTCAATTGACTCCTTGAAGGGTGTAAGTGTAGAGTTGGTCTCTGGACTGGATGACAGACTCATTGGTAAAGCTGGTAGTGGTGCAGTTGCGGTTGAAGTGGTGGCTGTGTCTGTCCCTAGCATACCAATTAAATTAGAAGTAGTGGTAGTTTTCGATTAATTAAAGCTCAAGTATTAAAGGCTTATGGTAGTTATCGGATGTTGATGGATTTGGTGATCATATGGAATTAGTTGAACTTCTATCTGTTTTATAAGCCGTCTGCTGTCTTTGAAGCGTATGGCTATCACATCGAGACCTTGGCATTGAGTGGGATCTTGAGTCAGAGCCACTCGACTAGGTCATTTAGGGACTAGAGCTTCTAAGCTCTACCAATGAAATGCTCGGGGGCTCACTGATGAGGTATGAATCATAATGAACAATGAAACCACTTACACTATAGGGCAGTGCATACCTCTTAGGTTAGGGTACAAAGGACTATTTTTCAGCCATATGCAACAGTATTACAACATAGTATGTAGTCCCAACTCTGAGCTCTCGCAAGATATTATCGTTATTACCTTATTCTTACTATTGTTGTTGCATTAGTGAATATCTGAGGCTGTAACACAAAGGAATAGTGGCAGTCTTTCTTGGCCCTGCCCCCCTAGGAAGCCATTTCAGACCATAAGAGCTGAATACTACGTTCAGAATGCTATGCATATGTATAGGTTATGCTATAAATACTACCGGTTTACATAAAATAGCGAGCACAGGAAGGTGTGCTCTGTTTCTAGCCAGTGATTAAGCGACAACACATCGATTATGGATATATTAGGGTGATGTATTTATCACCATGTTCGGCTAAAATTTATATTCTACTATCTAGAACTAGGTGGTCGGCATTCAGGAATTGGCAGTGAAATAAATTCTGTCGCGACTAATTAATCAATGACTAAGGCGTATCGACTGAGATGACTTAATGGGCGGGCTCTAGACTTTTCTTTTCTTCCCGTTTCAATTATACGTCAATAAAAGCTCTGGCGGGATCAGCGTCGTGCATCATATATTCTAGGAGAACAAGCCGTAGAGGGGCCTCGCATATAAGTCCGCACAGTGGCCCTACCAAGGCGAGAGTTTGAAGCTCTTCTGAAAACTAGAGTAAAGTAAAAGACTAATTTTGGTGTTCGCCGTTGAAAACCTCACTAAGGCTGTCACGAGAGACCAACCAAGTATATAATAATCACTATTCCGTTTGAGGAGTTGAGAACTACAACTACGCATGTTACCGTGACATATATTTGGAATGATTTTCTTTGTTCCTACCTCGGTTAATCCTTATAAAAGACTATCTGAAAGGCAGTGAAGACGAGAATCCTATCATCTTGAAGTCGATGCTAGGGACAAATAGAAGGCTTTTACGGAAATATGAGTATTAAAAACATAGCGCCTCTTATCAATGATGACAATCTTCTAGACAGGGTCTAGAAGAACTTCGCATCAAGGACGACGACGATGCGATATGAAGAGTAACTTGAGGTGTAAGTAGCTGGGGAAACTATCCTATAAAAGCCTGTTTAAATGGAAAAGTTGAGAGCTATAGTGTATGAAGCTTAGGCCTGCCATTGCTATAATCCCTGACATCGTATATAGCAAGCGACTATGTAAAATGATATTATTATATTTTCAGCTGAGCTAACAGCGCTTACCAAAAATAAATGAAGCGGGACATTTGAGGGGTGCCAGCATACCACTTCACAAGATTGGGTATGATAATTAATGAGTGTCTAGGTTAGTTGACTTCATTTTAACATCGGGAAAGCGTATTCGTTGGTGACTGAAATTAGACGTCTTTGTTCATGATCATTGAAGATCCACTACCCCTGAGCTCTCCGAAGATTTGTCTCCATACCATTACCCCTCAGCCCCTTTTGAGGTGGGTATAACCTCTGGGCTGCTGCGACCTATAGAGATATGGCTGGGCAGTGTGGCTGCGTGGCTTCGCCCCGTTTTTGGGTCTTTTGTAAGAATGAATCTAGGGAATGGGCCTCTACGGACATCGCAACTTATACCGATGTTGTTTCGTCCGGACTGGGAACTCAAGCCAGTAAGCTGAACGCAGTAAGCATCAAAACGAAACATGATGCTCCTCTTAAAAACCCCCGAATACCTGCCATTACTTAGTACCTTGTAGCAATAAATTACCTTTACGACTCCAAGCATTTCGGTGATTACTTTATCAGCGATGTAAATTGGCAATTGCCCTCCTGAAATATCTGTACGCTGAATTCCGTATAATGTCTCCTAACCATCCGCCAGCGACTTTCTTGGGTTTAGATGGTGAGCTCCACGAGTACAGCTGGGTGACTAGGTTACTAAAGCAGATCCCCAGCTTACTAGAGCGGGGGCTAATTTTAGAAACATAACGAGACATATTTTCTTTCAAACAACAAACGTTCTCTATAGTCCGGCATACAAAGTTGGTATATCTTCTCATTTGTTTTCGATTGGAAAGATTCCGGTTTCTTATAAAAAGACTATAGATGTATACGGACTCAATGGACGACAGAGCTTGAATTTATAACGACAAAACAATGCCGGGGATCGACACTCTTAAGTCCTGGCTTAGAAGGGGAATTGTGGGTGGGTTCTTGGATGATGTGGTAGGTATTACTAAATACTATGTAACTTGGTTCGGACGTTCCGAGTATCCAGATAATGCCCGAGATCTCGGAGGGGCAGTCGGCTGCATCGCACCATATCACATGCTTTTCTTTTTCTTCTTCTCTAGCCTGTCGGGTACTTACAACTCAACGTAGATAGCCCCGAGAGTGAAAAAAAAAGGAAAGAAAACGTCATGCAGTAACTTTGTTCACGCCAACCTACGCAATCCCATGACCTTGTTCGTCTCTGAACGGTTACCAAGAAAAACCGCGTACAGACAACCAAGTTAGGTATCTTCTCCTCCACCCCACTTCCCCCTTTACCCCGGTCCCCGTTTCGTAAACACGAGTTGATGTTTCTTGGAGCCACTTCTTGGCCTTCTCTTAATGGTGTAGTAGTGTGTATAACCTAGGCGGACCACCTTAAGGATAAAAGAAACGTAAAAGAAGGGAAGTGAACAAATAAAAAAAAAGGTGCTTACTCCGTACCCCCCTTTAACCATCATAATCATACCCGGGTAGTCCTACGTAAGCTGCTGGTAATACTTATATTGGCGTGCTTGTGGGGGGAGTGGTTCCGTAAGGGCACATGCATGCCCAGGCGTAGAAGTTCGTACCAAGAGCGTTCCAGTGTCGGAATAGCGGCTCACGAGACTGGGGACACCACCCTCTCTGTGCGATCTTAGCCAAGATCCCTCCGGACCCTATATAAGTGACTCGCTGACCCGTAGTGTGCTGATTAGAAAGTGGAAAGGATTGTATTTTGTTCGTGCTCGATATACTTAAGTATCCCCCAACTCAACTTAGTCCCCGACTTTTATAACACCGGAAGTTGTATTGCGTCTGTAGACTTTCGCCTCTGCTCATCTCTGTACTTAGCCGTTGCATATTACCATATCTGCTCTCCAACTTGAATTATTCCGAAAGATAAATGATGGCGACCACAATAGTAACCCAGACTAGCTCCTGGCAAGAAAACGCCAGCGCGCGCATTGAGCAATTCGCCGCGAATCAAGGCGCCGTCAGTGAGAACAGCCAGGCAGTACTCAAGCTCGTATCTTCTTACGATTCAGGTGCGTTTTCTTACCTACCTGCTCACACATCCCTCCCTACCTACCAATCCCGGCGTCGTTACTGGCTTCCTGTTCCCCTATTCCGGAAATAAAAAAGGCCTAAAGAAAAGATGAAATAAGGACATTCACAACATCCAACCTGCCACAATATTATAACCTTTCACACATATATATATCCCCTTCCCAATGCTGACTGCGAGGCCCAACAAAAATAGTAACCTTCGACTTCTCCGACTGGACGCCCGACCAGCTCAACGAGAAAACAACGTCCTTCTACTGGGGCCTGGAGCCAGGCTCGCTCGACATCAGCTACTACAACCTGCGGGACGACCAGCTGCTGCTGGGCGACATGCGCGCGGCGTCGCTGGCCACCGAAGGGAACGATGCGGGTGAGTCTCACCATCCCCCTTCCTCCCCCCCACCCCCTTTCCCCTCCAAGAAGAAGAAAAGCCAAAAAAAAAGAAAAGATAACGTATCAACCAACCACGCACCGAACTAACCGACACAAAACAGAGTCCAGCAAGGACATCGTCTGCATCCACGACTGGTGCGTCGCGCAGGCGAGCAGCTCGTACATCCCCGGGCAGCGCATCTTCCGGTTCGGGCGGGGGTCGTACGCGGGGCCGTTGCCGTTCCCGGGGCTGAGGGTGTGCTAGGTGGGGTGTAAGCCTGAATCCCAAGTGCAAGGCTAAGTTCTACGTCGATTGTATTAGGTTACGCGAGCGAGCGAGGAATGAAACTGGGGAGATGGAGAAAGGGGAAGGTGGAAGAGAGAGAGAGAGAGAGAGAGAGGAGATGAAGGGCCAAACGAAAGGAATCCATTCACGCAAAAGAAAAGAGGATGCATGGGAGGGCACAGTTACGAGGGCTATGGAACAAGACATTGGGATCCGGACGAGGAGAGAAGGAAAGTGAAGGGGAGGGAAGCGAAACCACCCAGCTTCGCAGGACCTCCTCACAAGCGACAGCAGGGTCGTCGTTGTCCGGAAAGGACACCAATTATTTCGTGACACCGAAGGATCCAGAACCAGCGCCGACGCGGACGAGACGCAATATGAGAGGGGAGGGGAGGGGAGGAGGAATGCCACTTGCTGCGATATGGTTGGTATAGGCTATCCACCGCAGCCAAGGCTTACGAGCAGGTGTGCGATTGGGAGGGCCAGGCTCCGTGTACGACGAACAATATCCCGGAATACTACCCATGGAGTCTATCTTGGGCTAGGGTATTGGGGTAATCTAGGTGTGTAAAACAACAAAAAAAGAAAAAAGAAATAAGGAAATAAGAACATTCGGACAGAATACCTAGGTAGAGACAGAAAAGAAAAATATCCTGTGTTTCCCATGTTAAATTTCTTCTCTGCCAAGTTTCATACGCGCACATTAAGCCATATCATTAATCCTACAGTAGGTATTATATACTATCAATCCCAGTATCCTCATAGTCAACAATTCTGTTCTCCTTCCCGTCTCCTGTCCCCCTTTCCCTTTCCCTCTTTCTGCACCTCCCCTCGCTATCATCTCAAGGCCCCGTATACCACAGCATAAACAAAAAAGAAAGTGACAAAAAAGGGGGAATAGAAAGGAGAAGAACCAAGTGCCCAGGGAAGTACCTCAGGTAACCAATAAGGAGAATGAGAAGTAGGTAACGTAGGTCATTCATTAAAAGCATCTATGCATGTGCTTTCTTCCCCACTTCCTTTCCTCCCACTTCCAGTATCGAACGCCAAATTCTCACAGGGAGAAGCGCCCTCTCTTCCATCATAAAATCCGTATTTCTCTCCTCCTTTGCACAGAACCCAAACCCTAGACGCCTTCTTGTGTATGCCTTCCTCTTGGCAAAAAGTAATGACAGGAATAGAAGCAGATTAGAAAACATTAAAACACGCAGCCGTTCGCTCCTCTCACCAATCATATTTACGAGAATATACAAGACCGGAAGCGTAGAAGGCTTGCATGGTATCCGGAAAATTAGGGTAGTTCTCATCGTATCATAAACTTAAGGCCCCAAGCTCATCCAGCCAAAGGTGCCGACGGCAGATCCGAGGATGAGCACGGTCAGGATACCTGCTCCAGCCCGGTCTCCCGTCGTTATCGGGGTTAGCGCGCCGGTAAACGAATCGCTGCCAGCTCCGGCATTCGGGTCGCCCACGCTGGTACCACCGGTGGAATTGGTGACAGGCGCATCGGATTGTCCGATCAGCAGGGACGAGACCGCGCCAAGGGCATCCATGGTCTGACCGGCACCGACACTGCCGTCGAAAGAACCGCTCGCCCAGCCGAACCCGCACGTTCGTCCGTCACTGCCACCCGTGCATTGGTTGACGGCCGCCTGGGCCGACTTTTGGAGGATGGGGAGGACCTTGGAGGCGGTGAAAGGGGCGATCTGGGTCATTGTCGACATCCATCGGTGGAGGTATCCCTTGAAACTCAACATGTCGGTCGTGCAGGTCATGTGTTCCTCGCAGGCGACTTCGAATGCGATATCGTTGGGGAAGAATACTTTCAATGTAGCATCCAAAAGGCCCGAGACTCTCTCCTCCCATTTGGAGTCACCATTCGTCTATTACCATTTTATCAGCATGTGATATAAGAAGGGATAGGGAGGTTCAAGTTCGCTCACATAGTTGTACATGTAGGCAGCGCCTAACAGATAAACACCATTATTGTACGAGAATTGCGCTCTATTTATATCGGTGCAGTTGGTTTCGACGTGCGCACCATCGTAGATATTGTAATTGCTGTCCATAAACCCGACACTCTGAACCCAGTCCCAAGTCTTCTCGGCCCAGTCAGCATAGGTCTGGTTGCTGGTGTAGCGTGCCAGACGAGCACCTAGGTTGAAGAAGCATCCGTTGGCGATACCTTTAGCTTCGTTAGCGCAACGTTCCCAATAATATAAACATGGAAAGACTCACTGTTCTTGTAGTCGTATCCATTGTTGGCGAAGGGTATTTGCCAGCGCAATCCACCTCCACAGGTAGTATCATGACGGCTAGGATCAGCCTGGGTGTTGAAGACAGCCTGGGCCAAAGCCAACCACTGAGGCTGGTCGGATGGAGGATTGGGGAAGTTCTCTTCGGCAGCTTGCATGGCGGACATGCCCCAGAAGCCTTGGTCGTCGTTACCCAAGGAAGCGGTCACATTGGGAGGCATATAATCCTTATTGGGGCCGACTTGAAATAGTAAGGCTTGACTGACAACATCATTATACGTAGTATCGCCGGTCAAATGCCAATAGTCAACCATAGCTCCCCACATGGCACCACCCTCCCACCAGTAGTAATCACCAGCCGGCGGGGGGCCCGGTAGAATACCTGGTGTGCCACCGGACTCGTTACCGTGGTAGTATGTCATCAAGTCATAGGCGAGCTGTTTGGCAGAGGTTTTTATAGCGTCTGGAAACAAGCAAAGAGAAGGACATTGATCAGTATTGTGGCAACAACCGAAGACTAGGAGTGCGCAGAACAGGGACTCGTAGTGAAAGTTGACGTACCGGTTGAATCAATCTTGTAGTATTGAGCAGAAACTAGATGTCCCGTCAAGAGAAGTGCGCCGAGGGCGGCGCATGGTGGACGATACACCATCGTGGTCGAATATTGGTGTTGAGTGTATCTAGAGCCAAGTTGCCATACGCGGGATTGGGAAACGAGCGACGGAGCGAACGGAGCGAACGGAAAAGGGAAACGAAAATGCGATGGGAAAACGGCAGGTTGTTCAGCACCAAGTGTCCAAGCAGCGGTAGCGAGTGTCGGGAACCCAAATACTAAAAATGGGTTTTAAGTCACTTAAAATCCTCTTCGTTCGGTTACGAGAAGTGTGAATCAACTCGAATTGAATTGACGCAGAATGCGAATTGTTGATGGATGAATGCGTTCGGAGTAGAAGTGGGAAAGGAAAAAGAGAAGAAGGTTGGAATTGGGGGAGAAGAGGGTCTAACCTAGTAAAGTACCGTGTAGGGTATAGATACACAGTTGATGTACTGTAAAGCACTATCGAAGTTTGCTGTCTCTTACCTACCAGATCTCGTATAACCATCTCTGCATATACATACCCTATACATAGAACTTGGTTGGTTTATAGACACTACTAGCACTGTGGGGTTGTGGTGTACTATACTTTTACTACCATAGTACGAAAACACCAAAAAAAGGTACACTACCTAACCTTAAAAAAAAAAAGGACAGAGCCGATGACGAGTGCCCAGGCGATTCGCCAGCGGCCCTAGAGCACGCTACAGGGGATCTGAAAGCTTGATCCCGATCGCCCAGACTAGTCAAGTGTCGTTCCAAGGAACACAAGCTTTTCTAGCCAATCCACCCCCTCGGTGTGACCCGTCTAGGCGCGGGACGTCGAGCCACAAAATCCCCAGCTGTCAATCCATTTAACTACCTAGGCACCTATTCATCCTTTCCATCAGTAATCCGTAGCAGGTACAGGTGCCTTTTTTTTAAGGTTAGGTTAAGCGTTGACTGTTTTTGCATTTAAAATTCTCTTTAGAGTTGAGTGCTTAAGTACCTGAGTAGATCAAGTAATTTATCGGATTCGTGTGTGCCGCGCTCACGCATCTTTCCCGCACGCTCATCATGTGCGCCAAGCTGAACACCAACCAGATGCATGCCCAGGTACATTATCTCACAGACCCCCCATGCACTGCATCTGCATAGCCACCATACTCGAAATTGACCCCAATAAGTCTCAAACAGACGCATAATAACCACCTTATCCGATTCACGATCCCTTCATTTCTCTACAATATGTATTTAAAAAACATATGAATAGAAAAGCCTTACTGTGATGCACTGCATATACACACATTTCTATGTCAAATACCTACCCGAGCAGTAGCTAATTAGAGCCCTAAGAATTGGCATATGATAACAGACCGACTAAGTCGATAACCACTCGTGGCACAGTATCTGCGGTGTGACGACGATATAATTTAATGACGATCTTGTCTACCGTGGCTAAGCTCTGCTTACTACTAATATGAAGGAGATATAGGAGCACGCATTTAATTCTACGTGCCCAATGTTAGGCTTCACGTTGTGATTCGTGATCACTTTAAAGGTTGGTTATTATATTGTTGTAGCTCCAAGAGCTTGATCTAGAGAGCCGGATATCTGCGTCGATCAAGCTGAAAATATCCCGGTCGATTATACTGACAACCGCGGCTGTACAATGGGAACCCGCGGTAGTTCCCATACTCTTTAGTGTGGGAATGAATGGGAGGGAAAAAGTGAAATGGGAGGAAATGCGAATTCAAAAACACTTACGGGAAATTGGGGGGGAGGGGGGGAATCCCACCATTTATCATGGGAGTGTATGGGATATGGTAATTCTCAAAATGATGCGGGAATGTACAGCCGTACTGACAACCAGTAACGGGTTTCTCATATCGTGACATACTAGAAATTAGAGTCGCTATAGCAAAAGAAGCTAAATGGGAATTGCTATACATTTTCGATTCCTAGGTTTTTTCTATTAGTTGTTTAACACGTCGGCCCACGGAGAGCCGCACGACATTAATATTCAATTTAGGTACCTTTGACTTCAACATTAAAGCTCGAAGGTTGCCATGTTTACGATGAAAGAGATGATAGAGTTCCTTGCAATCTCTTGGCAAGTGTTCTGTCACTCTAGAACACCGGTCGTTATTTGAACTTGATCCTATATCAGCAACATTAAGACTGGAGACATGAATGTGTCATTTAATAAGCGAGAGAGAGGCGAGCTCTATATATGTACGTTTCAAGATGTTCGTATATTTCCCAAGTTTGCTCATGATTTAATTTTCTCCCAGGGTTCAGTTACATATTTATCATCGAGAATACCATGGATTGGTCTCCTCCTCTTTTCTTCTCCTATTAGGTTTGTTCTTAATTATAAAGAAGCCAAGCCTACCTATATATCACCTATCGGGATTGTTAGTGCATTGTGACTCGCTAGCACACCGGTATTCGCTGGTTATATATTACAAGAGCCAGGGTCTCTATTTAGGTAAATTTAAGTTCAATGGCCCTGGTGCCATGGCAGCTATCTCCCAAGGAGGAACAGCCCCATGTCCCTTGGCAACATCGGCGGGCAGTTCTATCGACACCACCTAGGCAACGCAGATACGAAACCTCAAAAACCTCCAAATCCAATCTCAGATCTCTCCACCCTATATTCTATGTAAATACATCATATTGCTTCTTCATATAGCCCAAAATACTGGTGTCGGTGGGTAAAACCCACGCTTTCGCCCGTCTTCATAAAATACTAACCTAGTATATAACATCTCAATATATCGTGCCTGATTCCTGGCCGTTTTCGTAAACCGGGTCGATGATACGACAGTTTTCATGAGCATCGTGTACACATCTAATTCTTGTGTAAGTTACAAGTGGGTCCTTACCCCGGACCGAGTGTGCTGTGCACCTTCCCCGGATCAGGGGGTTCACCGTATCCACACCGACTACAATCCGGGTGGGTCCCGAATTGGCCGGGACGAAAGACTACAACCTCATACTTGGACCCTTTGTTACGAACACTATTTAGGTGGCCTATAACGTAATGGTACTTTGTTTTATGTAAAAAAAATTAAATCTTTTTTGTTTATTTGCAGAGAAAGGGGCTCTTTGTTTTTATTTATACCTAGGCTGATGACATAGTCTCTTGAGTTAGGTTATTGAAGGGGACAATACTCTCTAGACCCAATTTGTCTTATGTTGCTCTTTCAATGACAGTATACTAATGCCGTTCTCGGTAGTTAGAGAAGGAGTTCCCGCTAAGATGTGGCGTCAGTTTTTATAATAGGTTTAT
The DNA here is from genome assembly GCA_022578605.1 of Camillea tinctor. Classification (NCBI taxonomy): domain Eukaryota; kingdom Fungi; phylum Ascomycota; class Sordariomycetes; order Xylariales; family Graphostromataceae; genus Camillea; species Camillea tinctor. The sequence continues at coordinate 302,044 of MU394063.1, read as the reverse complement.
TCTTTCGGTTACACGGAAAGACTTTGAGGTAGACAATGCGAATGTCCTAGTAATTATGTTATGAACGTAAAGCGAATATATAAATTTCAACTTACTTATAGAAATAGAATATTAGTCACCCTGCTAAGATTCCACCCTCCCTAACCACGAATGACCATTAATAAGAGAGACCCTCTGGTTCCTCCGCAAGTGTATTAGTTTTACAATCATTGTAACCAAGTCTTTTAGTTAACTGAGTCTAGACTAATGACAGTAGTAGTAGGTACAGTTTTTATTGCACAATTATAGGTCTCCCAAAAGATTCATTAAAATGAGTTGACGTTCAGGTTTAATCAATTATAATTCTCCAGTGGTATTTATCTGGTCTCATGACTTCTTTATATGCTTTTTGGTAACGACTAATAGATTCGAAGGCAACAACAATTACCATACTATTGTAGTCAGCCCTAGCGTTTCGGTATAGTTTGAAGTGAATATATTATTTTCTAATAATACGAACCTAAATTTGTTACTTGGATCCTTACTTTTACGAGACACTCCCGGTTACACAGGCTAAATTATGACCGGTTCCCACTTATAAAAGGGGTGAGGCTCCATGAACAAACATGATAGCCTCATGCGTGAGTCGAAAAGCAGAAAAATAAAAAGTAGATGCTTATTCAGATTTTCGATGGGGGCGAAGAAGACATTGTGAGTGTTCCTAATCTGGAATCGTCCTTTTAAGCTATCATCAGCCCCCTAGGATCCTTCAGTCTCTTCATAGCTTACGAACCTTCCTGCAATCGCCGTAAATATTGCTAACGTAGGACTTTAAGCCGCATATCGGCTTAGTCTTGAGAACGTCTTGCTCAATTGCGTTCTAATGTATCAATGTATGTTCCTCCTTCCTATGTTTATGTCTCTGCACTCAGTTGTTTTTGAAACTGAATAGTACTATAGACATGATCGATATCGACAAATATTAATAATGAAATTCGAGTTTGATTTAGCTCTATATCGGGAGTATGAAGATATGTTGGGTTGACTGTTGGATACGTCACTCCTACCCACGTATGTGGGTACGAATGTGGCTGAATCCAGATCATATCTTACTATCTGCCCGTAAATACCGAAACCTCCACCATAATCACGCAAGTGACTGAATAACTCATGCGGCTACTTTTATAAGTTCCCTGTGTTTGGGCAATTTTAGTGGTACACTGTATCTTATGGGAACCATCTATTCTCCTTTCCCTATTAGTATCATCGCTTATGGCAGCCACAGAATTCGTCAGCTAGGTTTCGTTAGAAGTTGCGCGTCTTGAAGAGCTATACGTTGGATGCCAAGTAAATAGGTGGCTAAATGGATCATATTTTACGACAATTATAACAACTATGACTACTCGGTCCCGAAAGCCTCCACCCGTACGGATTTCTATCCGTGCGAGGAAGATATCGAAGTCCTCGTCGCCAAGTCTCACGTACGTAGAGTCGTCTCGTCATTGCCGTGTGCGATCCAGTGACGTGATATCCCATAAACAAAAGTTGAGATTGTCGATTTTGTATATATATATATATGCTAAACTCCCACTTCTTTCCTATCGACTCTCGTTCTGCACATCAGACATCAGGCAATCCATAAGAATCTAGCACCAAGAAGTTGAAAAAATACCATACTTAACTCTCTAACCGGACTTTTGACTTATCTCCACCATGTATGTCCCTACGACCTTCCTCACCCTAGCTTCCTCAGCTAGCTTCTCCTTATACTCACCAACTCCCCTGCCTTCTGCCGCAAACACTCCTGTTCCGGTCTACTCAAGTTCTCTGCTTTCAGAACCGCAACCCTCCATTTTACCTTCTCAGGTTTCTACCTCTATAATTTCCGCTCCGGTCTACCCTAGTGTTCTCCCTTCAGACCCACAAACTTCCATACTAGCTCCTCAAGTCTCTTCCTCCATCATTTATTCTCCCGTCTACTCGGCAGATCTACCCTCCCAGGCTTCTTCTTCCACCCTCATCTCACCCGGCACAGGCGTAGCCACCGGCTCCGTAGCCCTCCAATCTAGCGCAACCGGCCTCCCCAGCGAGACCGCGTTTTACCCCACCAGCTCCAGCACCTTCGTGGTGCCGACTTACGCCCCGACCTACGCTAAGCGGAACGGATCAGACTGGTGAGCCGTGCACTCAGGGCGGTGCTAGAAGAATGAGTTCGGGGTGATCATTAAGGACACGATCGGGATGCAGGTTGGTAGCGTGGGAAGCTAGCGTCTCGAGGGAACTGCTAGACTAGCTCATCACCAGCACTGGGTTTGACCCTGTCGTCTTCACCTATGATGGCTAGGCTTTCTCCAACTCCAATGGCTGTGGAACAGGGGGAGTATGAATGGGTCGTGATAATTGAATTGCGGATTTTCTTGCTAGGTGGCCTCTTTTCCGTGCATGAGAGGGACATATATGTGTGTATATGTGCGGATGAGGGGACCGTGGGCGCTTGGAGATAAAGAAATGTGAAATATATGGAGTAATAGGAGGCCAAGACTATAGAAAGGGTGAGCATGGGATACACTCGTTCCGATTTTCTTTTGAATATATGAAATAGACTTTAATCGCTATAAGCCCCCGTCGCATAATTTATTGTCTATTTCCCCAGACACTTGCCCTCGGCATCTATTTCCTTACTTCTTTTGAAATGACCAAGTGGTATAAACCTTGTGTTTATCCGTTACATTTACGCCGTATACGAAAGAAGTGCATGATATCGGCCAAGCTATTTCAGTGTTATCTTCTAATGCAACCCGCCGATGGTTCCCAAAAGTGCTTACTTTTGATGCGCACGATCGAGCAATAACGTCACACTGGCATTGGCAAGTAGGTGGCACCGAATCATATAGTCTTTGACATGTAGACTGGACGTTGCCAATTGGCTTACACATCATGGTGTGTAAGACGCTGGTACGATTAGTAGAAGCCATGAAATATTATAAAACAGCATAGATACAAGGCCCCCCTCATTATTATAGACGACTCTTCTCCGCATCTCTCCCATTTCTCCTAACATAAACCTCTTCATATATGTGAAATCTCTATAAGCAATATCTACGTTCATTGCACTTAAATCCATCTCACTATGGCATCGCCCGAGCAGCTCAGGAAGGAATACGAAGAGCAGGCTGATAGCTATGATAACCTTGCCTCGGTGCCCCTTGGCGTCATAGAAAGGGAGCTTTTCAACTCCGCTCTTGGCACCTGCCCCGGAGCCACTGTCCTCGACCTAGGCGGAGGCACCGGCCTACGCGCAAGGCAGGCCATCACTGCGGGGGCCGTTTCCGTGGATGTCGTCGACATTTCCCCGGAGATGCTGCAAGTCGGGCAGGCCATCGAGGCCAAGCTCAAGCGGGAAGGTGTGATCCGCTACCTCCAAGGGGACGTCGCCAAGCCTCTCGACAATCTCCCGCTGCTCGCGGGAGGCTACGACATCGTGATGGCGAACTGGGTGCTCGACCACGCCCACGATGTGGCTGAGCTCGAGGGAATGTGGGCGAACATTTCCGCGCAGCTGAAGCCCGGGGGCCGGTTCGTCGGAGTGCGCTCCGGGGACCCCTACGCGCCGTGCGTAGCCGAAGGGACTGGCAAGTATGGCGTGCAATACAAGGATTGGAAGAAGGTTCCCGGCGGCGTGCATTTCCGGTACCAACTCCACGCCGACCCACCCCTCGATATTGAGGCGTCGAGCATGGAGATAAGCTACTCGGGCTCGACCGAGCTGCACGAGAAGTACGGCCTGTGCGATATCGAAAACGAGCCGTTCGAAAGCTCAGAGGCTATCAGGAAAGACCCGGAGTTCTGGCAGTTATTCATTGATAACCCGAGCTTCGTTGTTGTGAAGGCGAGGAAGAAAGCTAATTAGCTCGTCAAAGTATGGGTTGTTTTTTCATTTGAGTTTGGATTTTAGTAACATTTCAAACAAACTGTTCTCATTTATTACGGCCGTATAACAAAGTTCTCGAAAAAGAAAATAAAAGGCAATACAACGTTGGGGGTAAAAAATATCGCAGGTCAAGGTTACGTATACTTGAAGGTAATAGTCTATATTTTGTATTTAGGAGAAACATATTATTGAAATCCCAGAAGGAATATATATTGAATAGATTTCAATACACCAGTGAGATGCCATAGTGGAGTTTATCAAAAGGGGGAAAGTAATAGATATACGAACTACGGTTAAAAAAGACCAGGAATGTATATTGCCCGCACCAAGAACCATTTCCTCTCCGTGGCCAACAAAAGTATATTCTGTATAAAAGACAACCAATTTGACATTATATAATACAACTATTAGGTACTTGACAGGTAGTAGGTAGTAGATAATCATGGATAGAATACAGAAGTAGGTTACGACAAATCACATCATCCTGAACCCGGCCACGGATGCCGATCTAAAATATGCAGCTTGTTGTCCCGTTGGCGCTATAAAGCAAAAGGGGTTCAGGACAACGGAAACTCGCTTATAGTCATAAATAAGATAATTGAATCATACTATCCGTTAACGGTACTCCGAATCCCGGCCGCAAGGTAAGGGACGAACATCAAAGTCAAAGCTAATGACTACTATTAGCCCATATAGATCGTCAATTGGGCATCCACACTAGATATACATATCAAACATTATGAGTTTGTATAAGTGAGACTTCCCGAAAAAAAAAAGCAAAACGGTGCTTAAATGTCAAATCATCATTCAGGAGGTAGCATATAGACTAACTAGAATTCCAGTCCGTAGATATCTACGAGGGGATTTCTATGAATGGGGGTTTATTCATCATACGAATCTCTCATGACATGCTGATATAAACCAAGATAAGCACCAGCCGTGTCACACCGACTTGGGATCAAATTATTCCATTTGAACTGACTATAAGTAAGTGTAGCTTACACTGCGTGTCCTCCTCCTTCTCATTACCTTCCCCTAATTCTCATCCCGCGGGAGGTCAAGGTAGACGTCGACATGGCTGCGTCATCTAGATATGGGAGTTTAAATGCTGCTATCGACACCACCCCGATTGTCGATAACCATGCTCATCCTCTCCTCAAGCTAGAGAATGCAAATCAGCAGTCCTTGCTCGCTATTTCTACAGAGGCTAGCGGAGCAGCTTTGGGTGATACCCCTCAGAGCCTCTCGCACATTCGTACCGTCAAGCACTTAGCTCAGGTACTTGGCTGTTCACCGACTTGGGAATCAGTAACGAACAGCATCGAGCGGAGACGGGAGACACCCGCGTTGTACAACTCTTGGATTGAGCGCTGTCTTGAGGGTATTGAGACTATCTTGGTGGATGACGGACTTCATATGGACAATGAAGCTGAGCTCTATTCATGGCACGACCAATTCACCAAGAGCAAATGCAAACGCATCGTCCGCATCGAGGTGGTAGCCGAGAACATCATCGCCCGCCACTGTACTTACGTGACCACTTCCAAGGGCGCGGCCCACTTCGACGACTTCGTGGACGAATTCCAGGAAGAGATCCGGAAGGCCATTGCCGACCCTGAAGTCGTCGGGTTCAAGTCCATTATATGCTACCGCGGGGGGCTAGATATCCCGGCTAAAAGTAGTTTTGACTGGATTGGGCCGCAAAAGGCCCTGGAGAAAATCATTGACGACCACCTGAGCGGAGCGCGCCCCTTCAATCTGAACAAGAGACTGGAATCCCTGCCCTTGAACCACCTACTACTATATCTTACGGCGGAGCTCATCGTCAAGGATACTGCCGACCACAAGAAGCCGATCCAGTTCCACACAGGCCTAGGCGACAACGATATCCTCCTGACCAAGTCGTCGCCGTCGCACCTGCAAACCTTCATCCGCGAATACCCGAGCCTGCCCATTGTGATCCTCCACGCGAGCTGGCCGTGGACCCGCGAGGCCTCGTACCTAGCGACCGTGTACAAAAACGTGTACCTCGACATCGGAGAGGTGTTTCCCATGATCAGCCGATACGGACAGGAGCAGGTCGTGAAGCAGAGCCTGGAGCTGAGCCCGTGGTCTAAGATACTCTGGAGCACCGACGGGCACTGGCTGCCCGAGACGTACGTGCTCGCGACGATGCAGATCCGGTCGGTGCTGAAGACGGTTCGTATTTCTCTTTCTATAAGCCTCTCTAAACCACTAGTAAAACCAGAAAAGAAAAAGAACAATAGGAAGTGAGTTAGCTGATATCAGGGGTTCACCTAGGTCCTAAACGAGCTCGTGCAAGCGCAGCAGCTCAGCGAAGAACAAGCCGTGCAGCTCGTGCAAGCCATCCTCTTCACCAACTCGCAGAAGCTCTACAACCTCACGCTCACCAGCACCCTGCCCCCCTACACACAACTCTCCAGCTCCCCACCCCCCAGCACCGCCCTCCTCCCTCCCACCCCTTCCGGCCCCGACGTCCTCAACAAGCTCCTCGCCCTCGGCACCCAGTACCTGCGCATCTACTGGCACGACTACACCTCCAGCGCGCGGTGCCGCGTCCTGCCGCTCCAGCAAGTCGCCAGCGCCCTGCAGAGCAGCGCCCCGCTCCGCATCTCCATCACCAAAGCCTGCCTCGCCCTGCTGCAGAACGACACGCTCATCCCGCAGGCGAGCCCCAGCGGCGTCTACGCGCTGGTCCCGGACTTCGCCTCGCTGCGCGCGGGGCCCGCGCCAGGCCACGCCAGCTGCTACGGCGCGTTCCGGGACGCGCGGTCGGGGGCCGCCGAGCCGCTCTGTCCGCGCACGCTGCTGCGGGGGGTTATCTCGCGCGCGGCGGGGCAGGGCCTGTCATTCCTGCTGGGGTTCGAGATCGAGTTCGTGGTTCTCGAGCGCGGGCGCGGGGATCTGGGGAAGTACGCCCCGCTGCGCAGCGACGGGCACGCGTGGTCGGGCGCGCGCGCGGTCGCCTGGGACGCGGCGGAGGAGGTCCTGGCGCGGCTGCGCGAGGCCGGCGTCGAGGTGCAGCAGTTCCACGCCGAGAGCGCGCCGGGGCAGTACGAGGTCGTGCTGGGGCCGCTGGGGCCGCTGGCGGCGTGCGATGCGCTGCTGCACGCGCGGCAGGTGCTGGAGAGCTGCGCGGCGGGGCGAGGGTACCGGGTCACGCTGCATCCGAAGCCGTTTGCGGGCGTGTGCGGGTCGGCGTCGCATGTGCACATGTCGGTGTCGTCGTCGTCCTCGGGCACCGCCCCGGAGAGTGTGTACGAGCCGTTCTACGCGGGCATCCTGTCGCATCTGCGTGCCCTCGCCGCGTTCACGTACTCGAACCCTGCGAGCTACGAGCGTGTCGCGGATGGCGTGTGGGCGGGCGGCAGGTGGGTCGCGTGGGGGACGCAGAACCGCGAGACGCCGCTGAGGAAGGTGGAGGATAGCCACTGGGAGGTCAAGGCGCTCGATGGGATCGCAAACCCGTATCTGGCTGTGGCGGCGCTGTTGGCGGCGGGGGCGGACGGGGTGCGGCGAGGGGCGGATCTTGGGATGTGGGGGGATTGCGTGGATGATCCGGCGCTGTTGAGCCCGGAGAGGAGGAAGGAGCTTGGTATTGAGAAGATGCTCCCTGCGGATCTAGGAGAGGCGCTGAAGGCGCTGCAGGAGGATAAGGAGCTGGTGGAGTTGTTAGGGGCAGAGTTTGTGCAGCGGTATGTCGATGTCAAGACCGCGGAGATTGCGCTGCTCAGTCCTATGAGCGCGGAAGTGCGGCGGGAATGGATCTTGGAGAGGTATTAGAAGGCAAAGTATTGTCTATTGTGTGGTGGCTGTCTCAGGCCATCCCCTTTTCTTAGGAAAACTGAAAAGCCGTGAAAGGAGAAAAGGTTTAGAACATGTAGTTGCGGTAGAAAAAAATATGTTCCAGTTCTAGCGAAGATGGACTCTATTCATAAACCCCTATTCCTTTTCTTTGAACTTGACACTTAGTATACTCTGAGGGTTTTCAAATAATAGTACGATATACAAGATCAAGTCCCATCGAATCTGAATAACAATAAATTATGAGCCCCTTGTTGTAATTCTCAAGCGCACTTTCATACCAGCCCTTGACATATCAGACTCCCAGCACGGACAGTGCAAGGTGGAGGAGATGAGTTTGTGAATGGATATGAACACTACATCCACCTTTATTTCCAAGATATTTGTTATTTTCGTTAACAAGACAACAAATCCATCGAGATACGGCAAAGTCCAAATCAAAATACCTATTAATTACCTCTCGGTACGTACTTCTAATCAAACGTAATCTTCTTACCCTGCGACTTGACCGCGGCGCCCGTAAGATACGACGCCACAGCCGCATCACCATAGGTATCTTTCTTCGGTGCCGCAGAAGCGGCATCACCCCTCGTGTTTTCCTTCCTCGGCGCAGCAGAAGCTGTGTTATCCCCCGTACCCTCCTTCCCAGCAGGTCCCTGCCTATCCCTATTCCCATTCCCATTCCGCCGCGAGTCGCGCGGTGCCCCCCTATCATTCCTCGGCGGCTTGTCCTTGCCAAACCTCTTCTTATACCGGACCTGATCATCCTCCGCAAAATCGATCTTCAGCTCCCGTCCGCGCAGGCGGTTCACCCACCACTTGCGCATCTTGAACTTCCGCTCCGCGGCGACCTCCTTATCCTCGGCGTCCCGGAAGTCGTCCTCGGTCTCGACATCCTCTTTTATCTTGACAAACCCCTTCACGGCCCATGCCGCCGCCTCGGGCTCCTTGAACTTGACCCAGCCGTAGCCCTTGCACTTGCCGCTGTCCTCGAAGGTGGCGACCTTGGCCCACTCGATCTCGCCGCACTTGTCGAACTGCGCGCGCAGGTCGTCCTCGCTGGTCTGGAAGGACAGGTTGCCGACGTAGATCTTGCGGCTCCCGTTCGGGTTCGCGTTGTGGTTCTTGTCTTTGCCCTCGCTCGCGTTGGCTGCGGCCCCCGGTGCGTCCCCGCCGCTGTTCTCCTTCTGCGGCCGCCCCTCGAACGAATTGGAGTTCTTTATCAGCACTTTGCGCCCGGCTATCTCTGTCTCGGTGAGCGCCATGGCGGCGACGGCGGCAGGCTCGGAGTCGAAGTCCACGTAGGCGAAGCCCTTGTTCTGGGGGGTTTTCGGTGTCTCGGCGCCGTTGTGTTGCGGTCTCTTATCCTTGCTCGTGGGCAGGTTGACCCGCGTGATGTTCTCCTCTTTTATGGCGCCGCCAGAGCTCTCTACGAACCACTTGAAGAGCTCAATGCGAGTGACCGTGAAGGGCAAGTTCCCTATCCAAATACCATGCTCCGAGCGCTTCGGCTTGCCATCCTTGCCAACCTTGGCTACAGGCAGACCGTCATCGGCCTCATCGTCACTCTTGGGCTTCTCGGGCAAGGGTTTTCCTTTTTTGAGGAGTCGCTTCGCTTTCTTGGACGGAGGTTCGGGCAAGGAGAGATCTACTTCGATCTCGTCGATCTGGTTCTTGCGTTTCTTGGAGGGTGAGGTTGAGGAATCGGCCGGCGGTGATGATACCGGGCTTTCCATTTCTACTTCGTCAGCAGACATTGTGAAAAAGAAAAGAAAAGAAAGAAATTCGTGATTTATAAAAGCGAAAGCGTATTCTCTAAGAATGCTTTCCAATTGGTATAAAGTATGAAAATCGCATCCTGGCAACTGGTAGGCGGAATTGCAGGTCATAGGAAATTTTCTGGGTCTGATAAGATAAGATAGAAGAGATAGGACAAGATAAGACCGGGCGATATAAATTTAACCATTACGCTATATCTTTGATGCATTAAAAGGAAGGTAACTTTATATGGGGGTATATCGGGTAAGACAATATAAGGGGTATTATCTCCCTCCTTATACATAGAAGCACCTTCAACCAGCAGTGAGATGGAATAATTCTGATCGTTTCATCTATGTTTTCGTCTTGTTACTCTAGGTCTCTATGCTCACTCTGAGCTCATGCCTTAAAAATATTCATAAATACTCAGTGAGAATGCATCTCTCCTTCTCCCCCTCTCACTCATGCACCCAAGCATCATCCTCCCTACTCACAATAACCTCATGCACACCCACCTTCTCCGCCACAATCTCCTTCCCATTGACCAAATCATTCTCATCCGCGCGCTTCGCCGCCTCCTCCTCATCCGCCGCAATGCCCGCCCTCACATGCCTCTTGATCAGCCTCCTGCGGGCCACCTCAAAGTCCACCTCGACGAAGCACCTGCGGTCCATGAGCCCCGCGGCCTCGCGCCACGGCCCCCGGTCCAGGCACACGTAGTTGCCCTCGAACACCACCAGCCGCTGCGCCGGCCCCACTTTGATGTCCCCCTCGCACGGGTCCTTGATCGCGTGGTCGAAGCTCGGCGCCGCGATCACGCGGGAGGAGGGGCGTTCGCGCACGGCTTGCACCAGCGCGAGGTACGCCGCCCCGTCGAAGGTGAACTCCGCGCCGCGCCGGGCGTGCGCCAGGGCCGCGTCGGGCATCTTGTCGAGTTGCGCGCGCGTCAGGTGGAAGCCGTCCATGGGCACCATGGCGGCGATGGGGGGTGAGTTTGGGTGCGCAGCGGCGTGGCGGGTGTTGATGGCTTGGGTGAGGATTTGGGAGAGGGTGGTTTTGCCTGGGTGTAGGGTCATTGAGTGGTGGATGAGGGGGGTGAGTGAGGGGTTTGAACTTGGAGGGTTACCGACCTGAGCCTGGTATCCCGGCTATGGCGATTACTAGGCGATGTTAGTCTGAACATTGTCCTCTCAAATCATTAGGATGGGAAAGAGACTGAAGACACATAGAGGTCCCTCATATGCCCGGCTGGTAGTCATTTTATCACTTACAAAATCGCTGGTCTTCCGGGGTCTTTTGGAGGTCATCCCAAACTGTGTTCACGAGTTGCGTGACTCTGTCCTCCATGGTAACGCCTAGCAGGAGCTAAATCAGGATTATATTAACTAGGAGGAGTATACCTTGGATACGTAATAGAGATAGAGGAATAGGAATATGGGACCAGTCAATCCGGGAAATAACTAACACCCTATAAGAAGTTATTCCGGAAAAGAGATGTTCTTGCTCACGTGCGTATGAGGGAGGATGTGTATGTATAGGCGATGTTGATACTGTCTAGTTTATACCCCCCAACTCCTAAGACCCCTACACACATCTGGGGAATTATGTCATAACCCACTCGAATGCCCCTATAATGCCCCTATACCAGAACCAAGCTAGGAAGTGGAGAATACGCTATAAATGAGGACGACGTAAAAGAATATACACCAATAAGAAAAAGAGAATCCCCGACTACAATCTCATCGCCTCTCTTCCCCCCCTATCTCTCGAAGCGCATACACAATCTTTTCCTCATTCCACATATGAGCAATACCCAACGGCGTCTGACCTTGGTTATTTTTCGCATTGACATCGGCCCCTGCATCAATGAGCTCCTTGATGATATCCTCCCATACCGGGCAAGAATTAACGTCGATGAGGCCTATTGCGTGTAATGCTGTGTTTCCATGAAGGTCTCTAAAAAGCACTGCTCTCTTCTTCTCTTCTAATTTCTTATCGTGCTCTACCAATACCTTGACGGCGCTGAGGTATCCTCTCGCTACCGATGTACTCAACGGCGACCCCCAAGTACCAGAATATGTTGTGGTGTCAGCGCCATGGTCGAGAAGAAGCTGGATGATAGTTTCTTCTGCCCGGTGTTCAATTGCCACGTGGAGTGGAGTAACGCCATTATTGTCAGTGTGATTGATATTCGCGCCTTTTTCGAGGAGAAGCAGGACCTTAGTTTCTCTTCCAGATGAAACTGCCTCGTAGAGTGGAGTGCGACCTTGATCGTCAGGGAGATTGATATCCGCGCCTGCTTCGATTAGATAGCGGAATGTTTCTTCATTTTCGCCCGAAGCAGCAAGATGTAGTGGAGTGCGTCCTGAATTGTCGGCAGCATTTTTATTTGCTCCCTTTCGGAGAAGCCTTTGTACACTTTTTACCGTACTTGCATCGTGGAGTGGGGTTTTCCCGTCAGCTGATTTGTTGTTCACGTCCACGCCAGCTTCTAGCAATACCTTGACAACCTTGTCTCTCTTATGCTGAAGTGCTAGATGTAATGGCGTGTTAAGGTTGTAATCCTGCAGGTCTTTGTTGGTGCTAGGAAATGTCATGAAGTACTCGACCACTTCACCATGACCGTATAAAGCAGCCAAATGCAAAGGTGTCCAGCCAAAGCGATCCTGAAGGCCGATATCAGATATCAATGCTTTGACCACGTCGATATCTCCTTCCACTGCAGCCAAATGAATTGGAGCTCTTTCGTTGTAATCTCGGTACCTTTTACCGCCCTGTGACTCGCAGACATATCCGTTTTGCAAGAGACTATCCACCGCATCGATATTACCCCCCTTCGCAGCGCAATGCATTGGTGTGACCCCGTCATTCCCAACAGCATTTGCATCTATGACATTATGTTCCAAAAGATGCACGGTATTGTGTTTATCACCCATAAGACAAGTATAGTGTAGAGGCGTCCATCCTCTAAAGTCCCTTTGGAAACAGTTATCGGACAAGGACGAACCCGCTGTCTGGAGAAAAATATGTTCCCAATGACCCGGGCGAGGTTCGTTATAATGCATCATGCGATAGTATTCCCTCAGGGTTCCATAGTGGATCGGACACCAACCGAAAGAGTCCGGCTGTCTTACTTTCATGGAATCACTGTCGCTCCAATCGTATGACAGAGCCTCCGCCCTATAAGTCCCATTTATCTGGAAACTTTCAGGAACAATCGCCCTAGAATCTATGATAGGGCCATGAAGCACCTTCTTAAGGATGCCGGTTTTCCACAGGGGATCCCCTCCTCTTATTAAATGATGAAAGAGTGATATATTTGGCCATCTCGCAGTAGCAAGCTTTTTCATAAGTATCTTTCTGCTGAGCACTAACCCATCACCATATCTTCCTTCTTCTTTTTGCAGTTTTCTCGCAGAATCCATTCGGCGAAGAAAGTCGAGGCATACGGCTATGAGCCGTGGACAGGCGCAATCCTTATGAGGGTCCAATCTCATAGCCAAACCAGCTAGCCATAAAGCAACATCTGTCAAGCCATACCATTCGTGTGCTTTTTCATATTCGTACGCTTGCTTTTGAGCCATCTCTATCAGAGAATCGAGACGGGGCAGCTTGTTCTCGATGCTGAATGGCACGATGAGGTCGAGATAGGCCTCAGACAAAGTTCCAAACCCTTCTTTTTCCATCGTCTGGGCCAACCTTGTCAGGTCATTGTTCTGTAATTTGGGCGGTTTCCAGCTTTTCATCGCGTCGGTGTAGTCAATCGCACCCACAACCGATGCAATTCTGGTAGAAAACTCTGGTGCCTTAACAGTTGCGACAATGAAAGAAAAAAGCAGATCTCTGGAGAAAAGTCTTTCCAAAGCATCATAGCTTTCAACTGCAACAGTTCCCTTGCTGCCCGTGTCCTCATGGAATGACTCGAAACTTCCATCCAAGTTGCTGTTCTCTGTTATGTGTTCATATTCATCCTTGCTCTCACCTTCATCCTCGCTCTTACCTTCATCCTCGCTCCCACCTTCATCCTCGCTCTTACCTTCATCCTCGCTCCCACCTTCATACATCCACCCATAATCATACACCCACCCATAATCATGATTGTTCTCATCTTTGTCATTTTTTATGTTGTAAAACAGGCTCGTCTTTCTTTGATCGTGGAGTTCACCACCTAGAGCTTTCTGTTTCGTAAATCCAACCCTCCTCTCACGTAGAGTCGATTTTAGGTCTTCTGGGATATCCTCCAGTGTCGAGACCTCAGGGACAATATCTGGCATCCACCACTCAAGATCCTGAACCAAGTGCTTCTTGTATCTACTTGGGCCGAACAACCTCAGGCTAAGCTTCCTCTCTCCCCTGAAACGTAGTCTAGTGTTTTTGTCCCTATGGCTTGGGGATTCCGAGCTTTTAGATTCTTGCCTTTGGTCCTGGACATCCTCCTGGCTCCTGGCAGAGTACATCCATAACGACAAGGCTGCTTCGATGTCTGCTGTAGGTATTCTCCAACCTTTCCCATCGTGCTTTAATATTATGGATATTTGATCATTTGGTTCCTCTGTGGACTGAGATTCCGTCGTAGGCTGAGATCCTATTGTAGGACTAGTCGCCATATTGTACCTTACTGGAAGGATCCATGTGTAGGTTTTAGGATTGGAGTCCTTTTTCCATGGGAGAAAAGTGTCTGCCACTGCTTCAATCACTTCCGATAGTCGGACAGCTTCTTCTGACGCTGGCCCTTGCCAGTTAGCAAGATTTCCCAACTCCTTCCGTATGGTAATGGCCTCTTGTGCAGATGACTCCTGGTGCTCGGGTTCGTTTGGATCGTTGCCCAGTGGCTTATATTCTCTTTCCTGTCCACTGAAGATCGTCCATTCATAAACATTTTCTTTTGCTGGGTCGCTAGGGGATGTCTTGTCTTGGTTCTCGTCTGGCTCCTCCCCCTCTCTTTTCATCCATGGTGCAGTCTTACAATCGTTCAAAGTGAGTGCAAACCAGTCGAGTTCGAAGTGTGATGTTACGGGGGTTGATTCAGGAGGTTTTGCGAGCCCACGGCGGACCCATGTCCGAGCAGCAGTCATGATGGCGATAGCGATAAGTTGTGCAACTGATGCCGTCCAGTTCAGCCCCCGCAGTCCAATAAACTGAACAACGAAGCCTACTAGGGAAATGAAAGCGCCGATCAGGGTCAGCCATTCTAGCCACGAGTGAGATCGTATTAAACAAAGCCATTTGGAGTGAAACCATTCGAAGAAACCCCATTTGGGTTCATGAGTTTCGGCTGCACTGTCATTGTTGTCACTCCGTTGCTTGTTGTCGTTCCTTTTTTCACTATCTAATCCGGAGCTTCGACGGGATGTTGTGATAAATGTCCGATTACTTGTAGGGTAAACCGCGTAAGGCCTGAAAACCTGGTCATTGACAACATGGTGTTTCTGTAGCCAGATAATCCAGAATTGGGCCCCTTCGGCAGGGGCGTAAAATTTCTCCTCGGTACTTCGCTCTATAATAAATGCGCACAAGAACATGCCAAGAACTAGGGTACCAGTTCCAGCAGCAAAACATGGAAAAGCATATTTTTGGACAGCGTTGTCGTCCTTCTGAAACCTATGTTGTATAGGGCGATAATAGGTGATAAATCCAGAAAAGACCAGGACACCAGCCTGAATCAAGATGCCGACGACGGCCATCAGGTAAATCTCGGCCCGGTTGACTCTGTTATGGCAGTTTAGTGATAAGTTAGGGGCATTAGGATCACTGTCCTGTATAATTGTAATCTTCCTGCATTTCTTAGATTGAATGGTAGACGCGCTCGTTTTGGGGTTTTGGTTGCCTGCTTCCGGATCATGGTTTTTTTCACCATGTTTGTGGGGATGTCTAAGTAAGGGACGAAGTATCCTGACTCGATTCATAAAGTGACTGATGTTCGACCATAGGGAAGAGCGAAGTTTTCCATACCGAATATAGGCATGCTTAAGACCGGTGACATCTAAAGTACCTGTTAGTTCCATGGCCTCTATAGTTCTCGGCAACTCCTAACCTGTCTCTGCTATCAATTTCGAGTCAAGTGCATCATTTAGTGTCTTGTACTCTATTGTATTGGGATGGTCTTCTTGAGGTTCCGTGTGAGGATTATCTGAAACCAGACAGATGAATTGCCAGATACGAGCAGATCCTTGACATCTTATGACGTTGCGACCGTTCCAGAGTTCACATGTTTCCCTCGACGTAGAGGACATAAGCTCGATTTCAGCTGCTGAAAGATTCTCTCTGGCTCGTCCGATAACTGCTTTCGACCATGTCGGCCCTCCCACTCGGATCGCACTCACGATAGTGGTAATGATACCGAGAGGAACCATGGCCAATAGTATACAATCTGCCAATCCGACCGCCTGGCTCATAAATTGCATACACACACGCTCGCCAAAAAGCGTAAGAACGCTATAGAGTATATAGTTAGATACACGTTATCCTGCAAATATTAACTATTTAACAACTTACGGCGCCAGGTCTGAAAATAGATTGTTGGAAAAGTCTTCACCATCATCCGCTACGGCAGAACCAACGCGCCATAGCGTTAGAAGAAATACTAAGCCCCAGTGGGAGCCCATTTTGAAGTTCAAATTCGGGGTGCCTTGTATCAAATAGGTACTCATGCGATTCAGTCCGTCATGATTTCTGGACGTGGAGGAATATTTAAAGGGGGGGAGAGGAGAGTAACAATAAATTATAACTCAGTAGTAGCCTTAAAATCAGAATACCTGGTATTAGGCCTCTTTAATACCATTTGCTTCTCACCAAACCACCCACCCCTTATCAATGGGACATACGGGGAGGCACTCACCCAAGTGTCCCGGGAGTCACATATTTTGATGAAGTTCAAATGTACCATACTCCCTAAACGATGAAAACTGAAAAAAATGAAACCAACACATAGCGTGCATGAACCAATAGCAAGGTAACTTTTACCACATTGCATAGATAAATAGGCGTCACTACATTTTATCTAGCAACAAGCAGTCTTGCCTACTTTTCGGTCTACCTTTCCCTGTTATCTGCCTAGCTAACGCCAAAGTCCATTTTCCCTTTTCTCATTCACGAGTCACATAGACCACCTCATTCCTTACTCATACCAGCTGGAATGGCATAATGACCATACAACGTAAATACGTGAAACACTTTCTTTTCTGGTTGTATGTAGATCTCTGGTAGGTTAATTAGCTGGTAGATAGGAAAGCCGCCAGCCTGCCTAGGGTAGTATAGGTGCTAATGCACTACGACGTTCGTTTGCTTTGCATAATATTCTCAGAATGGTAATCGACTCGCCTCGATAAACCCCGGATATAGTAATATATGATATGGTACTTCGCAAGGTGCATACATGTGTTAACCTAGACTAAAAGCTCTAAACTTAAGCACAACCACAATAACACAGGATTTAGAATCGACACGAAGAAAAAAGCAACAAAAAAAGAAAGCAGGAAGCAGACAAAAAAAAAAAAAAAAAAGGAATAAATGGACCCACAAGACCTCGACACGGGCCTCCTCGGCATCCAACTCTCTTCGGACTCGGAAGGAGACGGATACGGAGACGAGAAGAAAGCGCCGCGCAACGCCCAGTCCGAGGAGGCCTTCCGGGAGGTGAAGCGGACGTACCGGGTGAAGGTGGAGGACGGCGAGGTATGATACTCTTTTACCCCTTTAGCCCCTCTCTCACTTTTTCTAAATCTTGATTGCAACCCCCAACCCCATAGTAAATCTATTATTGATTAACACTCTTATTTCCCTATACCTACCTAGCCTTTCTATATACTCGCCCACTCATAAGTATGCCTGCCCAAATTCCCCGTTTATACCTACCTGTCTTCCCAGCCTCGTTTCTCACCGCTTCTACTCTACTCTCCGTTCCTTTCTTATTTTCCTTTTCTTTTCTTCTAACCCTCCCCCCTCCCCTTTCTCCCATCCAATCACCCCTTCTAACCCCCCCACCCACCAGATCCACCGCACCATCCCCCTCCCCCTCGGGGCCATCGTGTCCAAGCCCACAGCGCAGGCGCTCCTGCATGCAGTCGAGGAGCTCTATTTCTTCGGGCGGTTCGGGGAAGGGGCGCGATTCGTGCGGGCTGTGCTTGGTCCGGCTGATTCCTCCACCACCACAGAAAACGGGGTAGATGATGCTACGAATGGCTTGGAAGATGGTGTGAAGAGCGACAATGGCTTAGACGACGACACGCGGGCTACGCTGCGGTATTACGAGAAGAGGTGTGAGGAGCGGGAACGGGAACGGGAGAGGAAGGGGGATGAAGGCGAAGGGGATACGAGATAAAGAACGAGGGTCAAGCACAGAAAAAAATAAATTTAAATATCAAATCGCCCAGTAGTCAATCAACACCTACCCACCCGAACAGACATCCGAAAAAGCTTTTCGTTCCGATAACTAATTCTTCCCCATCAACCGCTGGGGGGGGGGGGGGGGGGGGGGGGGGCGGGGGGGGCGCGGGGGGGCGGGGCGGGGGGCGGGCCGGGGGGGGGGGGCGGG
>MU394063.1:206487-284008 GCA_022578605.1 Camillea tinctor | reverse complement strand
CCAAATAAAAAAATAAATTTAAAAAACAAAACCCCCCTTTTTAAAACACACCCCACCCCCCCCAACCCACACCCCACAAATTTTTTGGTTCCGTTAAATAATTCTTCCCCAACAACCGCCCCCCCCCCCCCCCCCCCCCGAGCACCCCCGAGCACCCCCTTACAAAAGACATGCACGTACATTCGAATATTAGCTCCTACACGCCTCCAGTATCAGCGGAGTGCCTAATTCCCTGCCTACCAAGCAGGCTGGCGTCAGAAAAAAAAGTAGACTCTCCCGCACGAGCCATCTCCTTCTTCGATTTTCGATATACTCAATTACACATACAACAATGCATCCAAAGTCTTATTTCAAATGGTTAAAGGGTAAAAAACCAAACAATTAAAGGCTCTATAAACATGTCTGTATTTTTCAATATTTTTTTTTATTTTCAGTATTTTTGCAGATACTATGATGAGGTTTGAACAAAAAGGGGTTAGATCCGGAGAGTCGACATTTTTCTGACGCCCGCCTGCTAAGCTACCTACATCACACTAGCCCACTACCAAGGGACAAAATAAGTAACCCGGCAGCCGGGCAGCCAAGCTAAGCAAGACGGGCGGGAGGGGAAAAGTCAAAAAAAAGAAGAAAAAAAAAAGAAAGAAAGAAAGAAAGACAGAAATTCCACGCTAATCTAATTCGATCTTCTTTTCCCCTACTTTTTCTCCTGGTTTTTTTTTTCTCCACGACTCCCGAGTGCTGCTAGCCACCCTTATTACTAAGGGGCTGAGCCACTGTGGCTAATATGGGTATCTTAGCTGTTTTCCGCAGATGATTAGGTAGGTAGTGATAACCTACACGATAACAACTTTTTCGCCCACATGTTATCTCCGAGGTCCAAAAAGCAACACACACTTATATATATATCACAACGCACTATACCAAACGCATTTGCATATCAAACAGGTAGTCAAGAGCAGAATAGTCATTGAACCTAAACCTAAACCTCAGCTCTAGCCAACTTGCGTTCAAAAAACTTATTTCTATAATATATAAAATGTATGTATGTATGTCTAAAACAAATCTTCAAGTAGCTCCTCTCCAACAGTTCGCTAATCGATTGGTGGGTGGTGGGTTGATTGTCCCGTCCCGGACGAGCGGGGAAAAGAGAGAGGGAAAAAAAACCCTCTTTACCAGTTCAGGCGAAGAGGGGTTGGAAGAGACGCGGAGAGAGAGCTATTGATTTCTATCCTCTAATTTAACAGCGTATAAATGGTACTTTTTAAAACTCTTGGGAAAAGGGAGGGTATGATGATGAACCGGAACGCCATGCTTTTTGCCTTCTCGTTCTCTTTTGCAAAAGAAGTGTTTTTCCCCTTTCCCCCCTAAAAATAATCCCACTATAAAAAAACCCAAACACCAAAATCAAAACCCGGAAAAAGAAACCACCTATAAGAGGACTCCGGGGGGAAATGCTGGGGGAGGTAATCGTCGTCTATCCGATTCGCTATGAATCACAGTCGTAAAGCGGGGGGCTTGTTGATTGAGTGGGGTTTCTCATTTTTTTATTCGGTTTTGTCGATTTGACGGATGGACGGAATGCCCGTGCTATCCATCCATATCCGTCCCATCATCGGGCTTGTAGCATAGCTTAGCCAGCTTTTAGGCCAGCATCTTGCCTTCACTCCGTAGCCTCTCCCGCTCGCGCTCCTCGGCAAAGACCCTGCGGCTCATGGCGAGCACGCACTCGAAGCCCTCCTTGCCCTTCAGCGCATTCTCCTTGAACCGCGTGACCAGGCTGTCCTCGATGCTGTTTTTTATGCGCTGCCAGCCGCCGCACATGGCCGTTATCCGCGCATCCTGGACGAACTGGGTCTGGCTCGCGCTCAGAGGCTTGTACACCACCGTCTCCTGCACGTTGACCAGGTTGGCCCACGTGATGTTCTGCGAAACCATCGTGACCGTCTTCTCGGCCGGGTTGACGTACGAGGTCTCGAAAACTTGGCTCGTCTCCATCCCGCCGATGATGGACTTGAGCCAGTCCGGCGCTGACTGCTTACACGTGATGAGGCGTTCCGTCCGCAGAATACCGGTGGCAGGGTCGACTTCGCGAGAGAGCGTGTCGACGGCTATCACGTGGGTGGATTTGTCGTTCCATGGGCAGTATTTCCGCCAGTTGGCCGTCGATACTTCTTCCCAGGAGTAGTTGAATGTGTGGCTGTTGCAGAAAACCTTCATTTTCGGCGATATCGGATGGCGGTGATGGTAATGCCGCGAAAAGGAATGTAGGGATATCGATGGAAATCCCGGTTATCGTCCCTTAACTCGATAGCAGATGTCTGCAAAGATTGGATTGTCCCAAAGCTGATGTGGGAATAGGTTCTTTATTTCTTTGGATCGTCGGTCGGGAATCCGGCTCGTGAGTGACTTTCCGTCGGGTAATGAATGGAAGTCGGGTATGTATCTAGATAGATAGTCTAGAAATAGAAAAAAGAAAAATAAGGAAAAAAAGAAAATGAACCTTCGTTTCCCTTGACGTCTATAATCAATATCATAGAGGTGATATGGCTTTGGATATGCCGGGATAAAAAAAGACGCGAAGGTCCTGGGGGTGGTGGGAAAAGAAAGGATTGATGAGTAAATCAAGCACGAGAAGAAAAAAAAATTAATGCGCAAAGACGGACCCCCCTGACCGACTAGTGTGGAACTACCTATCAAAGATCCCTGCGATCAAGAGCTTTATCAATCGGCTACAGCGCAATCAGTACCTGTGCGCCTGAAATCTTACAGTGAGTTTAGAGGGTAAGATACAAGCAGAGAGGCAAATAGGAACGGATTTTTCGGTGATTTTCGGGGTTTGCACCCCCCCTTGAGGTCATTTCCCTCGCTTAATGCACCAAGAGCAGATTAGCGGCAAGCCTGCAGAGAATCCATCGGAAACGGCTTGTACCATTTACATGGAGATCCTGCGATCATTGGCTTAGGCACTGAGTTTTTCTGGGCTCCGACCTCATCGCCGCTTCGTCCGACAAGGTTTAGACAATACCTAAAGAGGAGGCATTTTTCCAATTCAGTTCATTAACATCCCCTCTTTTCTTACCTAATGCACTGAACTCGCAATTTATGGCACACGACACAGCAATCTAAGCTAAACCAGGGGGCAAAAGATCCGTGACATGTGCAAAGAAGAACAATCTACGTAGGTCGGGACAGTTCGATCTGCAGGGTCCAGATCTCTTAGATTTCGACATCCCATGATTCGTCTCTTTTGGATTACTTTATACGAGCGGCAGCAAATGAGATTGGCCAATCCACCCAGCACCGAAGTCGGATACAATATCTCTGTAACGGAGGAGGTCAAAGTGCTACACTACCTACTGTAACTTAGGCAATAGGCAAAAGGCACTTACAGACTTTTTCAATCTTTTTATTCTCAGCCCTACAGCATAAAAGTACCTAATAAGATAAGAAAATTCAAGGTCAATCCAGGACGGGGTGAGCGATTGAGTTTACTACTAGCTTTCCGCACATGACACGACATGCGCCTTTCCAACCTCTTACATGCCTAACCTAGGTACCTTCCATTACACCAAACCGGCCAAGCCAAGCCAGCCCGACTTAAAATTCCCGAATGCCTGAGCTTGTGACACGGCACGCACTTGGGCAGGGGGTCTTTATATTTCCCAGACAAGGGTGCCTTGCGCGCCTTATTGCAATTGTTATTAGCATATAAATTTAGGTTAAGATAGCAATTACTAGCAAGTTAACTACACGGTCCGCGTTTAAAGTGGATTTTTATTGCAATTTTTTATTTTTACGATAATTATTGTTATTTATTTAGTTTTTTTAAGAGTTTTATGTGTAATTAAATAATTATTTTTAAATAAAATAAATTTTATTATTAAGGTTTATTTAAAAATATTAAATTTGTAAGTAAAATGATAATTTTTTATTTTTATACTTATTTTTATAAATTATTTTATATATAATATTATTTTTTTTTTTTTTAACTTTATTTAATTAATTTTTTATATTAGCTTTTTAATTTTATAATGTATTATTTTATTTAGTTAGCATATTATTTGCATGTATTAAACAATATAAATATTTAGAAAAATTAGCTTAATAATTATAGTATTTTATTAATTATTATTTTAGCTTTTTAGCTTAAAAAACTATAATTATTTATATTTAATATTTAGTTTTGTTATAATAGTTACATTTTTAAAAAACTTATTTTTATGCATTTTATTATTAATAAAAAATATTGTTATAAATATTATAAAGCGCTAATAATTAATAATAATAGCGAAAAATACTTAAAGCTATTTAAAAATATTTTAAAATATAAAGTAATAATGGTTATAAAAATAAATTATTATGAAATTAACGGTACTTTTTTATTTAAAAAAAATAAAGTTAATATTTTTTTTTATATGTAAATTTTATATTAATTACGATTATTTAAATATATAGGCAATATGTATAGTTATTTTAAAAGATATTTATAGCTATTTTTGCGAAGTATATGATTTAAATTGCATTTATAATGCTTTTTAAAATGCTTTTTAGCGCTATTTTTAGTTTAAATGTAATTTTAATGCTTTTTTTGCAAATTTACGCTAAAAAAAAGATAATATTTTTTAAAAATTAGTTAAATTAGTTAAATTATTAAAAAAAATAAATTACGTAACTTTTAATAACTAATATATAAAGTTAAAGCTATAAATTTTTTTTAATTTTGCTATAAAGTTTAATAATTAAAAAAAATAATTAGTTAATGTTATAAAATATTATAAGAAAAAAAATTAGCTATATAAGCGCGTTGTTATTAAATTAAGTGCTTTTTATAAAGAAAAAAAAACGAAAACTTTTAATGGTTTAATATATATTTTTAAATATTTTAAATATTTATTAATAAATAATGCTTTTTTTATTATTTTAAATTTTATATATTAAATTAATGCTTTAAATTAGTATTTATTTACGTTATTAACGCGTAATTTTACTAATAAATAATAATTTAATAGCTTTTTTTTTATTTAAACTTAATATACTTAAGTAATTTATGCGTATTTAATAAAAGTTATTAAGTTAATATTTTTTTTTGCGTTTATATACGTTGTAAATAACAATTTAATAGTTAAATAGCAAAAATTTTGTAACTTTTTAACATTAATTAAAAAAACGGTAATTAGTTTTTTATGTTAAAAATATTAAAAAAATGCTATATAAAAAAAGCTTTTAAAAAAAGCGTTATTATTAATTAAAAAATAAATTTAAAAAGTTATTTATATTATTAATAATAAAGAAAATTATAAATATTATATATAAAAAATAACGTATTTATTATATTAGTTTTAGTTTAAATATATAGCAATTAACGTAGTTTAAGCTATTAATTTTATTTTTAATATCGAAAATTATAGTAAATTAAGTTAATATATACGCAATAAATTAGAAAGTAAATTTAAGAAATAAGCTATATATTTTTACTTTTATATATTTATTTTTTTTAAATTATAATAATATTTTTTTTAAAAAGTTTTTACGTTAATTATAAAGGTAATAGCTTTAAAAGGTTAATAAGGTCGTTTTTATTGCGAAATATAATAGAATATATAGTAAAAGTAGCAGAAAAATAGCAAAAAAATGCGGTATGTATAGTTAATATATAATATATTAAAAAATTTATTATGTTAAAGAATTAAAGCTTTTATTTTTTATAGTTATTAAGCATATTATAAGTAAAAACAATAAAGGAAATAAAAGCAATTAAAAATAATTTTTTTTAAAAAAAATTTTTATAGTTTTAATTTAACTTTGCAAATTTACGTTATTTATGTAAATTTTAACGAAAATAGCGTGTATTTTATAAAGATATATAATATTTATATTTATTTAAAAAAAAAATATTTAAATTACATAATTGCAATTTTATTAAATAATTAATATTTTTAATAATATTAAATTTAAAGCGTATAAATGTAAATTTAATGATTTTTTTATAAATAAAGCTTTAAATTTAAAAAAAGAAATAGTATATTTAGCTTAATAAGTTGCGTATAAAAATAATAATTTTATAATTAATTATTTTTTTTTTAAGCAATGTAAAACTTTTAATAATATTTTATTATTATATATATTTATTTATAAGAAAATTTTCGATTTAACTAAATAAATTTAATAACAATATTATAAAGCTTAAAAAATTGTTAAAAAAATAACTATTTAAAATAATTATATATTTATAGTTAGTTTTATTATTTTAATAAATTAGTTAATAATTAGTTAAATTATAAATTTTAATATAAACGTATTATAATAATATTAAAAAAATAATTTTATTTTTTTAAATATAACATTTATAATGGCTTTAACTTTTTAACATTTTAAAACGTTTTTTAAAAATTTTTTAAGTATTTTAAGTAGCAAAACTTTAAAAAATGTTAATAATAATTATATTTTTATATAATTTAATATAGTTAATAACTTTTAATTAATATTTTTATTTTTAATTTATATATTAAATATATTAATTTTATAAAAATTAAAAAGTATATTTATTTATATATTTTTAATTTTATTTATAAAAAGGATTTATATAGTTTATAGTATTTTTTAAAGGTTTTTAATAACTTTAAAAGTTAAAATAATATTTATAGCGTAAATATAACGTTTATAAAAGCTTTTATAGCGTTATTAAATATATTAAAGTTATTAAGGCTATTTAAAAAACTATTTAAACAAAAAAGGTATATATTTATTTTTTATTAAAAAAAATTACATTTAACACAATAATAAGGATTATAATAGCAATAGTTGCAATTAAAGTTACATTTATTATTTAAAAAAAAGAAAATATAAATGCAAAAGTAGGGCCTGCTATTAAAATATAGGTTTTAAAAAAGTTTATATAGTAAAGTATTTTAAGCTTAATAAGTAAATCTGTATTTATATATGTAAATGTTACTAATACCTTTAATAAGAAACATTAACATACCTAGATAGGTATAAAGGGGGAAATATAAAGACACCCACTCAGGCATAGAAATGAATACCTACTAGTGTAGCACATTTTATGTCTAAGCCCCCCATCACAAGTCCCCAACTTTGTGACCTGTGCCTGCGCGCGGTCTGTCCGTGAGGTCATCCGCCTACCCTCCATTGAACCAACTATTACTTCTGGTTTAACTCAAAGCCAATAATTCTTCACGGTTACGTTCTGCTTTCTCTCTCAATCCATTACTTTCCTTCCCCACTTGTATTGCGTAGCACATTCTCAACTAGGTATGGAGAGTACACAGACAGACGGGTAAGTTACACTACCTACCTAGTTGACCACCTCAGATTCCCTACATAGATCGATCTCATCAGCCAAGTTAGCCTCGATTCAGAACAAAAAAAAGTAGCCTAGATCAGATACCTATCTTAACGCCGAAACTATTGGCACTATAGTTGCCACCACTGACACAACAATGCCCTTAACTCTGTGTATATTCTGTCACGTAAGGAAGTATACTCTTTGCGCACAAGCACCAGCTGGTAACAGCTGGCCGTATGTAGGTAGTACCAAATAGTGTAAAATCAAATGTTCCCCGGATAGATATTCCATATACCCAACCTCGGCACTCCGAGTGATGTCATTCATCCTCTACCCATTTCCCATCCCACACTTCATTTACTCCGTCCTTACCTGTGTACTTCTACCTACCTACCTGTGCCCTACCTGTGCAGCTATACAAAACTACCATCTACTTGTCAGCTTGCACTCAACAAGCAACCATCATAGCATAATTCATAAATATGCACACTTACGTATCCCCCATAGATACCATAGTAGTCACAATACATCAGCTTTTTTTTCTTTTTTGAAAACCGTCAAAGCGGACACAGACTACAACAGGACTCCTGCACGGAAAGAAAAGCTACATAGAAAACCTCTGCACTGCAGCTCACATTGCGTCTATTCTCAAAGCGCGGACTCTAGATACCTAATAATTGCAGCGGTGATTCGATGCCCCTTTATTGCTACTGTTGTTTTTATTTCCTCCATAGTTGACGCCCCCCCAAAACCCATACATTTAGCAGATTCGAAAGCGAGGAACAAAAACATTAAAAACACACAAGAACCCTACTTCCTGTCTTCCTATCTACATCCTACAATCTTTTGCCTCATACTATTCCCGTATATGGTACCTAAGATAGATGTGGAGATATATAGGCAGGTAGGTAGGTAGGTGATAGCTAAGCCTCGGTAAGGCAACCTAGTAATCGTCGCCGCGGCTAATGACCTCCTTTACGGTGGGTCTCAGCAGGATCGTCTGGTAATTGGGTTAGTATATAATAACCTCTCGCGCGGGTGCAGCTTCGCCATGAACTCACGTGCTCAAACTGGGCCGTGTAGGACCCTTTCTTGTCCACCAGCGGCGGGTATTCCTGCACAAAGCCGTAGTCGACGAGGTTTTTCATCTGGGTAGATAGCCGAATACGTAAGTTCTTATGTTCCTAAAGGGGGAATAATGTAGGGGAGCTGTTCGGCTCTGTTCTTACATAATACAGGTAGTTCTTCTGCTCTAGCCTGTCCAGGTATCTGCGGCAGAACGGGATCGTGCTAAAGTTCTTCTTGATGGTATAGAGCAGCTTCTTGGCCTGGGCCGACCGGAGTTTGTTGATGTTGGGCTGGTCCTGGCAGAGGGCGTAGTGCGAGACCTCCCCCTGGTCGTGGACGTAGCCGGCTCCGGTGCTGCCGAACGTCTCGATGGCGAAAACGTCGCCCTCCTCCATCTTGGTCGTGTCGTGCGACTTGACGATCGGCACGCTCTTGGTGCCGTGGATGCTGTAGTGCAGGATGTTGTGCCCGGTGAGGTTGCGGATCGACTTGACCGGGTACGTGGTGCCGTTGATTTCGCACTCGTAACTCTCCATCGTCTCTTGGATCTTCTCTCCGATCTCACCTAGACGCGCGTCTATGCCGGCCTCCTTGATACCGGTGTTGGTGGCCGCCTTCACGGCAGCCAGGAGGTTGTCGTACATGGGGTCGAACGCCATGGTGAAGGCGCTGTCCACAATACGACCGTTGACGTGGACACCAATGTCGACCTTCATGACATTGCTTTGCTGCAGTACCGTCGTGTTGCCGGCATTAGGGCTGAAGTGGGCGGCAATTTCATCCAAGTTCAGGCCGGTGGGGAAGCCCATGCCGGCAACGATGGCGTCACCTTCTGCGAGTCCATCGTGGCCAACCAATCGTCTAACGCTGTCTTCGATGTTATTCGCAATCTCGGTCAGGGTCTGGCCGGGCTTGATGCTCTTCTGGGCCCACTGGCGGACCTGGCGATGGGTCTCGGCAGCCTGGCGGTAGTCGGATAGGAATTCGCTGTTGAGGTTATCGAGATGCCGCTTCTCCTCGTTGGTGGTACGGTAGAGGTTCTCGTCCCGGTATTCAACTTCCTCGCCCTTGGGGTAGGTGTTGTTGGGGAAGAGTTGCGAGATCAAGACACTCGGGGGTTCGGTTTGAGCAGTGGGAGCCTTCTTCTTCTTCTTGGGCTTGCGCTTCTTGTTCTTCTTCTTCTTCTTTGCGGCCCCGTCAGCCTCGTCGGGGGCTTGGTTCTCAGCTTCGTCTTCAGAGTCGTCGGAATGTTCGGCAGCATCGTCATTGGCGCCATGAGATGCGCCATTGGATGCGCCGGCGGCTTTTGCGCTGCCATCCTCGTTCACTAGGGGAAAGGTTAGATATTAATTGATGATCAGATTTGATGCATGCGACATGCGATATGCAGCATGAGGCATGAGGCATCATACTAACCGCTGAGCTTCTTGAGCTCTTCCGAGGGTGGTTCAGCAGCCATCTTGGTTTATATGTAGTTGTAAGATGGAAGAATGCCTACTGGCCTAGGAATGTGATCGATTGAACGAATAAGCTAAAGTTAGTTGTAAAGTGATAACCCCACACTAAATATTTTTTTTTATTTCCGTCACCATAAGGGCGCGGGGCACAGCGCCCTTTAAAAGCATAATCCTTTGTAAGCAATCATGACAAGGGCGTGCGGCGCAGTCCCCCTTCTTAGAGCATAACCTACCTAGTCCTATCCATATAACGGTGCCACCAGTATTCCACCACATAGGGACCTATATACTACTATAATACACCTACTAGGTAGTAGGTATTTATATATATTGAACAAACATCTTTCTAACGTTATGCTACACTTCTATATTTTTACCAACTTAGATAACCCCCCCATGCATATTTTACTCTTTCCCTCACTTACTTCCCCCTTTTTTGACTTCCCTACACCCTTCTCCTTCCCCTTCTTCTACTCCTACCAACACCATCATTACCGTGATTCTCTGCAAATAAAAAAGAGAATTTAATAATGAACTAATCATCTATCACCATGAAAACACCAACTACGTCCCAGAGCCATCCCCTTCCTTTCCTCTTAAAGGGTGTTAGAAAAAAAGCTGTTTATAACCCCACGAATCTCGTAGTCTGGTTTAAGTTTAGAGCTTCAGTTAAACCACACAAGGTACAATATAACAATAATAAGCTTTCTATAGACCCTCAGTCCAATATATGTCAATCCAATACGCCGTATAGATCAGAGCTAAACTAACGAATACCCAATTCACCCATACCCACGCCATCTCCCTACGATTTAAATACACACATAATACTAATAAGAATACTTCTCGTTGAGCTACTAAAACTAATACTATCCCTTATTCCCATGCCGTCCTCTCATCCTATCCCCCCCCCTCCCCCTTCCCTAATTCCCTCTCTTACGTGTGTAATCCCGTTTAGCCCATCACTTATACAGCTCCTTTACTCCGTACATAAGCCCTATCCTCCCCTACTTCCCCTATCTACCCCATCCTCCCCCCTATCTCATCCCTTCCCCCATACCACCAGCCCCTCAACAAACCCCAATACTCAAGCTTATCCCAGAACCGTGACCAAAAAAGAAGGGGACCTCGAGTAAACGAACATCAACATCACGACGTAACAAGAAAAAAACAAAAGGTAACATAACAACTATCGTTTCGGATTCTTTTTCTCCTAAACACGCCCGGTATTCCACCCTAACCCCCCTTCTCACCCCCCTCTCAACTTTTTCTCTTTCCTTTTTACTTCCTATTATTCTTTATCTCATCTCATGAGCAGGGGTTTTTTTTTTCTTAAGACTGGTCGACTCTCCCCTCTTTTCTCTCTTCCACAATGAACATAATCTGTCCTTCACTCAGGTCTCCGATCGAGTTTCGTAGCATCCAATACAACACATACATACATCTATCCATCCCGGATTTTCACCCTCCTTTATCATTCCTCCCTTCCTCCCCTCTTCTCCTCCCTTCTTTCCTTCTTACCCACCATCCCCTATCCTCCCTCCTTTCCGTTCCTCCCAACTACATCTACCGCTTCTTCACGCTGGGTCGGGGCTTGCACTCGTCGCCCTGGATGGGGTGCAGCATGACCTTGTTGGGGTAGTTCTGGTTGTTGGCCATGAAGCCCTTGCTCCAGTCGTAGCCGACGGCGTAGGCGAAGATGGTGCCCTGGCTGTTGAAGGTGGTGGCGGTGATGCTGCCGCCGACCGAGGGGTAGCCCTTGAGCCGGTGCTTGGCGTCCTTGTCCCAGAAGTGGAAGGTGCCGTCGCTGCCCGCCGTGCTGAAGGTGCCGTGCTGCGGGTGGAACGAGATGTCGTTGACCGAGTACACCTGCGTCGTCGTGCCCTGCGGGGGGTCGCGGTGGCACTTGAAGGAGAAGTTGGATCTGTGGGTTTGAGAGGAAATTTAGTTGGCGTTTTCTTTTTTTTTTTATAAAAAAAGTACATATCATTGAAGAGAAGAGAAAAAAAAAGGGGGGGAAGCCTTACCCAGAATCCTTGTCCTCTACGTATTGAATAGCACAACGGCCCTCAATGCTGCCAATAGCAAAGCCCGAGGCATCCGTAAAGCAGCTCACGACGCGGGTTTGCCACTTGAGGGGGCTCTGGAGAGTCTTGTAGAACTTGCCGGGCTCCTGGAGGTTGATGACGTTGATGTAGCGGTCGGCGGTGCCGACGACGAGGAGCGAGTTGCGTACGTCCATGGAGTAGACACGCTCCTGACATGTCACGACGCCGGCGGGGGTGCTCTGTCGCAGATCCCAGTACTTGATGGTCTTGTCCCACGAGCCGGTGACGAGCATGGGGCCGTTGGAGTTGGGCAGCTCAAAGAAGCGGGCGCACTTGACTGTCTGATCATGGGCAGCTACCTGGGCTGTCTGTAGAGTCTGTAGGTCGCAGACCTTGGCCTGCTTGTCGGCACCGGCCGAAACTACCTTTTGGCCGTCCTAGAAGAAGTCGATTCCGGTTAGAAAGATTATTATATTAAGGGAAGAAAATAGGGATAGGTTACCTTGGAGAAGTCGACGCTCAGGACCGGAGCATCATGTTCGTAGATATGTTTTCCTTCACTAGAGCCGTTATCTGCGATCTGATATATGCGGACCTTCTTGTCCCAACTAGAGACAGCCATTATGTTCGCGGTGGGTGAGAACACCAGGTCGGAGACGGTGTCCTCGGGTGGGTTGGAGACGGCGACATCGTTCTTGAGATCGCCTATGGTATTGCTCGTGGCAGCGGCGGCAGCGGTATTAGTAGCGAATAGGCCGGCCATGGTGAGGTTGGTGAAGTGATGTCGCCTCTATATTTTGGGAGGGAGTGGAGGTAGTTGAGTTGGGAGTGAAGAGGATCGTGTACAGGTGGTTCGGTTCGGCTTCTTTAGTTTTTATTTCAGGGACAAGACGAAACGAGGTTGGAGCTGCGCTGGGAGGAAACAACATTCATAGGCTGCAGCGCATGACTCCCTCGGGCGATTGATGCCTAGGAGAAGTTTATTTTCTTATTGGCTTTAGTGGTACAATTGTTTCCTAGTGCATTCGCGGCTTGGGGAGAGGAAAAAGGTTCGTTTGATGTCGGATGAAGCGAAAGGAAGCGAAAGTCGCGACGCGATTAAGAAAGGCTAAAGTTAAAGGGAAGGCTCTAAAGAAAAATGTAGGTACGACCTAGGTCACTGCTAATCCACCTATCTAACCTACAGGTGACACTGAAAAATGTAAAGTGGGCACCTTTGCAGCTAAAGCACGTCCCTTTTCTATTGTAGCTTTGTACCGAAGTACGAAGTACCTTATCAGCTTATCCAGACCAAACCTTACCTCAGGCTGATTGGCTTATTTCACGCCCCGCTAAACGCGCGCCAAACTTTTTTTTCTACTTGAAAAGGTTTCCATTTAAAAAAAAAATCTTTCTTTCTTTTCCCTTTCCTTCTTTCTTTCTCTTCACAAACCCCCTCGCCCAACAAATCGCTATCGAAGCTACACACAGAGATTGAGGAGTTCTTCTCCCCCATCTCCCCCTCTACAGCTTTGGGAGAAAGTCCCCGGACGCCGGAAAGGGAGGGGGACTCGTTTCCCTTCCCTTTTCCAGCTGCGGAAACGCGCCGCCATAGAAGCACAGCGGCTCACCTTGTTCTCCCCGTCAAGTACTCTCTTTTTCTTGCTCGCATCCGCTTGTTCCCGTTCTGTCGCCTCTTTCTCGCAAAGAGACTTCGATTCTTTGCCTTAAAAATAACCTTCTCTTCTCGCGCACGCCAGATGATTACGGGGGTTAGCAAATCCTTTCCTGGTTACTTCGGGAGACCACGTCGTAGGACGAAGATATGAGTCCGCGCTCTTGGGGGTAACCCGGGAAAGGAGATGCTGTTCGCCTCCCATCTGGTTTGTTGCTGGGGGTTGGTTGGGCGTTTCGATGACGTTCTTGGGCCGTGGATCGGGCGGTGGGGAGTGCGCTTGAGACGGGTGCAGAATTGCTCTTCTTGTCGAGATCTATAGTTATGCGATTGCCTTGCTGTCCTATCCTTCGCCGGATGGGATTAGCTTGGTTACTCGATGGGGCTTATTCTTGGTGCGAGGGGGTTTCGTCACCAACACCATTGGTTTGGTGTTGGTTTGGTTGGGTTGGGAGAAACATTGCCGGATGTCTTCGTTTCATGATGGAGATCCAGACAAACTTTCAAACTCTGGGCTTCGTGGGAAGTCATCCTTTTTTTTTCAAGTCTGAGATGCTCTGGATTGAATGAAGGCTGTATGAAAGTTTCGGGAGTCTTCTTGTATCCCTGGTTGCGTGTTGATGAAGCTGTTTGATGATTTATGATCCAACCTTTTTTCTAAGTTCAGGTGATGAGAACCATTAATAGAGTCAAGCACTGAGGCAATCCACATCGTGGGGAGCTCGTTGACGACCAACAAATGCGTTATGGTATCTGATGAACAATTCATGTATCCCTTTCTTTTCTTTTCTTTTCTTTTTTCCAAACCCTCCTGTATCACCCAATTTCCTTGGTCTCGTATCGTATTCAGTTGGAACACAACAGGTTCATTGCGTGTAGTCAGCATCAGATAGCTAGCTTGAACATAAATATATATATATATAATACCTATACAAGCCTCATTCCGAGTGATCCAGTTTCATGTGCCAAGTAAACAGAAAAAGCAAGCACACGATATGCGATAATTTGGTACTTATAACATGCATACAAAGCCTCCCCATCATTTCCATCATCTTCCAAAGCACTCGTCATTCGAGCGCACACACACACACACAGAGAGAGAGAGAGAGAGAAAAGATCGTATAGCTAAAACGCCTTATGCGCCCTACAAAACCAGAATAAACAAGCAGTGGTATCCTCAAGAATTAGTCCTGACCGGAATTCCCAACGTCAACCGTAGCCAGCAGCAACACGATGATCCAAAAGCAAAAAGCCAAGAAAAAACAATCAACCCCGCATCCACTCTACACATCTTCCTCCTTTTTTCTTCTTCGCTAGGATGGATGACCGTTATAGATGATAATAATAACAGCAACCACTTTTCTGGTCCCCCTCTTCTCTCTCTTTTTTTTTTCGCTTCTCTTTTTCATATCAACCCGCCCAGCACGACCTTGCCCACACTAGCAACCTCCTGCTTCAAGCCGGCGCGGCTCGAGTCCTCGAACTCCTTGACGACGCCCTGGACGATGATCTTGCGGACGCGCGAGTCGGCCTTGTGGAACAGCTCGGCGACGATGGGGCTGCAGTCGCGCGGCGTGGGCAGCAGGCTCATGAGCCGCGTGTAGCAGTCGATCAGCACGTCGCACAGCGTCGCGAACGTCTCGAAGAAGTCCGGGTCGAACGGCAGGTTCGGCGTCAGCAGGTGCGTGTACTCCTCCCCGGGCAGCAGGTCGTTGCCCTCGCCCCCCAGCCCGAAGCTGATCACCCCCGCCGGCGCCGAGTTCACCGCCGACCCGTCGGCCGCCAGCTCGCCCCCGCCGTTGGCTCCGTTACCCACCGGCCCCCCGCCGTCGAAGTAATCCATGCCGGCGCCCGCGGCGCCCGATTGCCGCCTCCCCTTGCCGCCGGCGCCGCGGCGGAACATCTGCGGGAAACGCGCGCGCGAGAGCGAGCTCGTGCTCACGCCCGTCTCGGTGTGGATCTGCTGGTACGACTCGAACTCGGCGAGCAGGGTGTTGAGCGAGCGCAGGAACTCGAGCGGCGTCGACGAGTTGAGGTCGATGACGGCGGGGAGCGACAGGCCCAGCAGCAGGTAGTTGGTCGCGCGCCGGGCGATCTTGCGCCCGTCGAAGTAGGGCATGCGCTGCAGGTCGGGCTTGTCGAAGAGCAGCGTGTTGAACCAGTACACGCGGCCTTCGTGGCTGTGTGGTGTGTTAGCGGTGGGGGGGTTATCTGTGGTAGAGGGATATATAGACAGATGAAGTAGTATAGGGATCAAGCCTGGAAAAGGGGGAATCTATAGTTACATACGCTTTGCGCAAATAATCCAACGTCGATATCCGCTTGTTCGCGATATCCTGTATATGCTGGTGCAGCGACGGCGCCTCGGGCTGCAGCAAACCCGAGGCCACTATAGGGGGGGACACGGCCGAGCTCGAGTAGAACCCGTTGGTGGGCGTAGGCGCCGAACGGCCTATCATCTTGGAAAACGAGTCTCCCGACGCGGGCGATGGCGCTACCTCGGCGTCCTTGTGGTGGTGATTATGGTGATGGTTGTGGTAGTGTTCTCTAGATAGGTACTTGGCGAGATCGGGAAGGGCGGGTGGTGTCGAGGCGTCGGTCACGACTCCTTGTGCGCTGTGGCCATTGGACGCGGAGGAGCTCTGTCGACGTTTTCCCTTGGACGGGGAGGAGAAGGAGGCTTTGCGGCCGAAGGAGGGTCGTCTGGTGTGGTGGTCTTTGTCTTTGGATGATGTGAAAATACTCGATCCAAAATTAATATTATTACTACTGGTGGTGCTGCTTTGTTGGTTTTGGTTTGGGTTTTGGTTTTGGTCTCCGGAACTCGTGCCGGGTCGGGATCTGGTACCGTTGGAATGCGATTGTGATTGCGAATTCGGATCGGAATGATTATTCGAATTAGATTTCGAGTTCGAGTTTGACGAGTTCGAGTTCGAGTTCAAATTCGAATGATTGCTTGACGAGGTGGCGTTGCCCCAGATGTTGGTTAAGAAGACGATGCCGGCATTCTGGTTCGAACCAGTAGCAGCAGCGGATCTCTGCATGGCTTTTTCCCAAAAGTCTAATCGGATTTATTACAAAACCCCCCCAAAACCCCCCAAAACCCACTATCAGTTTAGCGCGTCCCGACGAGGGTTCGCTCGGATCTTCTAACTCGCCCCTTGCAGTCTGAGGCCTCTGATTGGATGCGGCTGCGAGACAAACTCGGTAACTTTCAGAGCTTAGAGAGCCCGAGAAGAGTTTAAGGCGTGAAAAATATTGTTTCGATAGTTTCAATAGTTTCTTAGTCAAATAATTGCAAAGAGAAAAATAAAATAAAAAATAAAAGAGAGGTCTTAATATATAAATAAAATGATGATAATAATAAAATTTAGCAAGGGGCAGGGGAAGAAGAATAAGAAAATTTTCAAATAGAATAAAATAAAATAAAAAACAAGAAGAAAAAAAGGATACAAGGGTATGTACAATAATATATTATAAGTCGGGATATAATAGTTATAATAGTATAACCATAATATAGGGGATGATGCAAATCTCAAAGAGAAGAGAAGAATGAAACAAAAGACGGAGCGAAACAAGAGAGATTTATCAAGTTCTCAAAACCCTCAAGTCGTTTGCTGGTTGGTGGGCTTGCGATGTCGTGTATTATAACATACATATACCTATGGATATAAGTGTGTATGTAGGTAGGTAGTATCGATGGATGCCATGTATGTAGGTGGTATGTAGGTTA
The DNA here is from genome assembly GCA_022578605.1 of Camillea tinctor. Classification (NCBI taxonomy): domain Eukaryota; kingdom Fungi; phylum Ascomycota; class Sordariomycetes; order Xylariales; family Graphostromataceae; genus Camillea; species Camillea tinctor. Next base: position 266,745 of record MU394063.1, on the reverse strand, counting down.
TGTATGGAGTTCCCGGTTCTGTTTCACTCGGCTCGATAATAACTCAATAACTTTGACACGGCGATGATCGACGTGAGATGCTGTAGGTAGCTAAGAAGAGGAGTTGGGAAGGGAGGGGGGAAAAGTGGGAAGGAAAGCGGTGATGTGATATATATCGTGGTGGTTCCTCTATAATGTACCCAACCTAGTGTATACTTTACTTGTAATGTCGGTATAACCTCCTTAGCGTGAAGGGCGAAAATGAGCTTGGTGATACATCTGCGTAATGAGAACCGGTCTGGTGGGCTTCAATTCAGCCGCCAGTCCAGACCGACCAGAGGTAGTCTAGTAGTGTAGACAATAAATACTAAACTGTTTTGAGCTCCATGAAACCACCGGTCATCAATCCATCACTCGATCGCGAACGCCCAGTCTTACCAGCTTCCAGCGTCTTGGTGCCGTCACGGAGGACAGGCTGGGGAACCCTGGCCAGGAACGGGGATTTGGGATCTTCGCCCTTTGTCCAGCGATATCTAGAAGACTTCCATTGCTTTATTAGTGCCGAGGCGCCAAACTCGGGGTTCGACTCAGCGCTCTCCTTCTCATACGATAAAACCAAGATGAGCAAGACGGGTAACGAGTCAAGACAAGGCAGACGGGGTCAGTTAGTACTAGTACACTACAAGTTTACAACTGTTCGGACGGTGGTGGGGATTTGGGATCCTCAACATGCGTGCCGAGAGAATTAAGCATCTAATTAATATGAAAAAGGGAAGACGTGATGATTTGTCCGCCAGTGGGTTCGGCAATACCTAGCCAACATATAGCCTATGTCCAGACATAACTCCTCACGCTCCTCATAGTTTACCTGCTACACTACATATCTGTTTACCTTGAAGAACAGCTTACCTTACTGCCTGGGTAACATAGGTGCCTATGTGGCACCTACATGACATGTAAGCCAATAGGTTAGGTTGTGATAGTAGTGTCAACTAGTAGTAAACAACCGATACTACCTACTCCAAGTAACATTAACTCCACGTAACAGGTAGAAACGCCTCATAGACAAACCTCGTACGACTTTACCTCTACCTCAGCTAGCCACTGAAGAGAGCTGATATAACCTTTATTAGAATGAAACTCCGGAAGAGCCGACGTGCTAAATTTCGTCATCCCCGGTATCCCTGCGGTCAATTCGGTCTAGGGTAGGGGTTTCCATGCCGGCATTTACTAGGTAACAATATGTTAGCAGAAGAATCTACACTATCGTTGTTATTTCTTCTATTTTTTTTTCTTCTTGAAATTAATATGATTAATAGTCCGTCGGTAAGTAAATGCCAAGCTATTGAACGTCAGTGTAGCTGTGTAAATAGTACGGAGTACTAACTACATGTACGTACTTCAAAAAAAATTAAAACTTGGAATTCTTGTAAGTAACCTAGTAGTATTGAATATACTGGTTAGCGGCATATAGTTGGAAGTGCAACTACTTATTGATTAAACCGAGTAACTATCTCCGGTCATGCAATTCGTGGTTATATCCTAGTTATCAGCTTTTTAACCTTAACTCAGCTGCACTACCTAACTGCCAAGTAGAAAACGCGCTACGCGTAGTTTAGGTATGTGCTAGTTTGAAAATAATACCTACAATTTACTAACCTACCTAGCACTACCTCACCTATAACCCTCGGAACCTGCATGCGATTGCTCGCGAAATAACATGTTAAGGCTGGTATAATCCAGCAGACATAACCAAGATGCCCAGGCAAGTGATTCTTCTTTTCAGATATTCTGCGAATAGCTAGGTCAACCTCTAACCTTCTTCAATTAGAGAAATCATCACCATCCAAGCTGGCCAGTGCGGTAACAGCAGTGAGTCTCTCTACCCCGCGATAACCAACCTCCCCCTCCTGCCCCCCTTTATGCTTCACGGCCGAGCATTCAGCTATACATACTGACAAGGAAATTAGTTGGAAGTCAATTCTGGCAGCAATTATGTCAGGAGCATGGCATCAACCAGGACGGTAACCTCGAGGACTTCGCTACCGAGGGAGGTGACCGAAAGGATGTCTTCTACTACCAGAGCGACGACACGAGATACATCCCTCGCGCCATTCTCATAGATCTCGAGCCCCGGGTGATCAACAGCATACAAACAGGACCATACAAGAACATATATAACCCAGAGAATTTCTACATTGGAAAGAGTGGTATCGGTGCCGGCAACAACTGGGGTGATGGATACCAGTCGGGAGAGGCCGTGCACGAGGAGATCATGGAGATGATAGAGCGGGAAGCAGATGGCAGTGACTCCCTCGAGGTACGAGATGAGAAGTAAAAATAATAATGTCTTGGTGTTTTTGGCCACTGACAGCCACCTCCTAGGGTTTCATGCTACTACACTCCATTGCTGGAGGTACAGGTTCTGGTCTGGGCTCCTTTCTCCTGGAACGCATGAACGATCGATTTCCCAAGAAGATCATCCAGACCTACTCCGTCTTCCCCGACACCACCAACTCTGGTGACGTCGTCGTCCACCCTTACAACAGTCTCCTGTCGATGAGACGCCTGACACAAAACGCTGATTCTGTCGTGGTTCTGGATAACGGGGCCTTGTCTCATATTGCCGCGGATAGACTCCACGTTCAGGAGCCTTCGTTCCAGCAAACCAACCAGCTTGTATCCACCGTCATGTCCGCCAGCACTACTACGCTGAGATATCCTGGCTACATGCATAACGATCTTGTCAGCATCCTGGCCTCTCTCATCCCCACGCCGCGCTGTCACTTCCTCATGACCTCGTATACACCCTTCACTGGGGACCAGGTCGAACAGGCCAAGACGGTCAGGAAAACGACGGTCTTAGATGTGATGAGACGTTTATTGCAACCTAAGAATCGCATGGTGTCCACCATCCCAGCTAAGAAGAGTTGCTACATATCTATCCTTAACGTCATCCAGGGCGAGGTCGACCCGACAGATGTCCACAAGAGTCTACTGCGTATCCGAGAGCGAAGATTGGCAACATTTATTCCGTGGGGCCCAGCTAGCATTCAAGTCGCTCTCACCAAACGTAGCCCGTATATCCCCATGAGCCATCGCGTCAGCGGTCTCATGCTGGCTAACCATACGAGCATTGCCTCAGTAAGCTCCTATCTTTTTCCTACATATTATTCTGCGAGTTTGAATTAACAACCTGTGCAGCTATTCAAGAGAATTGTCAGGCAATACGATGGCATGCGGAAGCGGAACGCTTTCATGGAAGGCTACAAGAAGACGGCGCCCTTCTCGGAGAGCTTGCACGAGTTCGACGAGGCGAGGGAGGTGGTGACCGACTTGATAGCGGAGTACGAGTCGGCGGAGGATGCCAATTACTTGAACCCCGACGAAGGGGACAAGGCTACATCTGCTGAGACGGACAAGAGAATGGGCTAGATTACGAAGGCCGTTCTAATTGTTTGGGGGACTGAGATGATGGTTTTTATGAATGATGTCAGAAGCACTGTGGGGATGTTGAACAAAAACAAATCTACCTCCTATACGTAGGTGGGGGGGGGGGGCAGACATTAAGGGCGAGGATGTTTATGGCGTCAGGGCGTTTTGGTGCGCGTGTATTGTCATACTCGTATTTTAGGTGTCACTGGATAGGTACCTAGGTACGTATTGAAATTATGTGCCTACTACCTCATCCCCCAGAGTACCTATTTGTAGATGTAGTGCTATTTGTTGTTTTACTATCTGCTACATAGGAGGTAGGCACATGCCCATTATAACCCGGGGAGTTTCAAACGATACAACCTCTGAAAAAAAAAAATACCTACTACTTACCTGCCTAGGTACCTAGGTACTAATATATTAACCTAGAGGAAAATTCATAGGTTTTAAGGTTCAACTTGGGTTATCGGATAGGTACCTGCTTGCCCTAGACGGTACCATTACGTTTGCGGATGATCCCGTCCAGGGAGATGCGTAGAATCGAATCGTTCCTAGATCGAGATTTCTACAGCTGAAAACCCGCTTTTCCGCCTCGCCCTGTTTGCTTCGGCTGGGAATTTAGCATCTATGGAAGGCACGCACTTATGCTTGACGTCAGGTTGCGGCTCAAGTAACTGCCCCTTCCCGTAACCGTGACGTCAATACTTAGGTACTTGGGACGTTTTAGTTCGCCCGGACCAAAAGCTCCTATGCCTATTGGTGTTGATCAATTACATGTGCAAGATACTTCCCATACCTGTCTATGATGCACTGCTAAGTAAGCTCTGGTGTTTGAACTTGGAGAGGTGGTTTATAAAAGTGTCTGGTCCTGGAACCGAATTGCATTGATTCCTCTTTTCTTCATTATCTCACGTACACAAACCAATTGGGTGCAGAACATCTCCGAACACTCAAGTCACCAATACTATAAACCACAATCAATAAACACTGCCACTACTCACGTACCTACCTCCTACCAACTAGTAAGTTTATCTCTCCATCTTCTCCCACGCCCCAAGCCACCCACATCCCTCCCCTCCCCTCCTCCCCTCCTCCCAAACCAAACCCCCCTACTAACCCTCCCCTCCCCTCCCAGACACCAAAACCACAAAACCACCCACCATGTCCGCCCCCAACCAAACCGAGCAAACCCGCCAAAACCTGCCCCTCCCCGAGCAGCCCCCCGTCCCCTCGGACTGGAACTCGGCCGACGCCCGCAATGTCAACGTCGGTTCCGGCCGGGACGTGCAGAGCGATGTGTCGACGGGCGCGGGCGCCACGGCGGGGCTCAGGGAGCCGGCTAGCACTAAGGATGTGGATTTGAGTGCCGTGGGACGCCAGGGAAAGGAGGGGCTGGAGGGGCCGCCGAAGGATGCTGCGGTGGGGAAGTGAGGATGGGGAGGAGGGGGAAGGATGGGGGAGGGGAGAGAGACTGGACTGGGTTTACGTTCGTAATGAATATATGGAATGCCTATCTATGTGCTGCTTGGTGATTCCCGAATTGGGTGGTTGCTTTTATGGGTGAGCTTGGTATGCAGTGAATACGTCGATGGGCTTACGGGATAGGTCATAGTGTGTGTATCTTCGTGATGCTCGTCTTTATGGTATTGTGCATGAGGCTCGGACGTGGTTCATAAGGGAAGAGAGTATGGTTTTTATCGCCTAGCTAGATGTATGGGAGAGAAGCTTTGATATGGGGTTGGAAAAGGAGGAGGATTCTCATACTGCTTAAAGATAGAGCATTAATTAATACCTGTTGCTAGACGCCAATCATCATTATAGAGGTCTAATGAAATAATGCTACCGGCAGGTTTATTCGGGCATGAATCACGGGCACCTTTTTGTCACTAATTTCCTGCCTTGAGGAAGTGGATAATATAAAATCTACAGCGTCATTCTTTAATGAGCTTTGCGCACGGGAAGGTATTAACAGTAATACCTTAGTAGTATGAAGCAGAAACTGCTAGTGAGGGTCAGATAATACGATCTTCAAGCCTTTTATGTATAAGAAATATACCTAGTCCGCAGTCAAGCCAAGATAAGTTACCTACCTAAGTAGATATTTATCTTCATTATATATCTAAGAGCATCCTGTCAATGGTAGGGGAATGTGTAAAAATTGGTATATGCCTAGAATATTGCATTGGTGAGCCGTAGGAACTTTATGCTGCAAGCTCGTAGCTCCTCAAGTATTCAGGGGGGAACCTTTAAATATAGGTCTGGGATTTCCTTCTTATGCATAAGTCTTGTGACGTACAATGACTTGCTTTTTAGAGCATTCTTTGTGCCTCACGATCTTTGGAGGCACATCAAAGGTTTGGGAAACACATGTTTGCATAGGGCATACGGGAGTCAACCGGCTTTTAAACAAAAGAAAAAAGAGGTATGGGAGAAGATACCCCTTGCTGTTTGAATATAGTACAGGCTACATCCACCACTAATTTTACCCCCTTTTACTCTACAGCTATGACTTTTGGCCATATTGTTAAAGCCATGGTAGCTGTGTGAGTCTGCTAATGCAGATAAGTTATGTCAAAAGATACCTAGGTACCTATTGTCGAGATAAATGGTTCTACATAGTATGTTTATATCACGAACGGGCAAAGAATTATTACTAGGTACATTGAAATATGATCCCGGATGGCACACAGATATGGAAATTCGTACTGGTACCTAATACCTACCTGCCAGGTTCGTCTCATCGTTCGTGACTTCCCTCTCTCCCTCCCACTAGCAATACATCTATTGGCTAGTATCGTCTGATGTGAAAAATCGTGCATGCATACACGATCGTTCCTGCCCCCAAAACAATAGGGAAGTAGTTACCAGGCCGATATATACTGCCTAGCTCCCTCCCTATTATTTCCTTTCCCTATTGTTATTGTTGCGTTGAAGCAGTACAAAAACATTCCTTCCCTCCTTCTTACCTTTCTCTCCCACCCTTCCCTCTCATACATTTTCTTTACCAGTACCAACCTTGGAACCAACCCAGCTCGCACACAACCACATAATTGTGCCTAGTAGGTTACATGTCTTGATCTTTCTCCAGATCAGAACACATGCTACTTACGAGTTGATACACATTCAAGATTGGTCATTCCTCTATTTTCTTTGATATTACTGATCTTTCTGTCTCACCTTGGTTCCTTACCACTACATCCTTCTATTACCAGCAAGGCACCAAGAAAATATACCTCCATCAGTTCTCGAGGTATCCTGACCCCCTCTCAACCTCCCACTCAGACAACCCATTGCCAATTAATTTTTCTTTTTAATTCTTTTTTTCTTGGCTTCCAATTGCCGCTACTCGTATCAACACTCACGTCACCCTCCTTCCCGGTGCTCCTTCACTGGCCGGAAGGCTCACTTGCCTGAGATAAACGTGCACATCGTCCGATACGATATTTCGACACTCCCTCCTGCCACCATACTACTACTGTGCTGGTCTTGGCCATTTCTCTTGATCAATTTCCAATTGTTATCACAAACAAAACACATCGGCGTACCAAGTCCAACTTTCAATTATTTCCCATTGATATCTCTCGGCATCACCCGTACCTGCTACATCCACTGACCACGAGCCAGTTCTGGGTCTGCTTATTTTCTTAGGTACACTACCTAGAAAACTAACGCCGACATACTCTCTCACTCCCACACAATACTTGTTTCCCAACAGGTCATTGGTGCTAGAGTAGGGATAGCAAGGCTTAGTGTGTGTTCTTTCCGCACCTTCGATCACCTCCTATCCACTTCTCGACCACTTAAAGTTGTTGACATAGGAATCCTTTCATCAAGCTACGGCAACGATGGCCGTCCCTGGAGATGGGGGCAACCTGCCCACCCACTCGGAAGATATGTCAGACGAGCTCCGAGCAATGATGGTGAGTTCAATTGGTTCATATAGTATTCTTCAGTATCTACTGTGCAATCGATAAAGCTGACACTTATGAAAAGGCCGATCTCGGAAATGCACGACTTGAAGAATGTGCTCGGGATGATGAAGAAGTCGCAACTTATGGGCCCTCCAGAGAGGCCGCTCGTGTTCTCGCGTTAACACCCGTGCAGCCCTCGAACCCGGGTGCCGCGGCGTACCACGGTACTTTCTCCTTCCTTCATAGTGCTATTGTATACATAAATCGGTAAATACTAATTAATTGGGTTGATGGTTTAGATGCGATCGCGCGAGGCGAGTTCGAAGATGACGATGCCCTAGGAGTACGAGGCTTAGACTCTATTGATAACGGAAACAGACACCGGATCAGGAAGCTTGAAGAGGCCCTCCATGGAAATGGAAGCCGCTCCCGTGGTCCAATGGGCAATCCAAGCTCTCACAATCCAGGCTCTCGTGGAGGGTTTGTCCGAGCCCCTATAAGATACGATCCTCAGTAAGTATCACAAGTCTTCACAAGGAGTATATTCTTCCAGCTAATCTTATGATAGAAATCCTGGATTTCGCTCCAAAAAACATCCTCCAACGCTTTTTAAGTCTAAAGAAAGTAACCAAGGAATAAGCTCTCTTGGTGGTCTTATCCCCCCTGGAGGGGAAGTGAAACGTTGGGATCACAATAAAGCCAGTGAATTGGCCTCGCACCCATTCCAACCTTCTGCTAGTGCATCGCCGCTAACAGTGGAGAGAGCCCTTTCCAATGGCAGTGGTTCAGAATCACCTGTACTTACTGGAACTACTCTATCTCCACCAAGCCGCCCTATGCCGGGAACTGTATCAACGGCAAATACAGTAAACTCGCAGCAAATACATGAAGCCGCTAGTCATCAGGATCCCAGTGAAGCTATACCACCACCACAGCGACCGGATCCTACAGCTACTGATTCTAACTTGGATGACAAAGTCCAGAACAATCAGGTTGAACCGAGCAATGGTCAAAACTTCACAGGACAGGATGCTTGGAAGAACACTACTTACACTGCACGAGAAATCTTCTTTGGAGCCGAATGTATTAAGAGAATTGGCCCCCCGAAACCAAGTTGGGTATGGATCTATGAACTATCAGACCAAGAGATCTGTCTTTGGGAGCTACATATCAAGGATGAGCTAATCATCTACGAGGACATCCGCCAGTTACTTGAACCAGGTATCAGGGATCAGAACGTTGTCTTGTATCGCCAAAATATATCTGGTCTGGATGATACTCCATATGCCCATCATTTGGACTTTGGTAGCGAGACATCGGCCGGGGCCTTTGTGAAAGCATTAGCACTACGTAATGCACAGTTTGCAGAGTCCAATGAACCTATATTCATGGGACATACCCAATCAATGCTTGTTCCGGACCAAGAGCCCGGAGAGCAGTCGCTAATTGATATTAGCCAGAGTCGTTTGACTGAGCTCTCTACTCCCCAACTGACTCCAGGATATGGAACTTATCACGATGATTTACATAGTCTCGAGAATCACTTCTCAGAAATGGACACTGCCAACAATCACAGCGTCATTGAGTCTGAACACTCTGAAGAGAAGCCTGAAGAGGAGGAGCATCGAGATAACTATGCAGGTGTATCCTTCAGATACCTATCTATATGCCCAGACGTGTTATCCATTGATACAGTTTCTGTCGGAATGGAATTATCTAATGAATCATTGCGTATTCTTTCCCGAGTCAAACCGGAAGAATACAGAGATATGACGTTAACGTTTCATATTCTGGTCGACAGGATGTACGAGTTCCTGTCCACACCTAAGGATAGCCCTGCGTTTAAATTCGCGGCTGCGCAAATAGCATCTCTACACTTGGCTAGAGACCAAGAATTTGGAGCTCTATCCAAAAGTGAGAGAAATAGAGCGATCGCAGTTGTGTATAGAAACATCCTCAACCTATTCTCTGGAAGGATAACTTGGACTTCACGGGAACTCTTGAGTTTTCGTCCTTCGCAGAAAGTTGGTTGTCCTAGGGAGGTTTCTGAATTCAATGCTATGAATGAGCAGTTGTGGAAGCTGAGGGGCAGAACACCGTCTCCGGAGCAATTTCTCTATACTTCAGCGAAGGCACAGAAAAATGCTGTGGAGAGCACCCAATTCCTCTACGGAAACGAGGGTCAGGGCGATGTTACACCTGCATCTACATCTGGGTCGCAAGAATCTAAAGATACCCAATCCGCTATGCTCACTTTCAACTCACCTCTGGATAGTCCCCAGGGTGCCTCGACGCCCCGACCACTGCCTGGCTTACAGAACTCTCAGGCTCTGTCTAGACTACGCCAAGAAGAATATGTTACCAGCAGCTCCCAATCGGCTACTCAGACACCCAACGGAACTTCCAGCGTCCCTCGTACTGTTGCACAGGCAAACGCACAAGCCAGCATGTCCCGGCTCTCAAGCAATGGTTCCTCTCCGACGGGACTGGCAGCGTCCCGATGGAACAGTCCCCAGGTAACACCAAAGGCCGTTCTTCATCAGCGAACAGGTTCCAACGCATCGACAAGGAGCACAATATCGCGCCTAGCACATAGCATGGCAACCCTCTAAATGAGGACCTGCCATCATCCGTAGACATGTTGTGCACCGGAAATTTAAGGGACCAGCTGGTTACTAGCTGTGCTATCAAAGATTTCTGAGGCAGCTGAACTTATACACACTTCTCGTGGAGATTGGTCCATGACTCACTCTTCGCATCCTCTATGTTGAAAATATATGTCATGTCACGAAGTTGATCCCGGAATATAGCCCCTTTGTCGTTACGATGAATTTTCGGGGATCTAGGATGGGAATGGCCGAGGGCCAAAAGAGTCACACAATCCTACATCTGTTTAATAGGCTCACTGCGGTGCGCCAGGTCGCGTTGGCGATTGAGAGAGGTGTGATGCATCGATGAAGGATTAAGAGAGCATGGTAGGGTTGGTTGGCTAGCTGCGAGGAACGTGGCAGCACGGCAGCGAAAGGATTCGTTGGCAGCAGGGTGAGAAAAAAAAAGTGTTGTATAAATATGTAGGATTTGGCTTCTCTTTTTTCTGTTTCGTCGGTCCAACTCTTTAGAGAAGCCGAGACGAGACCGTAGGTTACGAGTTCATAGGTAGTTGGCTTTAATTGATTGGCCTTTGTCTGATACAAGTGTGCAGTAGTCTGACCGGTTTCCCTCTGTGTTCAAGCTTAGACTAATAACGTATGTGCATTCTCTCTCTCTTGAAGTTTGAGGTGTGTAGTAGTAGCTTATGCCTGCCTTGTTTTTTTTTCTATGCCACAGCTGAGGGTTTAGGTAGGGGAAAGATTTTCTCCACAGGCGGATTCACGGAGCTGGTTGGTTGGCTTGAGCGGAAGCGGAATGAAAGTAGGTTTTCTCATATTGTCACCAAAGAGGCGGTATGACTTTTTTTTTTCTACAAGAGAAGATCGACTTTCCTTTTTTTGGTACTCTTTTCTTTTTTTTCCTTTTGCGCCCTTTCGGCACTTATTATATATTTTTTAAAGTGATCTGCGACTGGGGATCGCTGACTAGTGCAGCGTAGCTTGGAAAAAAGTACATACCTAGTTACGTAGGTACTGACATGTCTAAAGAGGCTTGCTGGGTTGGCAAACCTGACTTACGTAGGTAGTCTAGTTTAAGAAGGGGGGCGCGCAAAGGGAGAGGGAGAGGGAAAAAAAAAGTAGAAGGAGGAGGGGTGGGTTTCTTTTTTTTATCGATCGGTTGTGGGGTTGCACCGGGGGATGGTTCCGGTGGTGATGTATGGTATGTAGAGTCTGGGTTTTTTGTGTGTCGGATTGGGGTAGATATAAAAGCCAGGGGGAAGAGGGGGGAGGGGGGAAGGGGGGACTTTTTTTTTGCTTCTTATAACTGTTTTGGAGAGAAAAAGAGCATAGGGATTGTATGTAGGTAGATCTGTGACCTGGAATGGGGGTTCTTGAGGTGGGTTGGGTTGCGTAGGAGGGCGTGTAGAGGAGGGGATAAGACGGGGAATAGGTATGGGCTGCTGGAGGTAGGCACGGAAAAGACCCGAGGGAGCTCAGCTTACATACTTACTTATTAAGACTTTAATTATGGAACACCTCGGTTTTTGGGGGGTTGTCGTGTGAGGTGTGTGAGGGCGGTGGTTGTTGTTGTTGTTGTACAATACATACGTATATGAACGGACGTTTGACATGGCGTTATGTATATTATATTATCATCTCACGCCCTGGATCGGTTTTATGTGCAGCCCATACGTAGGTACCGAACTAGTCAAGTTACACTACCTAGCTTAAACAGCTAACGCCGGCTTTAAATGGTGTGGCGCCCTCTGGCCAGCTTAGGTTAGGTGTGTGTGCTCAATGAGGTACATGCATGGCTTAATCCGTCTCGCAGAGAGACAGACAGTGAGAAAGAGAAAGAAAGAGAGAGAGAGAGAGACATTGGTGTAAGTTGACCGCTAGATTCCGCTTTAAGGTACGCACACCTAGGTAGGTATTTACCGGAGACTTGTGATGTGGTTTCGTTGATTTGGAGCAAGTACATACATACATAGTATAGTATACGTGTATGCGTGCATTAAAGTGCTTCGTGGTATGTAATGTATGTAGTGTAGAAGCTAAGGTAACCTATAAACGACAATTTACTCCTAGCTGAGCTGCCTAATGTAAGGCTTATGTAAACTAAGGTATCATATAGTCATTCATGTAACCCTGCGCCATGTACCAGTGCAGGTAAGGTAGGGGTGGTAGGCTACTAGTCACGGTGCCATCTGATGTAGGTAGGCCGTGTTTTATGTAGGTAAATGACTTGGGGTAAACTTGTATGTACCTTACCAGGTGACTATAAGTAAAGAGTGGGGTGGGATTTAGGTAGGTATGAGTAAGGTTGAAGTATACCTAGGTACATACCTAGGTAGTTATGGGATGAACGTTAGTCAACGTTTAATTATAAGTGCTGAGACAGCAAAGATAATAATAAAAAAGAAAAAGAATAAAATAGAAACAAAACATACCACTATGGTTAGACTATGGTATATTTTAAAGTAGTTTATGGCTTTTCTCTCCAAGGTATCTGAGGCATTATAAGAATAGAGTACCTAAACTAAAAAAAACTGCTAACGAATTCCTTGCATATATTGTTGCATTGACTGATTGATTGATTAATGGTGATTAGGTCCATGTTCTTTCGGGTTGACCACGGGGGACGGAGACGGAGAAGGGATGGTTTAACGGGAAAAGCCCCATAATTTATGAGTTGGGCTGACCAACGAGGAGCCGAACTTGTACCTGGTTCTTCTGCTTTGGTCGCTATTTGGCTTGGGCTGCGACTTGTTCAAAGTATCCACAAATCCACAACTGACACTCACCACAGTTTCCCCCCTTCTCCATCAAATCAATAAAATAACGTCGCCTCCGCCACGGCCGCTATCTTTTTTCTTCCCTTTTTTTCTTGTTTTCCCGCCCTGTTTAAAGTTACAGTCAGTGCACGACCGGTCTCAGTCGTCCTACCTTAACTTTGGTACTAAAACTTTAAGGAGGAAAAAAGAAAAGAAAAAGAGAGAAGTGAATAACAATACAACATTCCTCTTTTATTATTTTGTTTTCCTTTTTTCTTTTTCTTTTCTGCCTTCCTTCCTTCAATCTTCTTCTCTTTCCTCTTGCTTCTATTATCCTTTTTCCGCTTTCGCCTTATCTGCTACTTAGTACCCCCTGATACCTACACTAAGGTATCTTGCTCACAATAAACCCCCCAAACCTACCGAGCCTAAAAGTAATTAAAGCAAGCGATCGCAAGGGAGCAACACAACACAACTCAATACCACCACATACGATCCTAAATAATAACAATAACAACAACATCAACATCAACATCATCAACAACAACATCGACGACAACACATCCGGGTACACCAACAAAATACTTGTAACTGTACATACAGTCCATCGCATGATCGATTAATCCATCATCATCATTATTATCATAATTGCCTTCATCGACAAAAACCCTCATTTTCGCCGAGAATTCGTCAGCATTATGAATGTTCTTCTGTCGCCGCAACCGCCCTTCTTCCCTCACCAGCACGAACCAAACCGACGATCTCCTACCCGCTCAAGTATGTTTGTTCCTTTGTTATCATGCAATCATGTAATCTCGGCCCGCCGGTTATGCACCGCAAACCCCCTAGGTCAACATCCGATCAACCGATAGTATTTCCCAAACTGACCTTACTTTTCCTTTTTTCCCTCTTCTCTTCATAGTGTCTCCTTTTCATAATGCCATGCCCGCCAACAACCGGAAACGGAAAGCCGACGATGATGGCGACGAGATGTCGGTTTCGCCTCTGAGCTCCCCGGCTATCCAGTCTCGCCAGCTTGCCCCCCGACCCTCGAAAAAGGTCCGATCCAACGAACTCGCCGGTCGTCCTCTGAGTCTGCCTCGCCTGCTCGAGACTCTAGACCCTAGCCAGCTGAGAAAGGTTCTCCAGACTATATGTGAGCGGCAACCCGAGATTGGCGAGGAGGTGGTGAAGAGTGCGCCGAGACCTACGGTGGAATGTGCATTGCAGGTCCTCAAGGAATACGACGACAAGATGCGGGAAGCATTCCCTTACGGCGAATCCAGCTCCGATTATACCTACTACCGCGTCAAGCAGCCTCTGGTTGCCCTCATAGACGCCCTCACCGACTTCACCACCCAATATCTCCCGCCCAATGAGACACAGCCCGCCCTTTCATTACAGTTCCTGGATGGCGCAACCAAGTTCATTCACGGCTTGCCCGAATGGGAAAGTCACAGCTACCGGCATCACAAAACCAACGCATATGACGAGATCTCCAAGGCTTGGGCCCTAGTCATCAACGAGGCCTCGAAGCGGGGAGCTGGTTTTGTCCTGCATTCCGGCGGCTGGGACCAGATATTACACAAGCACAATCAACAGTCGGGAGGCCGCTTAGGAGCTGCTATGTCAGCCATGGCAGTGAATGTCGGTTGGGTTGGTGGTCCGAATAACGGAGCACCTAGCGCCCCGACAAATCAGAGCTCCATTCTTGACCAGTTGATGTCTGGCAACTACGGTGCCCCAGTGCGGGTCGGACCGTGGTAGGAAGCGTCTGCCCAGTGGCCGGAGAGAAAAGAACTAGACGAGTAGTAGGGTAGCACTTTGGGTTGGTATTGTGCCTGGAGGAAAAGGAATAGACGAACGAACGGACGGACGGACGGGAAAACGCAACCTCAACAACCGCATGACGACGATTCATCAGGCCAAAAAAAAAAGAAAGAGACAGAAATGGGAGGAAAAAATTTGGGCATGACGGTGGAAACCCCCTACATAAAGGCATCGACATAGCAAGGAGCACGCATAGTATTTGCATCTCATTACGCACGCACACCACGCCACGCAATACGTACGCAAGCACTACACAATGCACAACACACATACACATACGCAACCCATATACACCGCCTCTTCACGACGAAGTTACGACAATTTTCTCATTCTTCTTGTTTCTGAATCCACACACAACACAAATACACTGGCATTAGGAATGGAGCATAGATCCCGGCTTGATACTCAATTTTTTATCTTTCTCTCGTCTCCTAGCTGTTCATGCCTCTCTTGAAAAGAGAGCTTATTGGGTTTTTCCTCTTTCGCTTTTTTCTCTGGGAGGTTTGATGTCTTTTTTTCGGCGTTTTTTCTTCTCTGTCTTTGTAGGTATTTGGCTTGGGCCGAGTTTTTTTTTTTAAACCCTCAGATGAGGGGAAGAGAAGTGGAGAGGGGAGGCTAGAGGATGTTGATAGTTGCTGATGGCGATGCTGATGGCGAATTGCTGGTGGCGGGCGGTGGGTGGTTAAAACTCGCACCCATGATATCCCCGTCCCCCGCGCTCCATACTACATACATACTTAAATACATACATAAGTTACATACATTTATATTTTTGGCTTTTTTTTTATTTCGGTCCGGCGGGCGTAGAAGGGAATTGCGGAATAAGGGGGAAGGGAGTAGAGGGAGTTGCTGATATGCGTGTTGATTTGTCGGTGTATGCGTATGTGTAGGCTTGAGAGATTGTATGCTGAATGTGGTTTTGTATGGAGGATCGAGGTTAGACTGGGAATTTTGGAGAGGGGGGAGAGGTAGGTAGGGAATGGGATTGCGGGGAGTAGCTGTAGAGAGAGAATAAGGCCGAGGCGAGGCTTGTGAGGGAATTGATACGGCGAAGTGAAGTGAAGTGATAAAACTTTGTGTCTACTAGACCTACCTGGTACCTAATCCTCTCTTGCCTTACCGATCCGGTCTGGTCTATGCATACGCCCCGTATGATTCACTGTATAGGCGGGATGAAAAGAAAAGAAAAGGGGATCTGTTGTGTACGTCTTACTGACTATTGCTCCTTGCTTTCCTCACTTGCCTCTTGCCGCTTGCATGTAGCGAGAGTGTTATTTTTGGGGGGAAGGGAGGCGAAGGGAAGGGCGAGAACAGTACGGTTAGCTGGCTTGTAGTACGTGGATAGGCAGGTAGACAGGCAGGTGGGTATTTGTTCTCTGTTGCTGGCTTGTATTGCTATAAGCATTCTGTTTGACGTTGTTCTGTATACCTACATATGACTGCGGATGGTAGAGTGCGGGAGATGCGTGGGTACTCTGTGCAGATATACTTACTTCCTTGCTTTTGGGGGGGTTTAGAAAAAAGAGGAAGAAAAGGAAAAGGGGGGGAAGAGGAATATATATATCTGGTTAGAGGGACTGGTACTCCTGCTTGGGGTCTCGCTGGAGAGATGGGCGGTAGATGGTTTGGTGGGGGGTTAGACGGCGTGTGGGATAGATAGGGGTAGAAGGGTTAAGTAATAGACAACGACAGAAAAAAATTCTGGGAGTTTGAGATGACGGGTCGAGAGAAGATAGAGAATTGGGGACTACAACGAGAACGAGAGCCGATGCATTTTTAAGAGGATTTGTTTTGTGCGTGGTGCTTGATGAGAGTTGGACGGACTTGACTGGACTATGGTTGGGTTTCTTTTCTTTTCTTAGGGACAGGAATAAGATGTCATGATGGGTTAGAACAAGGCTTGGTCAATTGGACGGATAGAGGGCATTGCCTATGTTATATTTCTAGCTTTCATATCGTAATAGTAAAGAATAGCAGGTTTACCTAGGTAGATTGGGAATGGATGGGATAGCGGATATAAGAAAAAGGGGCATCCTTTTTGGGGCAGGGCAGGATATTAAGTCAAGGGAATACCCAGAGAGAATAGGTGGCATTCATCACTACAGGTATTTCAATCGAAGGAGTGATCGTGTAGGTAGTCTTTTCTTTTTCTTTTTCTTTCAATTTCGTATAAGCTACAGACCTAGGAACATATGAAGGTTGGCACAGGTCGTAGGCGTAGTCAGTCAAAGATGTAAGTGCAAGACTGTATTTACTGATATTTCCAAGTTGGACCTTGCTCTATACATATGAATACCCATGACGATGGTGGCGTGTTAGGAAAACATATGATTTGGTTATTTCTCGTCACAGGACGGTTACTCTTCCTTCTACTGTTGCATTGGATAGAGACTGATGTTGAGGTATGCATTGATGGCACTTTCAATATGACTTGTAATACGCTGAATAGATAGCTGAACTAGATGGGAAACTTCATAGTATAAGTTAATATGCGTATCTGATATCTGTATTGAAGATTATGTAGTTAGGGGTTGTTTAAGGCAGGTGATGTCAGGTGTGGGAAGTATTTCTGGATTAAGTCTTCACCCCGGTGTAAATCATGTATGCGCCTTGGGTAGGCAAGTAATACGTAATTACTCGATTATTAGGGATATACGTACCTAACTTTAATGATATTTAAAATAAAGGAAGGCAGATTAGCGTTCTAGAACGATTTAATAGATACAGAGGGAAGCTGGGATGAGTGTGGTTGACAAAGTCTCGTGACCTGGTGTCTGCCTGCGCGTATTAAGTAAGCATTAGTGGGGTTGCCGTGGTAAAGTGGTTTTCCATGCGACCCGTGAACCGAAGCGCGTTTCCTTCCGTCACACACTCCCACACTCCCACTCCCGCTCCCACTTCCACTTCCCCTTCTGCTCGTACTAAAAATAATAGACTAATCCAACCTTGGCTATTACGAATCACATCACGATACACTGGACCGATTCGAAAAAAAAAAAAAAACATACTACTTGATGATTCAATGATTCCACACGGTCGAAACATCTAAACTTATCGCCATGCCCGCGTATGTTTTTCCTCTCGATCAAACCTTTTCTCGTGTCTTACCCTCCTCACGCGTCCCTTCGCTAACCTGACTTTCCCTATAAAATAGCCCAGGCGACCAGCACAGCGGCATCGCCAACCCTTTCGAGGAGGCCAAACCGCGCATTTCAGAATTCACCGCCATTGAAATTGCTACTCTGCAATCCCGCCTAGAGAAACAACTAGGCCCCGAGTATCTGTCGTCCCGGAGCGGCCCCTCCGGCCAGAAGGTTCACTATATCGCCGCCGAGAAATGCATCGCCCTCGCGAACGAAGTATTCGGATTCAACGGCTGGTCCTCGAGTATTCAGAACATCCAGGTCGACTTCGTGGACGAGAACCCCCAGACTATGAAGATCTCCCTCGGTCTCTCCGTCATCGTCCGCGTCACCCTACGAGATGGCACGTTCCACGAGGATATCGGCTACGGGCACATCGAGAACTGCAAGGGAAAGGCGGCAGCTTTCGAGAAGGCTAAGAAAGAGGGAACTACGGATGCATTGAAGCGTGCTTTGCGGAATTTCGGGAATGTGTTGGGCAACTGCATATACGATAAGGACTATCTCTCCAAGGTGACCAAGATCAAGGTGGCACCGACTAGGTTTGATGAGGATAATCTGCACCGGCACGCCGACTACATCAAAAAAGAGCCAGGAGTGCCGAAAACAGACACAGTGAGGCAGATAGAGGCGAAAGTGGCGGAGAAAGCTGGTGCGCATGGTGGGTTTGACTCTGATGATATCGATTGGGCGGATACTGATCTTCTGGACATGTAGCCTTGTCAGATATGCTGGATGAGGAGTTTGGTGATTTTGATATGGTCGACTTCGGTGTCACCGAAGACGGCCACCCTGATGAAGTGGTATTGCCCGCATCCCATGACCAGGGAACGAATGCAACGAATTCCAATGATAGGTCGCAACCTGTACCTGTTGGCAGTAGATCTTCCACAAATAGTGCTCCAAGACCGATGCAGCCACCGCCGTCTAGACCTACGGCGCAACCATCTAGACCCCCCCAGACCCCCAATCAGCCCCCACAACGGCCGGGGCCACATTTCCAGGGCCGTCCTAACCCGCAGCAGCAACAACAACAGCAACATCAGCAACCACCGAGGCCAGCCAGCATCAATGCTGCACAGCAAGCGGCGACAATCAACCGCACCAACACACCCCCTCCCAACGCCGCCAACCCCCCGAACGCCGCGCCCTCCGAGCCCGTGTCCTTCTTCTCCGCCCGCTCCGTCAAGGACGTCCCCGAGGACGCGCCCCCGGGCACCGCCACCATCAACCCCCAGGGGGCCAAGCTCTTCGACCCCCACCACGACAGCCCCTCCATCCGCAAGACCCCCGGCATCGACCACCGCTCCTCCAAGCCCGTCGGCCGCAACGGCCAGCACGTCGCCCCCAGCACGAGCGCCTCTAGTAAAGACGGCCCAGCACCCCCGCAACCGCGCTTACCTCCCCACAATGCCGGTAGGCCGCCGCAACCCCCCGCGCTCGGGCACGCGCGACAGATCGGTGCGCCGGGGGGCGTGGCCGCGAGTCCCCTCGGGAATAGGGGCCAGTACCGTCCCCTGACTATGAAGAGGCCTGCGCCTGGAGGGGGGGCGCCGGTTGAGGCGGGTAGGGCTCCGCTGACGGAGGTTTCGACGAATAATGGGCCTGGGACGGCGGGGACGGGGACGGGGCCGCCGGGGGTGGATGCGAAGAGGCAGAAGATGGCGTGAGGGGGTTGAGAGAGTGAGGTTGGGGGAGGGGATTATCCTTTTTAAGCGTGATATAAAGTATGGTATGGTATAGTATACTGAATTCTCTGGCTGTTTGGTGGGGTAATACCCGTTCTTGTTTTTTCACCCTCTTTGCTCATCATTCACTCATGGGAGGATCAACGGGACTGGGGAATTCGAGAGACTGGGGGGAAAGTTTATGCGGCGTGGTGCCGATGGTTTAGATACCTGCTGCCTGTCTACCTAAGCTACGGGATCGGATCTTGCTTGTGGGAGTAGTTTAACCTTCCTATCCTCTCGACTTGTCTTGTACGCATGTTATATACTTTCTTCTCTTTTACCTCGACGAAGGGAGAGTATGAGGGGGGAGGGAGAAGAGAGTGTTGATGGAATGAATGGAGGGATTGGGGAAGGATAGGGAAGGGAAAGGGAAGAGTGCTATTATGATTGTCTTATTAGTATTATTATGCTGGGTGTTTGGTGTTATGTGTGCTATGTATTTGTCGTCTATGGGAATAGGAATGAAGTACTCATGAAGGCGTGGTGTTGCTTTGCGTGTGAAAGCTCGGTGTGGACTGAAATATCTCTTCTCATCAGAGATGAGACAGTTTATATATCTCCTGTCTTCCCCCTAGCTCGGAAAATAGTAAAGCAGCTCATGAGTATAACCAAATCTTTAACCTTTTGTGATTCCTAAGAATGATAGTTCTAGTCCGTAGCCCCATATGAAATCCACCCGCTCCTAACAACACGACTTCCGTATGCACCACTTTCTAAGCTCTCGTTCGACGAGCATTACCTCCTACCACCTCACCCCATAATACCCAAAAGCAAACAGCATAGTACCAAATCCCATCCATCACCTCTTCAGCCCCAACTTCTCCACAACAACCTCCCCCAACCCCTCCCCACTCTCCAAACACACAATCCCGAACCGCTCACACACCATCTTCACATTGCCCCTCTTCGCATACCCCTCCTCCACCACCACCACCACCACCACCTCCCTCCCCCGCCCCGCCGCAAGCCCGAACTCCAGCAAACTCACCGGCGCCAGACTCCCCGCCCCGAAGTATACCACGGTCAAATCCGCCGCCTCCTGCTTCTCTAGCTCCCACGCCACCTGCTCGCGCCACGGCGCGAACGACCCGTCTTCTACCCAGCTGCCGTCCCAGTCCGGGCGCGCGGGGTCGTAGATCGTCACCGGGTACCCCGAGAGCGCGACGATGAGCGGCGCGCGCCAGTCGCACCCGCTCGTGCTGCCTGCCAGGAAGACAGATTTTGCGTGTAAGGGGTGGGTGCGGGAGGGGGCGGGGATCAGTTGGCTGAGAGGCGGGGTGGACATTGGGAGGGGGTTGTTGCGGGAGGGAAGGACGGTGGGGTGAGTGTTGATGTGGAGATAGCTTTTGGTAAGAGGGCTGGGTTGGGGTGAGAAACGAGTAGTTGGGGATATTTGGGAAGCAGGATCATAGCATCGCCATGGTGGTGTTGTAATGGGGATAGTATTGGGAATGCACGGATTGCTGGTGGCCCGTACAGGGGGTGACCTTATATAGGTAGATATATATACATGGCCGTGTAATGATACTATGACGAGCAGGCTGAGAGCGGGGTTTTAGACCCCCGCCGGTGTAAGCTGGTGGGAATAATAACTATGCTTACTTGGGGACTATTGTTCCTTGGAGCTTTGCTATAACATATCATGATTCATGATATGCTTCAAGAATGGCAATAACTACACTGGTTCTTGGAGAATTAATGGAATGAGAAGGCATTCCTGGATAACTGATATTTGGCATCCAGGCCGATAATAAATATGGTATTCTCACAGAAGCCTTCGAGTCCAGACAGAAATACCAGCCTTTGAAGTACATGCCAGGCCGCCCGATAAAAGCTTTCGTATTCCAAAAATAACTGTATATTCAAATAACAGTTATGCTGTTCCTAGCAACTCCACAAGAATCAATGGGTCGTAACACAGTCGACCGATTCCTAAGCACCAATTTTTCCATTACATTATGCGTTCAAACGACACATTAGAAGAGTATATATACTTACCTAAGTACCTAGGTATCCGTAGTTAAAAAGGAGATCTCAAAGCCATATATTCAAAGTACGTTTTATTGGGAAACCTACAAGTTCTTAGAAAAAGATTTTAAATAGTGGTTTATATTCTGCTTCAGCGTGAAGCTTCTACCCCTGAAATACCGGTATCTTTATAAAAATATGTCGCAAAGTTTAAATATTACTCACTAAGGGGCCTCATATCGCCCGTATTTGGGACTGGTGACAATTACCGTAGAAATTACTCCTGGGGCCGGGATATCTCGAGTTTACCGGGACTCTGGATCTCGTTCTCCACTCCCCGGGCCCCGGTCGCTCCTCCGACTGTCCCGGGCACCACCGAGTGCCCCACTTCACTACTGGCGCTTTGATTTCAAGATTGCTACGTTAGGTACTGATATTATATTTCGAATTTTGAACCGTGGTATTACAACTTAAATTAAACCAACCTTTTTCATTAATATTCAATTTTTTGTCATGTAAGCTAATGCAGTAGCCTACACTCGAATGTAGTACCATTAATACTCGTTGGTATGCACCTCGCCCCCTTTTCGGTTGGGAGGTCCAGCCAAATAATTGGGTTCTCCGTCTGACAAGTTGCAAGTCTTTGCTAGGCAAAATGCGCCTTGGGGGGTAACCCCCCAGAACACACTGGGCACTGGGCACGATGGTATATTGTGCTATCCGCTATGCGTTTGTGTGTGCGTGGAAGAGAGAAAAGGAAAAAGATGATGAAACCTAAAAAGGGGAACTAATATATTTAGGCCCTGCTGAGTCATCCACTGCCGTAATATCCTCTTTCTGCTTTGCAGATCGATAGTTGAAGAATCAACCTCTTAAGTATGTGCCTCCAAACTTACCCTATAACCTGACGCGGTTAGGTATCGACCGTCACACAGCCGATAATTGCATTTGAGCCATTGTTTTGTGGACTAGGGGAACCAGGAACCACAACTATGTATATATATACACATCGGTTGCGTTGCTTTACAAGTTAGTGATAGTTTCTTCTTTTCCTATGCATGCCGGTATCAGTACTATAGAGATCAATGCATTACTTTCCTAATTTCAATCTATACGTTGCAGTGCCATATAAATGAACTAATTGTCAAAGGACAATTAATATTTGCTTTCGACCGCGACATCATGCAATACCTATTTATCATACACACGTTATATTGCTCTATACTATTGTGTCCTAGCTAGCGGGGTAATCATATAATACAGAATTAGAGCATAATTACTACTTAGTTATTGTAAGAAACCCTTATTTCTTGGCTTAGCTGAATGCTTGGTAAGCTGATGGTTTTCCGTAATTCTAGCCCTTCCTTGCTCCCTTTGTTCCTTGGATGTCCTCCCCCGCCTGGATGCGTTGTACGATTTCGTCCCATGTATACCCAAAATAAGCTTCAAGCTTTTTCATCTTCCGTAGGCTTCTTATGTTACGTTGATTGTGTGATACCTCTGGATTTGCACCAAACTTCAATAGGAGCTTTGCCATTTCCATCGAATTTATAGTACCCCGACCCACTACTTTATATAATAACGGGGCTTCAAACGGGAAAACATAGTTAGGATTTCCTCCACTTTCTAGGCAAACCCTTAGAAATGGAATGGACTTAGATCGAATCGCAGTTCTTATGCCCCGAGAATATGCTTCGGGCCATATGAAATACTTTTTGAAGAGATCAAATTCATGTAAGAATCTTTCTTCAGTCAGGCCTATTATATCTGGCACTTGGAAAAGACTTTCGTCAAGTTTCTTCTTCGGTATTTCCACCTTGCGGTCATCAAGATAACTTATGAGTTCTATATCCCACAAGGTGAATGCTCGTCCAATTGGATCCGCGCGCGGTGAAGTGGAATCTCCACGACGGGTGTCTGATTTCCACCTGTTGTCGCATCTTGCACGATTATCAAGTCTCGCGCCAGAGGCCAACAAGACCTCTATATTTTCAAACCGTTTGTTTTCGATCGCTGCTGCTAGGGCCGTATTCAATATCCTTTGGTCCCTATAATCATGCTCTGGTTTACTAGCAAATCGATAAATCAAACCCTCCAAAACATTTGGACTTGATTCGTATGCGGCTTGTTGTAGTAAATCAATTGCGAATTCCTTTACATCCTCTAAATATTGAAAAGTCAGGGTTTGGACCCTTTCAAGGTCATCGTTAGTCAAAGCATCTTCTAGCAGAGACTTCAATTCAGATTCAGTGAGCTGTCCCATAACCGGATCCATATTAATAATTGGAGTTTGGGATATATTATGGGTCTGTGATATATGTTTGGTTCGCGCATCCTTGGAAGAGAATCCTGTATCGTAAAACACACAGTCTTCTATGAAACAGTGATACGGTCTATTGTGTAATACCAAGTGCTTATCCCTGTCTTGCTTTGTTGGAAATCCATGTCGATACCGATGACAAAAGGCCTTTTCACAATAGAATACTGAGTTGCCATATAACCGGTAAATGGTTTCACAGTGGCACGTTGGTTTGTGATTACTTTGATCACAAATAAGTTCCTCTCGGCATTTTCTCAATGCTTTCAAAGCTTTGAATAGGCCTAAGTATTGATCATCAGGCTGGGTAGTGTCTAGAGCTTTTGTTTAGTAAACATCTTTGTGGAAGAAGCATAATTGAAACTGACCATCAGGTTTCGAAAACCCGTTGCTAGCTTGAGTGAATTGTTTCTCTGTATTTTCTAGGGCTTCTTGTAGGTTGGGGGTACCAT
Source organism: Camillea tinctor (assembly GCA_022578605.1). Taxonomy (NCBI): domain Eukaryota; kingdom Fungi; phylum Ascomycota; class Sordariomycetes; order Xylariales; family Graphostromataceae; genus Camillea; species Camillea tinctor. The sequence continues at coordinate 242,615 of MU394063.1, read as the reverse complement.
TAAAGCCTTTAAAGTCGTAGAGAACATCTTGTGGGGCGGAATTAGAAGAGGCAGTTTGTGAAATGCTTCGAGTACCAAAAAGGCGAAGCAATGCAACTTGCAAGTCATCCTTCCTGTTGGCATGGATCTCATGTAACCTGATTGCCTTTACGTGTGCTAGCCATTCGATTGATGCATATTCGAAAAAGACGTAGTCACCTGTCTTGATACGATCATACAATTCCGGGTTTCCCGAGGGTTCCGTGCTAAACAGCAAGTTTAGAGATGAATAGGAAATGTATGTTGCACACAAGATCGCAGTGTTGATTTGTGCAGACTGGATATCTAGAAACGTATTGCTATGTTGTAATATATACCTTGAGTACGTAATGAATTAGCTACCTTAGTTGATAATAGTTGATAAATGGCGATATATGAAGGACTTACTCTCTTGCAGAGAAATGGACAAAGTGTATGGTTCCATCTGAAGTCTCGATAATAGGACCGCATGCTTCTTTGAGATCTCGAAATTCTCTGAGCTGCCGATCTTTGAAATCAAAACTTCCAGGCTTGATCACCAGGGCCTGTAAGAGCTCTTCTTCGCGCAGAGGGCGTCTCGCACATACCATCCAGCTGAAAATCTTGTGCACGACTTTCATAAGGGGCTTTGTAATTTTCGAAGATATTCTCAACAAGACTCTCTCGTATCTAGGCTTCATTAGTTTAAACCCACGTGCGTGATAACTGAAGAACATACGCTTGATCTAGTCCGTTGGGCAGCTGTTGAAGCTCAGATTCTATATCACTCGCAGTGCCTTGGTCTTTCAAGACTCTAAAAACTAGCTTTGTGTAAAGAATCATCCCTATTATTTGTTAAAACCATAGCGTTATGTTGAGGAGTTATAAACTGACCTTGCGACTTTTCTACAACTCGAGATGCACAACTCCTTGCGGTTGTACACATATTTCTATCTGCACCTAGACCCTCTAGCTTGAGGATCCAGTCCTGACATTCCAAATTTGCAAAATCCTGAATATCCTGGTGATTATTGCCATCTGCTCGCACCGAAATGGACTGTGTCTTCAAGGTTCTTTCTATATCACGTTCTGCACGGCTGCTGATAAACAGCTTCGTTGTATTGCAATGATCCAACACCCACAACAAGGCCCGGAGAAGCGACATCCGTTGATGTTCTTCTAGCTCATCTAAGCCATCTATAACAATGAAAGCAGGATCGCAACCATTCAAAACCTTTAATAAAACGTCCTGAACGAAGCCAATGTCGCTAGAGAACTTTCTAGCGTTCGGCTTGACAAGACTAACCAGGACTGGCCCCATTGAAGGATTATCCTTTATAGCTTGAAATATGAGAGAGTGGAAAATCTTTATGACACTGCCAGCGGTTTGGTTTTCGTGTGTTATGAATGCGAAAAGGACGAGATGTTGTGTGTCCTGTAGGCCTTTTATCCTGCTTGCAGAAAGAAATGTTTTTCCTGCTCTGGAGTTTAGCCTTGAGACTCAATGGAAAGAACAGAATATGTGATGCTTACCTGATCCTGGGATGCCATAGAGCCAAAAGCAGCGGCACACATTGGTAGTTGGATCCGCCCACTTTGTGAATTCTGGATTACCCTCAAGCCAGGTCCCCGATGCAACTGTCATTTGGCTCAAGATGTCGGCCAGTTTATCGTCATACAATGACGGCGAATACTCCGAGAGCATATTATAGACATTCTCGCTGATACGTTGTTCCTCTGCTCGTTCATATTCTTGAATGGCTCTCTTACGGGCTTCGTAAGATTGAAGTATATGCTCCATAGTTACCTGGCTTGTCATCATCATCTTATGATGATCGATGTTTCTTTGTATAACACCAACTTTACCACGGATATTAGGCCAGAATGCTTCGAATATGAATTGTCGTCCTGTTTCCCAAGGTCAGTAAGTATCGCTCACGGACACACTAAGATAGCTTACTTCTATTGTCAATCAAATCTAGGAGAACTCTGTAGAAGTCCAGGATGTCAACGAAGAATAGGTACATAACTCTCTTAGCCTCATCATTCTGGCTGAGGAGTTCATTATACTTGTGGAACTCGGGAAGTGCGGTTCCAATCTGCGCCAGGACCTTGGCAACCTGGTCGAAAGCTATGAGGAGGGAGCTTGAGCTCTATTTTTACTTAGCATGCCATTTTACAATGATTAGGCAAAAATATTGATCTTTTACCTGAAGCAGTAACTTCAATGGCCCCTGGAGTAATTCTATGATTAGCATGGCGAGTTGACCGGTCTACGTTCAAGACTAACCCATATGAGTGCTAATATATCTGGTTTCACTTGTACGAAGACTTCGATAACGGCAGTATACTCTTTCAGAGCCTCAATGAATGGCTCGATTCTCTTTAACCCCCGTAAGATTTTTGTCTGCACCTGTTTTTTCTGGATCTCGTCTGTTGCATCGTACACATCGTTGATTGTCTGTAGCTTAGAAAAGTCGTAGCGTGACGGGGTTTTCAGACTTCTGATGAAGTCGTCCTTCGCCGTATCGAAGGCATCGGCCAACCAGTCCGAGGTGTTTCTAGCCATTATGAAGCATGGGCATCTTTCTCCATTCCAAGATTGAAATAGGAGGAAAAGAGGAAGAAAGAAAACACAAGAAGCCTAAAGTTTTTGACGAGAGATGAAAAATAATATTATCAATAATCTTTAACAATTGTTAGAAGAAACATGGCATAAGGCTCAACTCTATACTCCGCGAAGACTGTGTTGCTATGTACGTTCACTGGTGATACGGGTTAGGCACCTAGCTAGGTTGAATGGCTTACACTGCCCCTTGTTGGGAGTCGTGAAAAATACGTTGGGGAACAGAACAGGGTCTGCCTTGGGCACCTACAGGTGTTGTGGCTGAATGTATTCAGTTGTCTAAATTATCTAGCCACTCAGCAATGATGCCTTGACATGGGGCTATTTTCTATGCATGCTTAGCTGTTACACGCGGCCACTCCGCCGAGAGTATAGCTAATCAAGAAAAAGGGAGATTCATGCCTGTTGCCGTAGTCTACTCATTTACACCATTTATAATGCTATTATAGCTTTCTAATTTGTATGGAAATGCCTACATGGTTGTTTCTGAAGATAGTTTTAGTGTCATCGCAATTACTTAGGATATGTTCGTGGGATTTCATATTGTTCTGGTTAGCCTTCCAACAAATGGAACCTAGTATGCATGTTGATCAGGCGCTCTATTTGCCATAAAGATGAACCATGCATATAGCATAGCCTGGAAACATTTGATTTTTTACCAACGAGGCTTACATTCACCCAGCCAGCTGCCAGCCTCCCTATATGACTTTTCCCCAATCTAACCTTCATAAGCCCAATATCAGGATGAGATGTCTGCATCTCCCTATTGGTGGAAGGTAGATTGAACGTTACAACAACTATCTTGCACGTATACAAACCAGCGGCTACGCAATTTCGCTAGTTAGGTTTCTATCCAAGTCATTAGGTGCATGCTTACACGTAAGCGTACGCCGTATCGTATGCACCACAGTTAAGATACTTGAGCTTATTACAAAATTACGACTGGCTATGCCATTGACATGCCATCAGGTGGAACATAAATGTAGACTATACTTATAGTACATAATCGTTGGAGATATCGAACTTCGTCATTTTCGGCACCCAATGCAGCGACGTATATAGTGATACCTAGTCTAGTGTAGAAGAAGGAAGGGGGAAGAACGTGACTGACATGATTCGGAAACACCTACAACCATTGCATCGGCAAGTTTACAATTATTGATGCAGTAATTATTGCGATATTGGCATTCGCACTTGTTATAAGTTATCCATTGTTGGATTTATCCTTCATTCCGAGTCCATGTCACATGTCCCGATCACGTGATCTTCCTCCTCACCAAGCCCATGCTAGGTAGATTCTTGAACATCGTCTCTGCTACATAGGTATTAGCCCATCCCATCAGTAACGTAATATATTGGACACTGTGTTAGAGAATTAGTAAACTTAATGTTATTGTACCTAGCATCCGTTTTCGAGTGTTATCGCAAATACTGAAGCCGTCAAGGTTCTTAACGTCATCCGATGTCACGGACCCGGATGTCAAACCATCCCGTTCTGGACTCGCACCGAGACCGATAGACCCACAACATTCTAACTTCCCGCTGGGCCGGCATAATTTAATTGTCCCCCAAACTTACAACTGCTTATTTCATGAGTATCCCTTATATTAGAAATAGCCAGATGATTTAGAAGACTTTAATAGCTCTTAGTACTATAAAGTACTTTGATACCATCCATAACTACCTACTTATAAGGAGAATATAGCAGCATATATAATGTGATGTGAAATACTTAGCGTAAAAAAATAAGAAATAAGAAATAAATAAATGGAAAGGTGAACAAGTAAGGTACATTATTATAACAGCCAGACACATCAACTAGGTAAGGTATCCTAGGCTCCTTAACCTGGGATTGATCCAATTCAATATTCTACCCCCTTAAAAGCTCTGAAGCGGGTATGGTAGGGATTCCACGAGCTCAATGACTTTGTGGTCCGTAATAGCCGTCGAATAACGCTCAACCATAGCGATCACAGCCTCTTTTCTCTGCATTTCGTAAGGTGTCATGATCCAGCCCATGCCTGACATGATGCACTTCTTGTATTCTTCCATGACTTCTTCGTCGTCCGCCGTCAAAGCTGGGCCCCCATACTCATACAGCTTCTCGAGATAATAACTGAGAACTGAGCGCTCGTGTTGGCGTCGGTCGTCTACAGACAAGGCGCCGACCACGAAGTAGGCGAAGTCGTGGAAGGCCGAGCTAATGTGGGCCGTCTGCCAGTCGAGGAAGTTAGGATTGCCGTCCTGGTCGATGAAAGTATTGCCCGAGTGCGGGTCGCCGTGTACCAAGCAGAGGAACCTGGGGTTCTTGGTAGCGTGATGCTTTTTCATGGCGTTTACAGTTCGTTGTTTATCCTTGATGATGTCGGGAACCGGGGGCCGGTCGGGGCCTAGCACCACTCTGTCCCAAGCTTCTGCAAGGCCTATCACGACTTCCTCATAGTTAGGAGTGAGCCAAGGAAACTCTTCCATAGAGGTATTCCAGGTGCCTGTACAATACTTGGGGTTAGCGATCGCTAGTCCAGGCCGGATTTAGACGTGATCAATTAAGTCTCTATTATATGATCCACCACTGTGTAGATTCTGGCACCCTAGGATGCAATATCCTTAGGTATTGGGAACTTTGAAAATGCTTACCAGCGTGCAGAGCAGCAAGCTGCTCGACACCTGCCTTGACACGATCGACTGGCCATGCCTCTACAGCTGACCCAAACTTGTACCCCTTCTTTCTAAGATCTTCCATGATGACTATAGCCTGTCCCTGTTCGGTGTTGGCCCCAGCCCACAAGACCCTGGGAAGCCTCATTGCTGTGAGCTCAGGGGCTACGTGGACAAAGAAACCGGCCTCTCGCGTATACATTGCCGATAATATCTCGCTGTACCCCTCCATAGCCATCATACTTGGGTTGAACGAGCCCTTGAGACAGACATTGTCTTGCTTGCCGTCCTTGTACGTGATTGTCGCAAATACCTTGCCAGCAGTCTGGTTCAACAAGGTGTATGTGACTTCGAAATGTTGAACATCCTGATCCAAGACGGTACTGAGCCAGGTGGACGATATTTCTTCTGGTGTGGTGGGCAGCCTCTCGGGTACAGGAGTAAGTGACATATTGTTTTGTCGTTTTTTTATTTCGTTCTGATAGTTAACAAGGAAATTAGATGAAGGATGAAGACGAAGTACTGTCTAAGATCAAGCATCCATAATGCTTCGACCTTTTATCATATATCAATTCAGTGATAGAATCAGCTCAGGACTATTGTTGGTAATCATCAACTTAATCACATGTACTAGATAGGAGTGACCAACGGTACTGTTAGTGATAATCACTGTGTATTGTGTAACTATAACTACTGTTGGCGGCCACCAATAGTATTTATCAACCGCAAGGCACGGGAGGCACGGGGGCGATTAGGCCCTCTTAAGCCGCATGGTAGTCGGAGCGAACAATGGCACGCGTAGCCGCCCCCTGGGGGCTATTAAGTTAAATAATAAGCGAACGTAAAAACGATGATTTGTATTGTGATACTTCGTAAGATCCTATTAATGCTGTATACCTACGCACAATTTTGCATGTGACACAGGGGCATCTGTTGACTGACCTGATTCATTAGGGCCGCTGGCTCAGTCCTATAGCCAAACGAAGTCTTACTAACTTTCCTGTTTCGGTCACCCGGACCCCTCCGTTAGGAAGCTTGGAATATCGGCTTTTCCTGATCCGTATGATGGGCCCCCCAAGTGCTCTCGAATCCTCTCAGATAAGGCTGGCTCCTTAAACTAATATCGGTGTAGCCCTCTTTGCCACCACCAGCCTATTCTTTTCTCACAAGGGATACCGATCATTTGCATTCATCGGTCAGAGGCATATTTTCGGCGTAGAAGGTCACACTAATGAGAGGTTACTATTCTGTTCGACGCCAAGTGAATATGTCACACCTGTCAGCTTGATCAAGAAAGATCGAGGCAATACATAGCACCATAGCTTGGCTTAAAATAACAAAATATCGACAGCAGCGGGCCGAGGAGCAGGAATCGTGATGAGAAATCGTTCTTTAAAGAGATCTCGTCGTAATTACCCCTACTATAGTCGCATCCAACGACTGTAGGTGGATGGTGAGCAGATATAGGTCTTTAAATTTGTGTATGAATAAAAGAAAAGGAATAACCAGAACACTTTTTTAAAACACCCACGGGAAACCATGTCCATTTTATTAAGCCTACAATCTATGATCTTCATTCTCCATCCCTCACACTCTACACCCAGGTAGAAAATAGGGTTAGCTACACTAAGGGAACGATCTTAGCAGATTCTAGCTGTAGCTATTAGATTCTCAATAATTAGATCAGGTACTCTCAACTCACTATATTTCAGGTTACTTATCCTTGATATCTTTTAGCCCCCAGGCACGAGCCTTTTGAAGGCTAGGTTGGGGTCGTAAGCCTTCTAGGCTACCTGCAGGCGGTGCACATTGGCCTCCCTATAAGATGCGATGACCGGCTGGTCGGTATCGGTGGCGTTCATAAAGATGTAGCCGAGGCTCGCTCCCACGGTGGCGGCCAAGGCGGCAATCTTGCCTGCGAAGGACGAGTTGGTGACGTACGCGGCGTCATCATCTTCGGTGTTCCAGCAGCTGACGGTGACCTACGACCAGATCTAGCCGACGGTCTCGAGCCCGAGCGCGTTGCCAATGCCGTCCTTGCTTGCCTGACTAGGCCGGACAGCGCTCGCATTGATAGGGTGCACCGCGGCGATGAATGTGCCTGCCTGCAGAGCGCCGATGGTAGCGACCTCCGGGGCTGTGTTGGTGCAATGTCGTGAAGCTTGTCAGTTTGAATGCTGGCACCAGAGCATAGAAGGGCGAGTAGGCTTCTGGGCGATCCACGGGCTTCAGTTAGATGAGTATGAACAACATGCTTCCATTGGTGGGAACTAAGTTGATGACTATGTTGGTGTGGGGGTCTTTGTCCGGTGCTGTCTGGTACTCGTATAGAGCCTGAGAAAGCGCGGGCAGATGATCAGGGGTAAAGACCTGTATGCCCCCTCAGCCTTGTTATATCGGGTATGTATTTGCGTTAGAGTTGGTAACAGTGCCTAGAATAGTTACATGAGTACCATAATGCAAATTAATAGTCAGAAAATACTTACCGAAGTTATTCGCCCCCCTCTTCTTCCCCGCCTTTCAGCGCCCAACCCAATTTGGAATTCGATGTAGGGCTGGCTTCCACTATTTGTCGGCCGGCCAAAAACACCTTACCCATACATTCTTGTTAGTAGTGAAATACGTTTCACATGACCAGCTCTCTTTGAGATCAAGATGAATCATACCTCGTAACTGACGGCATTATCGTACACCATACCGTACAAAATTCTCAGATATGATTACCCAGACCACAGAGTAAGACGACCTACGCCCACATCTAGAAATCTGCCACCTATCATGGCTCTATTGTATTTGTCTAGTTCTATATACACAGCCTCTCAGCAAGCTCCACACCGAAGGGAGATAATCTCATTCTCATACTCGACATTATAAGACATCTTGTTAAATGGTCCAAGGATATTAGAATGCCGGTGTCGACATCAGAGTGAAGGGGTTATGAGAGTGGCTTCCAGAGCGAATTGCAAAAGGAATCTCCTTGTCTACCAGAACACTGACAGGCAAGGCTACCTCAGAAGTGATGACCAGTCTCGCGATGCATGACGTATTTTTCCAGGCCGTTTGGGACCAATCATCCTCATTTAATTCCCTATATTCAGCGGAGAATGCTGGTAATATGATCAAAGATGGGCCAAGCTGATCTTGAAGCTGCTTACAGGTTACCGTAACTTTACTAGCGGTGGCCCAGTCGCCACGTGGTAGGATATTCGAGCTCAAAAAGGATGTGCAGTGGAGAAGACCTAATAGGACGGCGAGCAAGGCAGCCGCAGATATCGTGATCCACGATACGAATATGGCAGCAGTTGGCGGCTGCGTTACATCGGGCGGGTGGGCCTTGGCTGTTTTGGTCTATAGCACGGATAGAGTCAATGAGAGCAGGAGAGAGATTACTGTTTCTCGTAGAAAAGTTGATAGCAAAATCCTACCACCAGCATTAGACTTAGGAGCCTAGCAATCCTGTAAGTTTTGTAGGTACTATGCAGCTTTGTTGGTTCAATGGCTCTGCTAGTTAGAGACCCTCTCTGAAGTTATGACCCTTGAGGCCTCTGTGTTGTGGGACACAACATCCTTGCCCGTCCAAACTAAGAGCTGACAACCTGCAGCTAACAGTTTATGTACAAATAACAGCTTACAGCTTACAGCTTGCATCATGTGTGCATGTCAGAGTATATAGCCAAGAGTTACTCAGTAGTATAACCCCAATTATACGGGAATAACTGTCAAGTGTAACAGAGTGTCTCCCTTATCTCCCTATTTATAATATATATATACCAACTTACGGTTACACCGGCTTACTTAGCTATCAATAGCTTGCCTATGCCTCAATAAGGATCAAATTTACCAAGATCACATTCTCCTCAGTTGCAGATTTGCGTGCTCACATGCGGTGCCGATAATCCCACTTCCTTGAGTCATGACTCCCGCTCAGTTCGATGTGATCCCGGAGAAGCAAACAGGTTTCTCTAGGTTCGTGTATCAATAGATTTAGTTAAACCTCAGGTAGTGAGTGACGTTAACCTCCGTGGCAAGACACCCCTGGTGGTCGGGTCTAACTGCGGCGTGGGGCTCGAGACCAGCCGTCAGCTGCTTAACCTGGGTGTCAGAAAGTTAATCCTAGCCGTGCATAACGAGGAGAAAGGCAAGGCTGCTGCTGCAGACTTGTCTGCTAGCCGCAAGGATATGCTACAAGACATTATCGAGGTCTGGAAGGTTGACCTCTCTATCTACGACTCCGTCGTCTCATTCGCATAATGTGCCAAGAAAGCCCTAACGTAACTCGATATCGCCATCCTAAAAGCTGGCATATGCCCTATGAAGCGCACCCTCAACGCCTCGACCGGTCACGACGAGATCATCTTGGTCAACTACATCTCCACCGCCCTGCTAACCATCTTGATTCTGCCCGTCGCCAAAGCCGTGCGGGAAAACCAGCCTCAGCCGATTCGCATCACCTTAGCTTTATCCGAAGTGGGCGCCTGAGCTCGCTTCCTGCTCGATGCTCTCGGGAATCTGCCTAATAACGCCAACGATCGTATGTTCCTTTCCAAGTTCCTAGGCCAGTCCTTTACTGCGGCGCTCACTAGGCGGGTTCCAACCTCGGTGGCCAATTAAATACAGTGACATTTAAGGCATACAGATAATACTCGGATTGCGAACCCCATAGATCCCATACAATCCCCCGGAATAGACCATCCCATTGTCAGTCTCATCACATCTTCGCCACATCAGATATGTAATATATACTTTCTACAACCTATAATACATTCGTAAGTTTATTCAGATATCATTTCGCACGTAATTCGACGAAACATCTGGGACAACTTTGTTCTCGCATTCTATACCCTACTATTAAACCCACCGGTCACCTATCTATCTTTAATATACGAGTTGGTTGTGTCACCTTTTCAACGATAATGGTTGCTATGGACTTACACGTCATAGTTGACAAGAACGGAGGGATAGATCGGCGATAGGAATAAGAATGATTACTTCCAGACTAGAAAATAAGGACTAGCATAGAAGGAAGCGTAGCTTTCCCAGAACGAGACCTGACACTTATAAGGATAGGACTTAACCTGATGATATATATTACTATTTTTCTCCACTTCGTATTGACCTTGTAATAATGTATCATGTATTATCCTAAACTGTTCGTGGGACTCGGTTTATATGATCTTTGATCTACTATTATAGATAATGATATGGATAAGACATAAGCAGGAGATGATGAGTAGAAGTTTCTGTGTAGTTAAGGTCATCTAGCTTCTTTATAGAGTCCAACCCGCCTGGCTATGTGTATCTCAAAAGTCTGTTATATGTTGATGATTCTGAGTAGCATATCACGCTGAGCTATGTCGAATGTCGTCTGAAAAAGCTACGACATCTGACTGGCTTGTGCAAGTAAACTAGGAATGTCTACTGACTATTTATATCGCTATTCGTAAGAAGCCCATAAGGAAGATCTCGTATGCAGAAGTTCAAGTAAACCTCCGATCGGGTACGGTTTGCTTGATGCCCCGACAGGAATCCCGGGCACGGACTTGGTAAGACGGCCGAGGCCCGCCCCGGAAAAAGAGATTTGTTAATTACGGCAACTTGCCTATTTTTATCTACGTATGACTGCGCACATACCCATCAAAGGACCATGTGAATGCTAATTTTGACCGTCCCATGGACGCCTACTAGGTATGTAACCCTTTCACTCGGACTTATGGCAAGTGTCAAATCGAGAAGAGAATTGGCACATAAACCCCCGAGCACGTGTAAGTTCGTTAGATACGCCAAATAAAGTAACCCAGCAATATGATTCGTGATGCTTCTCGTTCCACGGTGGCACGACGTCTTCAGTCCTCCAGCTTATGAAACTAATTGAATCCAGCACAATACTGACAACGGTTGACATGCAAGGGATCGGAATGACTCTACCGGCCTAATGGACTAGAATGTCTAGCCCAGCATAGCCTGCCAAACTGTCTTCACCTATCCGCAACAGCATTTTGTAGGGTGCGACAAAGGGGCTTTCTCATGATCAGGTAAGATATTAGTTCTAGACTATGTACTAAGCCGTATTCGAATACTTGCCGACTACATCACCATCGGATGGCAAACAGGGCAACAACGTCTCGCCCTTGTACATACTATCGAATATCGAATCTTAGCACAATGATACCCTCGAAGTCCTCATAGCCGTTACGCTAGTGGGATTTTTTGATGGGGGAGCACGATAAGATCGGGTCAAAACCCATTGATCGGGGTCGATCAACCGTTTTTTCTCCAGGTTCCAGGGGATAGCGAATCGTTATCATGCGCTATATTCCAGGAATCTGGTGATAGCTCGTGGCTTTCGCATGTATTTGAGGGTCAAAGCACCCGTTAGGTAGAAATATGTAAGATAGTTCGTCCATGTATTAGAGCCCAAGGCTGGAAAGGGGGTTTTAACTGGGCAGATAGCCTGGCCTCATTTGAGTGCGGCTTGGCTTCCGCCCATTCCGGATTCTTTAGCGGATCATATGAATCGCTCAGTGTCAGAGACCGGGGGTTGGCAGACAGGGCTAGAAATGACAAGGCGGATGTTTCGTTTATGGATTCCGGCAGCCAGGGTCAGAATGCCGATGAAGGATTCTATTTTGTTTCCACGTACGTCATTGGCATGAAGGATTAAATGCATGCATGTTATGCATATGCTGGTGACTAGTTTTGTTTAACTTGGTATATTTTGTTTTATTGAATTATATGCAGTCGAAGCGCTCGCTATAATGGTTTTAAAAAACGACAAAGGAGAAATACTAACTAGACTAACTGCCGTTTCCGTAAGGAAAAAGGGGGGAAATATCTTATCTAATGCTATACAACCAAAACCTAGTTTATCATAACCCATTTGTGACCCAAACCCATGTATACCGGATCCCACTTCATTAAATCATCTCAACGGGATGGTAACCTGACCACCGAACAGAATGAACTTTCTCACCAATAGCTTCCGCCAACTTATATAATTAAGACACAGTGTTTAATACCTTCACCCTCACGCCCTGGGTCCCGGGCTTGGGCCTAGGCATAAAGAAATCCATGTACAAGTCCACGGCATCACGGCCCGTCTCGAAGAGCTCGCAGTCGAACCGCCGGAAGAAGTTCGCGAGGCCGATGTACAAGTCGGCGTATGCGAGCTGCAGCCCGACACAGCTCCGCGTGCCCCGGCCGAATGTGACCAGGTAACGCTTGAGCGGCTTGCCGTCGGGGGCGCGGGGGTTGCCCTCCCAGCGCTCGGGCCGGAATTCGTACGGGTCGGGGAAGAGCCACGGGTCGTGCGAGACGGAGTAGTTGTCCATGCTAACGACGGAACCGACCGGTATGACGTAGTCCTTTTCTGGAGACGAGTAGATGATCGGCGTGGGAGACAGGCGCGGCGTGCGCTGCGACGTTCCGTACGTGAAGCGTAGCGCCTCGTCGATCACGTGGGTCAAGTACGGGAGCTGCATGAGGGAGTCGAGGTCGGGGATCTGCTCGGGGTCCGGGATGGCGGCGGCTAGCTCGGCCTTAAGCTTGGCGAGGATATTCGGGTTGGCGAGGATGTGGTATGAGCAAACGGAGAGACAGGTCGTCGTGGTCTCGAGGCCCGCGGCGATGATGGAGATAGCCTCGTGCTGGAGACGCATAGTAGAGAGTTCCGCAGGAGGAAGGTCGGATTCTAGGAGTGCAGTGAAGAGGGATTGACGGGAATCGGACTTCTTTTCCCCAGACGCGTGGATAGCCTTGGCTTGGAGAATTTGTGCCTCCATCTCGTGGTTATAGTCGATGACGGAGCGCATAGGTGGATAGCTAAGCTTGACTAGCCAATCGGGAAGCATCTTCATAGATTTGAGCATCCAGGGGAACTGAGTGAGCCAGTGAACGGGGTCAAGGAGATCAATCCTGAATTACGTTAGTGAACTGGTGCTTATAAAATAATGAAATTATGAAACAGGGAGCTTACATTGCGTCCGAAAATGCAGCGCGGAAATCGGGATTCATGATAAAATCATAGGGCTTCTCAAAACAATAACCGACAACGATATCCGAGGTAAAAGCGCCCCACATATTATTGAGATTTAACGTGCTGCCATTAGCAAGATACTCAGATGCCACACGGCCACACAGGCGGCTCATGTGGTGCTGGACGTTAGGTGAATGCTGAGTGATCTTTCTCTTAGAGAAGAAAGGATTGATGGCACCACGACGAATACGGTGAGCATGGTGATCAGCGGTTGCGAAAGAGGACAGCTCGTTACTGAAGCGATGCTCAAGACTCTTCAACTTGTCTGAGTGACGGCTCTGAGCAAAGAGTGTATCGTAAAAGGTGGGATCCTGGATGTGAACCTCATTCGGGCTAATCCGGACGATAGGACCTAAAGGTGGTCAGTGATCTTCAGTCTAGCAAGACCAGGTTTAAAATAGTTCGACATACCATATTGCTCGTGCCATTCCCGATATTTCCAGATAAATTGCCCACCAGGAGACTTAAAACATTCGTAGTATGTCTCGACCCATTGAGTCAGGGCCGCCAGCCTGGGTCCTGGGATGTTTCGTAGAGGATGGAAAAAGAGACGGTAAATAGAGAGTGTAACAACATATAAGAAAAGGGAGACACCGGCTGCAATAGCACTCTGTGTCCAAGTCAAAGGTATGATGGTCGATAGTAAGGGAGCCATGATTAATAGTATATAGGAAGATTCGAATAGATGAAGTATACCAGAGCTGTCAACGCACAGCGCTTCAGCAACAATTTATCATACCTAGCCGGAACTCGCTCCTAAGCACCTGTAGGGTATAGAATGATCGATGACGAGAGGGCTGGCGGCATCAAAAAGATTTTAGATAAAAAGGAGAGGGACATGAGTATCTATAAGGGGCACGCCTTTCTGCCATAGCGCATGAACGCTTCTAAGGCCACTTTCGGGGATTAAACTAGTTAGCGTGAGACGGGACCCGTAATGGGATACGCAGGCTGTGCATAGAAATTTGCGCGGACCATCAGGTACCTCGCGATCAGATCGACTCTTCAACCGGGATGCTTTCAAGCAGTAATCCAGGCTTCTAGTCCTGACAATTTTCTTTTTAATTTTCATCGTGAGTTGTGCTGACGGAAAAATACGAAACAGAGACGGGCTTCGTTTCCGACCTGTGGAGGTTTTCCGTGTATTTTTGGTATTTTGAAGCGGTATGGAGTTCGTATCTGTGAATGGATACTCTTTTTTTTTCTGCCACGGCAGAGTATAGGAGAGAGCTTGTACGACTATGGAGATTACCCACCGTTTGGAGACACAGGCTAGGGCCTGTAATAGACTAACAGCGATGATCCCTGAAAGAAAAATGCTGAGGATCCAGGGAGCCGGGATTGGGCTACCCATCAGCCGGTACACTCAATCCAATCAGCTGTTTTAAAACCCCATGTTTTGGCTCGGATCCCTCTCCTAAGGCCTAGACCCAACGCGAGATTACGTGACGATAAGTATACCGTACCAGTCGGGAGATCGTCAACGATGACAAAAATGGCTGTAGTCTGAGTGTAAGTGTGTCGCGACAGCAGATTCTCGATTGGGTAACTATAAGCTGTATTCGACCCAAGTCATAGAACACTTCTTGTGATCCAGTTGACAATAATTGACTAGAGACGTGGCTTGATTCCTAAGTAATATGTTCTCCGTGCTTACAACGAAGGTGTTTGTATGGCTTTTATACCTAGCTGATAAACCGCTAAAGAGACGAAAACAAAAACAAAAGACCATGTTCACCAGAAATTGACTGGGCAAAGTGATAGGTTAGTATAATTGATGACTCGGCTATTTTTTCCTTGAATATTCCTATGCTTTTTACCCTGGTTGGGGTCTAAGATTGTAATATATGCTAACGATTAGGGCTGCATTTCGAGCCGCCACGGCGTCTTGGGTAGAAGTCCCATGACGAGCTTAGTTTGTAGTCGCATATTTTAACGAAAAGCAAAAGCATATAGATTGATTGACCAAATCTCTAGTTTCTATCTAGTGTCGCCTTAAAATTTCCTCGTGGTTCATAGTCAGTAGTTCAACTATACAACATACCACAGGCTAGACTACCTTGCCGTCCCCCTGGATGTTGATGTTTGAGTGGTGGCACTTCTAGCCAGCAAGATGTACTTTGTAGCGTACCATCTGATCGACATCATAGTCGGCCGAGGAACTCACGTCGGCGTTCGTCCCCGCCAGGACGTAAACAGGACGAAAATTCAGGTTTCATCCTTTTCTAATAGCACAATGACAATCTCAGCCATTTGCAAAGCCACCAGTTACGACATAAAATGTTGGAGGTAGCCAACGCCACCCACTATATCGAGGAAACCACAACTATATGGCGGCCAAGCCCACACAAGACAGTCCCATTCTCTCGGTAACCATACCCGTTTTGTACAATGAGCTTGTTGATATGAAATGCTTGCATAGAGCCTCAAAGAGGGCCTTTGCCATGCAGTTTTTTTATATGTCCTTGCGAACAGAGCTTGACAGTCCTTGCGAAATGTGCAAAAAAAGAAACTAGAACCAATATGGACAATGGTGGGGGCTCTATGTGGAGCGGTTTCCATAAGTAGGCAAGTTCAGTGTGGGCGGTGTGTCTTTCCCGGGCAAGGCGACGCAGTCTGAAATTGGTCTATAATAGGCATTCTATAGGCACAATGGTTTTTATGTAGTACTTATGCAGAGCTCAGGAGATATCTAAGTTGGGAAGCATTTTCGCGATCACCCGACAGCTACACTCGATACATATGAGTCAAGATAAGAACCCGTCAAATGATCGAATGATCAATATCTCCTAAACAACTGTCTAGGAGTGTATTCATTAGTGGGCTAAGCATCGGATAGAATAAGCCACGCTGTTCGAATTTCAACCCTACGGAGTGATCGCAAGCCCTTGCCAGGTTTTCAAATCAGCCTCTTCCAAGTAGATCATCAAGAGCAGATGACCAATTGTATCACTCAGGACGATTTTTTTCACGCTGCTTCAGCCAGCCACCGATTCTCGAAAGCCATTACTTCTTGCTGAAGTAATGGCTTTTATGTGAGGATTTACTGTAGCAGCACTTTCAGTATCTAATACTCACGTCGAGAATGCGCCCCCAGGGCCAATATTGTCAAGTAAGAGGGTACACAATAGAGTGAGAAAGCTTGGAAGTAATCGGTTACTATTAGGTAGACTAAGAACAATTGCGAAAGTGCTCCCAGAGAGGAATCCGAGGTGTTCGTCTTTATAGCTTGCCTGATTCATAGTGGGCCTCTATCTTTTAGTGCCGTCGTTCCCGTATCTCTGGGTCCTACCTAGCCTGTGACAAATATCAAGGCAACGCTAGCCGATACTATATATATAAAAAAGGAGGGGGGCCATAGGCTCCCTATTCATGTAATTTCTCATATTCATCAAGAATTCAAGTTCAACCGCTTTAAGATCCTGTTCATATCTTATAGAAGCTCGATCTAATCACGACTAGAGGGTTTAGAATGAGATAACATTGCCAAATCGGATACCAAATCATATGCTTAACTTCTCTTAACAGATCTATTGTTTCGCTATTGGCTAATGCAACTTGGTTCATTACAACAGGAGAGACGATTGTTCAGCACGTTCTCTGGTTCCTGATGTCATTTCCATATACCATACAAACGATGTCATCATTGAATTTGTGAATAATAATATAATATGGAACCAGCGACATTGTAGTTGCTTGTTATTATATTCGAATTTGAAGTCGACTTTATCTTCCGATGAGAGACAGTGTCACGATGGACCAAACAATTGCTTAGGTAATCAATTTGTTGTTGTGCGAGGAACCTAAACTACAACTATAGATGTCACAGTTACCTATATACTGTTACGATAGAGTGTTGAGCAACCCCGCCATACCATAAACAAAAGGCTCTCACAATGACCAAGTGGTCATTGTGGCTCAATTCTGTATAGTTAACCCCCCCCCCCTCTCTCTGACTGGGATGTAACATATACAAGAACCTTTATTGTCCCTTCTTAACCCTTGACAGAAAGCATTAGTGGTGTAACTAACAAACTTGTCATTTATCGTATTATGAGAAGCAACCTCTAACTGGGCAGGTTAGACTGTATAGTAGACTTCTACCGTGGACAAATTCTTCAAGAGGATAGCATCTGAGTCATTATCATCAACGAAATTGAACCCCAATGGAAGACGAGCAAGTAGTACACTGATCCATAATAAGTTCAAGGTTAGAAAATAGCTAATGGTTGTTTCGATCCGTGCCCTGGCGGAAAGTCACGGCACTAGTTGTGAGAAAGTTTAAATAATGCAATATGAGGGCTGAGTGATGAGCATTGAGATCTGAAACTGCAAAGGTTGTTTGCAGAGTAACAACAATCTGACTCAGACGTATATATACCGCCTAGGTATCCACCTATGATGAGCTGAAGAGCTGAACTCTTAGTCCAGAAAACAGACTAAAGAAGCTTTTTGTATATAAACAAGCCACGCTGTTCGGTGTGGTCGCCTAGATAGTTTAGTTCTTCACGCAACAACAATAACGTTTCCTTCCTCCTAGGGCTTACATCGTGACAGTACCTTTACTTTCATTTTCTTGCGCAATGACAGTCACGTCTTCACCCTATATAGGATGCGCATTTTGGCGCTATTTGTCTCAAAAAAGAATCGTTCTAGAAGATTCTATCAAATACCTTATATCAGCTATCTCAAGTTGATGTTAATTCCTGGCTTCTATGTAGTCTTTATTTCCTTTAGCTGACATTGAGAGAGATAATTTATGGGTAGAGAATCAAGAGACCAGTTTCATGAAATGAAATATACAAGTCCTTTGCTGCTAGTTAAGACTCAAACATAGCTTAAATCTTATGTCTACCATTTACCTACTTAATACGGAGTATAATATGTAATTCTCCTCTAAACCACATTCATCTACGTAACAGCAAGCCGGGCTCAGTCCTTTAGGGGGTTCAACGTAACATTTCTAGATTTAGCCATTACTTAAATCGGTGTCTCTTGTACTATACTATTAGATACGAAACCCACTAAGTATAAAAGTGACATGTAGCTACCAGTTGAGTTACCTCTACAATCAACCTACAATCTAGCCTAGACATTGCGGTTTGCCTTTATATAGATTAGTGCTGATTTACACATACCAATTAGCAAGTTGAAATTACAAACTTAGAGCATCGGACTATCACAATTAGGTTAAGCGACCAACTAAACTCAACATAGAAATAAGAGACGGCTAGGTCGGGTCAGAAGCATCAGCTCATACTCATAGTCCTGAACCGAGGTTATGAGGTTGCTTGGCTAGGTGAATATTTGTCTCTGGATGATGGAGGGCCTGTCCCTTATATATATGTAGCTACGGGTACACCTTGTACCTGTACCTTGACAAATACCCCTTATCACCTATTTCAGCACATAGAAATAAAGGTGTCTTGCTTCCGGATTCGGTGTTCTAGAGATTAATGGATTAGAGAATAATCTGGATAGAAATGGTTTCAAGGTAACTGTGCTCTAGGAGCAGTATCGTACCGAAATATTTTCTAGTGTCTATTGAGGTAATAGGAGCTGGAAACGTAGGGGTTTCTCTTAAGTTTGTCACTAAACTATTCGGCAATAATGGTACTGCCGCATAGCACGCATTACAGAACATCAAACACCAAACCTTAGGTCTGATTCTTAGCTTGAAATTTATTTAACTTGCTCCAGGACACCAAAGCTGCTAGCAATCGAAAGGGTTAAGGTTTATTAGAGAACATAAAGTGATGTAGCTTTACTATAGGCTCTCGCATAAAGACATTGGAAAGTTCGCGAAAGTTTACTCACATTTATCAAGTTTTTTGACCACCGTGCGAGGCTTGGTATCAACCTAAATATCCGAAGAGTTACGAGTTACAATGTTCTCATTTCCCCGATTTCACGATCAACCATGTCCCGGGAAAGTGACATGCCATAAATGCTTGACAAATACTTACGCGAGGTTGTGCGAAGTGATAAGAATGAGAGAGTCAGAGCATTTATATAAAAACTCGAACTATCTGAAGAATTCCGAGAGATGATAGCATGTGTGTACCTGAAGGACTGGTTTCTGGCCCGAGAACCGCGCCTTTTTGCTCCATATAGCGGATGTATCATGGCAGGATAGAACGTGTGGCTTTCTTTTCCAATGAACTCTACTCTAGGCAAGGTTTAATTCTTGAGCGTAACAGAGAACCAGAATGAGGATAAAAGCCTGTGCCTCCCCCCTTTCTCCCGTTCCTGACAACTTGTAATCACAAACTTCTATCAAGTACACTGAAGCAAGAACACCAAAGCATCTTAATACTTACACCTCATCTTCATCTGATCACAACACATAACAACCCAATTCACCGGCCATCAAAATGCTTCCCGGACTTGTACTTACCCTTTTCGCCCTCTGCGCGGCAGCGGTGCCCGCCCCCGCGCACCATTCGAAACACCACCACCACCACCCCCATCATCACCACCATCACCCCCACCACCATCGTCATCGTCATCATCACCATCATCACAGTGCTCTCAAGGGTTTCCTCAGGTTCCTCTCTGGCCTCTGGCCTCTTCCCACCTTGGTTGGCCATTCCTATTTTACTTACCCCACGAACCCCTACCCCGCGAACTCCATCCCCGTTGACAACGACACTCTACCCATCCACCTCGAGCCCGTTGCGGATGGATCCCCATTTCTAGGACCCTCGCCCGTTCCTCTCCCCAACGCCACCTCTAACTTCACTATCACCACCACCGTCACCCACCCTACGAACACGGCCGCCCTCACTCACCCCGTCAACACCAGCATCCCCGCCCACGTCGTGCCCAACACCAAGCCCAACCGCTGGGGCATCAGCTGCAAGTACCCGGGCTCGCAGTGCGCGTACGTCGGCACGAAGTGGCTGCGCGTGCGCTGCAGCGAAGCGCCCGAGCGCGACGGCACGGGCCCGCTGCGTCTGCAGGTGGACAAGGTCGCGCCGTGCCGGCGGCGGCAGGTGTGCAGCGCGACGCGGCTGGGGCAGGCGGAATGGACGAAGGTGGAAGCGTACTGCGTGACGCCGGACAGCGACTCGGAGACGGCGGGGGGCGAGTGGGAGAAATCGGGCAGCAGCGAGTGGGACGAGGACGACCGGGACGAGAACGAGGACCGCCTCGACGACGAGGATCTCTACCTTCGCAAAGACAGCCAGGAGGATGTGCAGGGCGGCGCGAACGCGAAGGATGAGAAGAAGCTTGAGCAGGAGCAGGACGATATTGAGGCTGATTTGAGGAATTACATGGATGAGGAGGAGGAGGGCGCCGATCGGATGAACGATAAGGGTGAGGATGATGAGAAGGAGACGATAGTGGATCGGACTGATAAGGATGAGGATGGCAAACAGGGGACGACGGTGGATCTGAGCGATGAGGATGAGGAAGCTAGTGTAAGCGCGGAAAGTGGTGATGAGGAAGGCAGTGAAAGCGCGGAAAGTGATGATGAAGCTGAGGCTGAGGAAGCTAGTGAAAGCGATGATGAGGCTGAGGCCGAGGAAGCCAGTGAAAGTGATGATGAGGCTGAGGCCGAGGAAGCCAGTGAAAGCGCGGAAACTGGTGATGAGGCTGAGGCTGAGGAAGCTAGTGAAAGCGCGGAAACTGGTGATGAGGTTGAGGATGACGAGGATAATCACGACTTTGAATTTGCAGGGGAGAATACGAATGGTCCTGTAATCGAGTATGATGATGACGCCCCCGATGAATAGGGTGACTGGATGGGTAGATTAGCGAGGGGAGGAAGAGAAGGAGTTGGTCTCCCCCCCCCCCCAAATCCCTTCGCTCTCCCTTGTACGCAGGACTTGGGCGTAAGGGGGTTTGGTCTTGGTATCTTGGGATTGGGGGATATATGGATAGGTAGGGTCGATGGAGACCCGGGGAAATGGAGCTAGGATCGCTGGATTTTCTCGGGGGCATGGGAACTGCGAGGATAGGGCAATGGGTTGAGTGATCCGTTAGGACATCAAAACCATCCCGCATACGTTCGTTATTGGGTATCTTTTTTTCTTTCTTTCCTATGTTTCTGGGTTTTCTCTTTTGTATTTTCTTTCTTATGTACGAAACTAATACCTATTTTAATTAAATATATACTAGAACTCGTCCTCGCCCAAAATTACTTGGCGAGTGCTTGTGTGTGAATCGTCGAAATGGACCCGTCTTGAGTGGTGCTCCTCTTTCGGCCTAAAGCCGCAACCTCAACTCCCTGTCTCTAATCTGCAGGAAGACATACCTATGCATATGATACATTCTTTTTTTTTAGTGCTAAGGCTCCCAATAGTAATTGCACAAACTAATTGTTATGCCCACAAGTGCGTGATGAGTTAAAGAGGTTATAGATAGCGAGCTTAAAACCGATCAGGAGCACAGTTTCGTTATCTCCTATAGTGGCGCCTTGGATGTGTCTACCTACTTAATTCAGCCATTAGGTTCAATGACTTAGACGAGGATTATGAAGGACTACTTAGTGAATATCTAGTGTGATGTGTTTTAATAGGAACATGTATAGGTCTATAGGTAGCGATATTTTTCCCGGGTCGACAGTCAATCTGTAACGATCGCATTACAACATTATAGGCCAGCTCTTGCGTATACCTACACTATTATCTAACCTAGCCGTATATGTTTAGATGTAGCATGTGCTTGTCTTACGTAACCCTTGTACTTAGTGTAACTACCTAAGTAGGTAGGTCTTATTATTTGAGGCTCTGGCATGGCTAGCCCAGACCCCTGTTCCCATCTTCAAACCGCAAGCCACAATGCTTACGTTATCATGAGTATCTAGGCAGCGGGGGTTACAATTGAGGAGGCTTATGACCACTATCTACACTAGTACTTATTAGTAGTGTACAATGGCTTGAATGTATTGCCCAAGATCATCGTAGCTTGATTGTGTGTAATATGTAGGTTTCTTAGAACCCGGCTGGCTACATCTCAGCGAAGACCATCGAGATCACTTAGCATTGTCATCTAGATCTAGAGCCTTCCGTTGTCCTCTAGGGTACTCCAGAGAAAGAGGGAGAGGGGATACCGACACATGTAGGTTAAGTGCTTAACGCCGGCAGAAGTATGCTGATAAATGCCATCGTTACTCTGTAATCAAATTGGGGCTTATGTGAGATTGATGGGAGAGTGCATTGAGGCTGACAGAAAGGCAACGAGGTTTTCGGTAAGCATATAGGTTACGGAGTAGATGCATGCAAAACACCTGATCAATTAATTAATCAACAACATGTAGTGTATGTATGTAACCTATGCAACTTGGCCAACGTGAGATGGAACATGAAGTTTTGGGGTTAATCTGGGATTCTTCTATCTATCCATCCCAACAAGCGGTGTTGACATGTTCACACCAAAACAATACGTAGGTTATTGTGCCTAACCTAGACCGCAGCAAATGCGATGCGCTGTCAGCCAACAAGCTTTGGATCGAGGCTCAACCGGCCGACAGATAGACAGGACGACCAAGCGATGAAGTTTGGTCCCTCTCCCCAATCTTAACTAACCTCTATACCTACCTAGTACCTACATAGTTTATATACTACTTCCTGTGACTCTTAGTGCACGCACATGGGGATCGGGGAAATTGCCCAGATTTAGGTGGTTCTTCTAGCTATTCTTGGCGATAGCCTCGTGGGGGCACGTCGTTGGGTCCTGGGAGGAGGGCGGGACTTAGAGTGGGAGGAGCTCACAGCATGGGACAAGGGCAGCGGGAGAAGATTTACCCTCAAGGGACACCACCGCATCTAACCTAAAGCCTTTCAAAAACAGCGATGCAGTTTTTTAAAGGGGAAAAAAAGACATCATCCCTGCTGCACCATGATGACAGTATCGTATCTGCATGTTACTACCCTTTAGAAGTAGTACAAAAAACATAGTTCAAGTCAGGTAGGTTGGGAATAAGGTATGTATATACATATAAGTGACATAACTACAAAGCTTACTACTTAGGTAATATCACCTAAAAAGCTGCACTGCACGTAGGGTTTCCTCTGTTCTTAATCACTCCTTTCTTCGAAACGGAAAAAAAAAGAAAAGAAAAAAACATTGGATGAACTGATGATTATCAAAAGGGGAGAAGGGAAAAAAAAGAAAAAGAGATTCCTGCTGCGGTGACTCAATAGGTAAGTATACTTCATAGTGCATTTGTTGTAACTAGAAAATATGGGAAAAGAGAAAAACGCCACTACGGAGCAGCAAGCTGATTCGAGAAGCTCGGTGGAACTGGGTACTTAAATAGATGGATCTTGAACTGATCCCGGGTTTCCAACTCCCGTAATGGGGTGATCCCCCGCTGTTTTGTTTTGCATAAAAGGGAAATAGGAACACACATGCCTTTAATAGTGTAGTGTAGGGCTATGGATGTCGAGACATATGAAAATAAGGTGTGTAAGTCGTACGTACTATACGTAACGATACGTAAGGTTATGTAGGGCTACTGGTGTACATCCGTGTAAGTGAGTACCTGAATGTTAGTTTGGTTAGTTACCTAAACTTTACTAAGTCCCGAGGTCAACTCCCCCCCTTTTGTCTATTTTTTTGTCTCTTTTCTTTATGTGAAGTAATTTGGAATGGTCTCGTTCATACAATTACCCAACAAATAACTAAACCTACTTGTCTGGCCTAGTTACAAAAAGAAAACAAAGGGGAAGAAAATAAGAAAAAGAAAGATTGGAGTGGGCTGTTGCTTGCAGAAGGGCAACGGGCGAGGTTTGCTCATTTTCTAGTAGAATCGCGCGACGCCGGAATAGCTAGGACCGTGGCGGAGGCATGTGGGGAAAGGTGCACTGTCGTACGATCTGGATCAGGTCAGATTACCCAGTAATTGCTGCGTAATGGGAGTTATCTGCTCTCTGATTGGCTGCCTTTACAAGACCCTTTAGACTTTACAGGCAGCTCAAGGCGGGGATGCCCGATCTGCTATAACTAAAACCACACAAGTTGGCCCTGCCCTGCTGGCATTTATTGCGTAAAGGTACCACCCACACCCCCTCCACACCTGCTAATTTACCTCCTGCCAGTGGTAGATAGTGTATGTTTACGGGTATACTGCGTAAGTAGGCAACCCTGTGTAATGTATGTACCTACACTAGACCCCTAAACCTGAATTCTCGAGGCAATTGACAATGAAAAAAAAGGTGGACAAGGTCCCAAATCCCATGTGGAGTGGACTTTACTCGCGTGTCCAGTTTATTTTAATCCCTTTTTTTTTAGTCGTTTCCTTTTTCTCTCCTGACACATGCGTACATGCATACATACACATACAATTAACCCAGTTTGTTACCTTATTATAAGTGAATGTATTGGTGGGTGTGATAGGTACCACTAATAATACATACATAGACTGCTACCTCGTTTCGAGCATTTGATTCACCTTAGTTTAAGAATTCACCTACAGGAATAAAACCATCCTGATTCCCCTTTCCTTATTTTTTACTTCCACTATCTTTACTATTTCTTTTTTTAAGTTTGGACACCTGCTGCATGAAGCACTTTGGTTTTATTTATTTCCACAGCTCTCTCCCTAGTACGAAATTGCTCCCTAAGACAATCCCACTCTCGCAAATAAAAAAACCCCTTTCTCTTCTTTTCACTATCGTCGCCACCATTACTACGGTCCCGTCCGGTCTACATTTACCACATTAACTTCTGCGCGCGCAAACCGACTTACACGCACACACCGTACATTGTACAACGAACGTCTTTATAAATACTATATATCTACGCGATCAACCCCCAAGACGCAACACAACACAACACAAAACCTCAACGCTCAGGCACAACCTAAACCAAACCAAACAAATAAACATGTCGCCCACATACACCATGTCCGCACATCTGTGCAAGCAGATCTACAAGTCATTCCAGACCCGCCAGACCAGCCCCGAGCCGCTAAGCAGCACCAACAACCAGGCGGCCACCTACTCGTACACAACATCCCCCTCGGTGCGCCGCTCGCCCTCGCCCGAGAAGCGCTCCATGGACAGTGACCGCAGCGACTCGAGCTCTTCCACGCCCATGTCGCGTTCCTCGTCGCAATCGAGTTGGAAGTGGGGTACCAGTCGCTAGGGGGGAAAAAAAGGGGGAAAAGAGAAACTCGGTACTATTGTCAGGAGTTCTGTCTAAGCTCGGTGGCAATAACAGGCTATCCTTCCTCTTTTTTGTTTTTCTGCCCCTCTATTTATTGTTTCCATTTCATACTGGAGATCACGATTGTTTTTTTTATTTGACTTTTATTTTTACCGGAGCACGCACGTATGAACTTTACCACCACACCAATTCACCCTCCTGGCCCCCCCATATGATACCACTACGTAACCACGGCATCGTTTTTATCAATTATTTTCTCCCTCTTTTTTTTTCTCCCCCGAACCTATCCTCCACCCCACTGGTTCCCGGGTTAATCATTACCATTCACCGGCGTATAAGCGGCGTTTTCGTCCCATTCGATTTGATTTTTTCGTTTTTTTTTTTTAGGGAGGAAAAGCAGGGAGGGGGAGCTTGGATTGGTCGCAACTTTTAGCGCCAACGGGGGGAGGAGGAGGAGGAACAAGAGAGGAGAGTCACGCCACACCCGGTCGCAATCACGCAACGTCGGGCGGGAACATCTTATTTGGATAACCTATACACCCCTTCCAGCCCTTTTCTTCTACTGTGGGG
This sequence comes from Camillea tinctor, assembly GCA_022578605.1. Taxonomy (NCBI): domain Eukaryota; kingdom Fungi; phylum Ascomycota; class Sordariomycetes; order Xylariales; family Graphostromataceae; genus Camillea; species Camillea tinctor. The sequence goes on along the minus strand of MU394063.1, from coordinate 216,615 downwards.
CGCCGCAGAAAAGATATATTCAGAGTGAAGGTTTTCGCTGGGCTCCACAGTAGAAAAAAAGGGCTGGGAGGGGTGTACTTTACCCATTGGTCTCACTTCTCTCGCACCGCGAGGGATCTACATAGTGCACATCTCCCCCAACCATCCTGCACGATGACATGGATCTCAACACCACTACCCTTTGTTGCTATGCTACCTAACCCAAGCCTGGGATCCTCCTTTCGGCATGGTGGCCGCACGGGTATAGATAGCCCCCTTAGGAACCGATCGCGGCTTCGGAGGCTCGGGTAGATAAGTCGCACGGCCGATTGATTTGATTCGATTCAGCGGCAATGACACGATGATGATTTGCTCGGAGAATATAATCTGGAGAAGGGATGGCTTTTTATTTAATCTCCGGTTCCATGAGTTCTGGTGGAAAGAAACGGTCAAAGAACTGAGAGAGATCTTGGTCGCTTGTCCTCTCTTTGTCGGGTCCCCCCTAGGGCGAGCGCAGAATATGTTACTCCATGAAACAACACCCGTGTATACTATTGAACTTGGCCTTCGTGTTAGCAGCATGCTTGATGATGACAAATGCGTATAACCAGAGTTTAAGCGCCCATCCTACCCTGTGCCTGACTTTCTCGTCCTTGCGTGATACGCATGTTCGCTATGCATGCCTAGTGTTGAAAGAGGCGAACGACAGGCGAAGCTAGAGCGTTGTTGGGTGCGCCCAACTCTTTTCTCACCTAACCCAGTGCATAGACACGCCCGCAGCGCAGAACCAAACTTATTACCTAGGTCTGGACGCTTCCCTCTAAAAGCAGCCAAAACCCCGAACCATATCCGAGGAGAACAGGTGACCTATCACCGTCAGCGTAAAAGCCGCCAGAAAACCCCCCCTTCATGCGCCTTTAAACCCGGCTCTGCAAAACGCACGACCGAATGGGCATCGGGCGAAAACCTAGAGTATAACTTGAGAATGAGCGTGGTTTCTTTGACCCGCTTACAAGCCACCAGCTCTGAGGCTGCGGGAGGAGGGGCAGGGAGGAGCACAGTCGTACCGTAGCGTAGGGCTCAGCTGGCTGGGCGCTCAGGCAATACATGAGGTCCTGCCTCTTTGGGAAGGTAGGCTATCCCGGACGCTAGCGGCCCACTAGCCTAGCGATCGGGCCCGGGCCCGTAAGATAGGGAGATCGGGGATGGGGGTGCCCGGCGCAATGCGGGGCCGGTGTGAGCGGAGGCGGACGTGGGATGTGGGTCTTGGCGGGATTTGGGATTTAGGATTCTAGGGGGGATTTGTCGGGTTGGGGGGGGTTATTGCATGTTGGTTCCATGTGTGGGTTATCTGAGTGTGAGAAACTAAACCAGGCGGTAACCCTTGCGATGGGGGGTTCTTCATGCCGAATGTCTCGCGTCTTTTCTTATTCTCTCCCCATTGTATGCAGACGGTTAGAAGGTGCTACATTGGATGCACGCTCGCGTGGGCGACACCAGAAATAAATATATATACCGCAAAAAAAGAAAAGGAACAAGGAAAGGATGGATGCAACGAGATGAACTAACTGCATACATCAGAGGAAACGTTGGCGCATCGCGCGTAGGAAGGAGCTGTGAGCTTAGATGTTGGAGGGCCACCTTAACCAACGTAAACCATCCATGGCTCGCTTGTCAGGATGGATGTCACATCAGGGTTGGCTTCTTATAGAGCGGAGTTGGCATGCTGAATACTTTTTCTCGTCGCTTAACCCACGTGCATGTGACTTTCGGAAATGTCTTGTGAGAGTTCGAAGGGTGAGATCTGAGAACTGAGCACTAACATCTAGTGTTTTAGGGATTGTTGGTAACTAGGGACTTGTTGGTATGTGTATGTTCTGCACCAGCGTGTATCTTAGCTTGTCGTTCCTCATAATGGCAATTGCGTTTTCTCCCAACATAGGTGCGTATCGTAGCACGTTTGTCAATGCGTATCTCGGTCCTCTTCTGAATGCCGGTGGGAAATGGGTGTCTCGTAGTAAGTATATATGACTACTTCATTCATATTAGAAAGGGGTCGATGAAGTATATGTCGTAGATTGAGTAGGTAGTCCATATCATGAGTCCAAGACGTGACCGCCCAATGGCTACACGCACTGGGAATTGATGGTCTACTATAGACTGAGTATAAATTGGCTCCTATTCGTGCTGAAGATACCGACGGGGCTTTCGTACGGTTTTGTTGGATGATAAGAAGAATCGATTGCCTTTATCAATTATATATCCACCTACATGCCCTTCATGACAAATAACCGGTATCTTCAATATATATGTGAATAGCTTCAGTAAATAGAGGTTATGGGTGGTGTACATGTCTGTTTCGAGTAAGGATGAATTTCGACTGCTCTTCTGGAGTCTATAGAAGGCCGATGTCATTCGGAGAACTGGTTTGAACGTTGATATCCGTGATATTGGGGCTCAAACCAGGTATGTCTAAGGATATAGGGGCTTTTCCTCTGGATCCTTGATTATGTCTGAGTCTTGTCAATGGAATGGTATGGCTAGGTGGGAGCAATTAGTCATGAGGCTTCCCGGTGTGCTCTGTCGTTGATGGTGTCGGCATCCGGCTAGTATGAAATTAATATGATAGTCCATTCTTAACGCTTATCTGGTGTTGTTCATGTCAGTGAGAGATTCCTAGGCCTTTTTACCTAGTGCTAAAACTAATAGCATCATCAAAAGGAGTCTCAACAGATCTTCGATAATGGGATGAGCCCTGGAGTAACAACTAAAGTAATTAAGGGATAAAGTACATACTAAAAGGGGGCATAAATACTGTCTTCAATGTATCTCTTGTAAGTTATAACAGCATGTTGAACTATTCACCCCGTGTGCCCTTCGTAGTGGAACTTGGCATGAGCAAGAGAAGATAAAATCCAAACTCCCTACTGAAGTTATTCTTCAAAATGAGAAAAGAGTGTTAGGCTCAGGGGCCGACTTATATATATAATGGACAAGTGATGGGGATGGGCAGTAAAGGAGTCCCCCATTTTATTTAGCATAATTGTTCAATGGCTTCCATGAGCTACTTAGGGCTTACACAATCCTTTTATATGGTGTTTTCTGTGGGCCTCATTGGAGACACATCAGCGGGATTCCGCCATCAATGATTCCACTCTTTAAAGCTAGATCCCCGAGATTTCCTCACATCCGTCTATCTTGTTTTTTCTTGTTAGGATAAACCAAACTCATAATTATTGCAGTTCAGATTGACTTCTGACTTCGTTAGCCAGAGATCTTGAAAACCTCCACCCAACTTAGTTTTATACGACTACTCATGATCAATGAGCATGGCATAATTATAAATAAATTGACTATCACTTTATTGGGTTTAGTCAGCGAACATATCCTTGTACCTCTTGATGTCTTCATCGGCTCTACGTACATGGCCGCGGACTGTTCTATTCAATGATAGATTACGTAAATTCTGTCCTTGGCCAAGTTGTTCAAAACTCAGGACAGGTTTAGAGTAGCATTAATTACATAGTGCCTTGTACAAATAGTATATATATTATCGTTATGTTATGAACTAAGCTGGTAGAAACTAATTGGCTCTGAATCATGATTGATAGCTAGAGAAGTTGGTGTACTAGTTTTCACATCCCAGATGTGATTCACGTAGGTTATGGCCCAAGCTTAAATATTTCTTGGTCAGTGTGGCGCTGGACTAGTTTAGTACCTCTATAATCCTCATAAGATAGAAGTCTGGTTGATGGGGGCTTGCTATTATGACACACAGTCTGTACAGGGGCAAAGACTGAGTAGTCTGAATAATTGTTGTTGCCCGAAAAACTAGGCTTCAATATCCACGGCTAACGCGGAACATCATGCAAATAAATCCTTCACTTACTAGTAAGCTCTATACTGTTGAGTCCTAGCGTGATTAGTTCATAGATGTCAACTTTTGAACCTGCTCACGCTGAGAGTGTGTTCACACTTGTCTATGGCTCCCCTCTGTAGAAAACAAAGAAAGACCAAAAACCATGTAACCATCACTAGCTCTAAGTAACCTGACGGAGCTCGTATACCAATGTAAGAGTTTCTAGCAAGCCAGAAAAGAGGATTTCGTAGGTAATTATAGGTAGTCTAGCCTTTGGTATAATAATGATATGATTACCTAAGTCGATACTAGATGTCGTGTAAGAATCTCCCTATCATTCTAAACTAAACAAGGCTAGCATGAAGACGCCCGCATTGGCTGGAGATCCTTTACTAGAACGGAGATATGATGAATAAATTAGGTAGACGATCATCCACAACATTATACCTAAATTTTCAACTCATCATACCGCACTGTACACCTCTTTGCAAACAAGGTCAACTCGACTGGGCTATTTATGTGCTTATGTATCTAACCTAACAAGATAGAGCTGACAATATATCTACACAATTACGCTGTAATAGTGATGTTAGATATTGAAGTATTTTCTTATTGCTTCTTGAAAACCCGGCTTATCAAACATCATAAAGGGCATATCTTTAAATTTAGTGTTAAGAGCGGTCCGAGATCAACGATTGAAGGGCTAGATCCGTAAGTGAAGTGGGTAAGCCGGTACGCGTAGAGCTACCCCTGTTCGCCGATGAGCAAGTTTCTCTCGTAATTAATATAGTATATCCGCGGAACTAACCGGCAGCCTTATTCCGCATCCATAACTGATGTAACTACGGTAAACCGACGAGCCGCACCGAGTGCCCGAGTGCCGGTGCCATCTTCAAGTCACTGCTTCAGCTGATGTGACAAGGGCGATTGCGTGCTCGACGCCAGTCCTCCTAACTTCTGACTATATATCAACGTCCTCTCCCTCCATGGCGGAGGCCATTTCTTTCGACTTTCTGCCCGAATCAGCTCGACGATGAACGTATAAAACTTACCTCGATTTTCCAGCGCTTTTACCCGCCAAATTCAACGGATTTCCGCTCGATCAGCAGTCGCGGCAGAGAACAACGGGTGCTACCCCCGGCGGCCCCCTGGTCTTCCCGTGCCGCGCTGAGTAAAGGGAATGGAAAAAAATATTTTGGGAGATGTTATACCGAGTGTCTACTAACCTTGCTCATGCATCGAACGATCCCATTGTCATCTGAGTCCTCCCAAGAAGGCTTGTCGTCAGCCTCCACCCAGAATATGTCTCCAGTGTAACCCTGCGAAGACTAAGATTCAATGGATACTTAGCAAGCGTTGGCGGTTCATGCTCGGGATCGCCAATCTCAAGGATTATATGTGGGTGTAAGCGGTGACCTAAGTTGTGGGGATGAGGGGGGTGGTCGGCGATGTCGTGGATAGCCACTATCTTCGGGAAAGCTCGCCTTTGGCAGCGCGATTTTTCCCGCAGGTTGCTGCTGACTAGCTTGCGCTAGAGAGACTGCCCCTGGTGCCACGGACACCATCAACAGGCCTGGGTATATCAAAAAAATTCTACTCAGAATCTCACATGGCTAGAAATCAGGAATACAACGTTTCCCAGGGGTTGAAAGCCAAGAAAAACACAGTCATTGATGCGGGTATCAATCCGTAGAGCATGATGTGAACATCTCCGCTCTCGAAATTGCTTCCCTTACTGGGAAGAGGTAGCGCGAGAGATTTCGGCAGTTTGCCATCATACAGAGTCGCATCGTCCAGGAGCTAGGATAGTTCTTTCGTGTATATAAAGACCTCTCTTGAGTCGTTAGAAGCACGAAAAATAGGATTCTCAAGTCACAGCATTCTTCAGAATATCAAGACTATTCCGAACCTCCAATTCTCAAGCTATTAGCCATGTTCTCATTCAAGTCTACTCTTTGCGCCGCTGCCGCAACTGCGCTGGCTTTTGCCCCTCAGGTTTTGGCGACCCGTCCTTTCGGTCATTATGGTCCTGAAGGTGCTGTTCTCTTTCTGAATGGCTTCCATTTCGTGTCTGGTCATAGTGATCAGGAGGTTTCGGCCAACCACTACTGCGTGATTGTTCGAGACGACATGCTCCAATGCGTGATCTACAATACCGCTACTACTCCCGCACACCTCGCTGGAATCGAATATATCATCTCACGTTCCGCATTCGAGACGTTAGACTATGAAGGTAAAGGAGACTGTCAAATTTATATAGAATGACCCACGGCTAATACAGACCACAGAGAGACAACTCTGGCACAGTCACTCCTACGAGATCACTTCTGGATACCTGATCGAGCCAAATCTACCAGACTCCGTCGACCACACCATTATGAAAGACGTGCTAGTAGAGACTTATGGCAAAACCTTCCACACGTGGCGATACGACCAACAGAACGCGACATACCCCATTGGTATCCCTGAGCTTATGATGGGCTACACTGGTGACGACCAGATCACGCCTGACTTTGTCACCCAGCGCGACCAGATGTTCGGAGTGAACACCACCGCGATACGAGAATCCCGCAGCGACATCCCAGCCCAGGAGATTGTCGCTGGCGCGGATAGCTGGAAGTACGGTTACGTCTTGGAGGTCGGCCTTATCAATAAGACCTCCTCGACGGAGTTTCCTCCCAAGAAAAACTCTGTTTTGATACGCTAAAGATGGAATGAACTAGTCTGCAGGACTTGTCAACCTATTGAGGCCGAGAATAACCAATGACCCTTGCCTGCTTCAAGGGACGGAGGGAGGGTAGGGGAGGAAGGGGGGAGGTTCAAGAATGTAATGATAATATGTAGGATACAAAAAGGAGGGGTCTAGCCACCTGTTGATCGACCGGGAAGCATACTCTCTCCACTCATCTAGTCTAATTTGGGGGTTGGATCTGGATCTTCCCGTGTGCTAATGACGAATTGATTCTTTTTTCCCTCCTCCCTTTCCATGCCTGCGAGAACTATGGTGACATGATGACGAGAGCCAGTGGGTGTTCCAAGATTAAGATGAACTGTGTCGTCTTAATAAACATATTATAGCCAGTGTCTAGTGTTTTCTATACCCCGACTCTCCTTTTATCGGCGACCTATCTACTTATTTGAACAAATAGCCATCGGTTAAGTATGCGTTACTGGCATAACTCAGATTTGTGATTAGGAGCTAATACTTCATTAGTCATTATGCATGTAGCCCTAGGTAGGATGATGCGAACTACTATGGCCAAGAAGGATCCTTGCATGGTGAGAAAGAGCCGAAAAGGCCGGGCTTCCAACTACGTGAAGGTGGGGCCAGGAGACCGGACCTCTATCCGTGAGACTAACAGAAGCCCGTTAGATGTAATAAATTAGTCTGCTTAACTTACCAAGGTCTAATTCGTTTTATATGTTATTACTATTACCTACTGATAATATGTTTCGTACATAGTCCAATAATATTTCTAAAGTGCGAAGTGTTCCTATGTCTCACTCAATGGAGATGCGTTCAACGTAACTGATTAAGTTATGCTAAGTAATAACGTTTCATCGTTTACCAGATGGTACTACACAAATTACTATTCAATAAGTTTCAAAAGGTTCGAAACGCAGTATAATTAAATTCCGAAAACATAAAGTATAGGAGACCCTGAAGAATGGATGATGCGACAAATGGCTCGCTCTATATAACGTGCTTAATTATACTATACTACAAGGCAACTCGATAACAACCCCACAACTTTTAACTTCCTCTTCGGTGTCTATGATTAAATCCTTGCCAATAGAAATGTCGTAATTTCAAAGTCATTTTATGGTAGTTATACTTTTGTGTCGTTTCTAATGCCGATGGTTCCCGTTCTCTTTACCTTGCCTTTGAAATAGTGAACGTTGGAGGATTGAATGCCAATTTTTACCCTTCGACCATTTTGTACATGCGAGTAGAATGCTACCAACACCACCGTTTATATTGGCTTTGAAGTTATGTTTGACCTGAGTCCTAACTTATATTCCCATCTCTTTGTTGCTCGCAGTCCGTATTTGGCAGTGAAAGGGTTAAACAGGACGGTTTGGAATTATACTGAGAGAGATTTGGTCAAACAAATCAGTAATCAGTCCAAGAGAGTCCACATAGATACAAGTGGAACATTTTCTCCACAGAATCCTCTGGCAACCATTCAAACTACCTTTGTATATTATCAACATTTACGTCCGTTATCACCGTCTTCTTGCATAGGTCAGATCCAGGTCAGCACGTAGCCAGATAGGTATAACTAGTAACTGAAAAAAAATCTTGTTGAAACAATGGTTGGAATATTAATTTATTCCTGAGCCATGTGATAGTATATACCCCGAATGGTCAGCTTATTACAACGTTACTCCTATCTAGTATGGATTAGGGTATGACATCGCTAAGTGCTATAGGATAATCTGACTCTCTACTAAGATCGGAGTTTATTTCTTGGTAAGAGATCTATTCAAATGTTCCGATCGGATCACAAGGGGGTGGTAATGGAACGCATCATACGACCCCCTAACCCCACAACTCTATAAGTTGTCAGATTTGAATACAAAATTTCAAACCAGACCCCACTAAAATTTACATACGACATAAGTTATAATGGCCCTCCCAACTAGCCTATTCTGTAATTGTATGTTGTAATAATGCCAAGTTAATTCGTCATTGTGGTATGTACTTAGACTTGTGAAAATGAAATAGATTGATATCTCAAATATGGTAACTCATGGGGAACGAATAGCTGGCCAGCTAGTATTAAGTTACAAATATGACTCCAGATTCCTCAAGCTCTAGAAAGGCTTCTTGTTCGCGGAAAATTTCCCGGTGTCAACATGTTCAAGCGAACCCCCGTCTTCCATCCCTCCTGAGAGTTCAGTCCTAACCTACTGTCGGGGGGCAGCAATAGTCGATTCCAATACAGGCATCGTTATCAGGTCGTTCGCAGCGGTCATTGGGGCAAACCGCAAGTTGGTCAGCACTGGATCCGTCGGCAGCGCAGACGTAAAGCTGGCCGTAGGGGCTATTTCCCACAGTCCCGCGAAGATCGGTGGCTGAGCAACCTAGTTGACGGTAATAGTCAATATTACCATTGTTTTATACTACAACGAATGCTTTTTGATGCGTACCAAACTCCCCAAGCAGCACCCACCCACAGTAATCATGCCCAGGGTCGCAAGTGCAAGCGGCTGAAGCCCCTGAAATGATGGCAGTGGCCACAGTGAGAACATTGATAATCTGAACCATGATTGCGTTGGGAGGTAAAGTAGTATGTTTTGTAGGTATTCTGTTGACTTGTTGACTGGATTCTGGCAGAGTTACCTGGTTATTCCTGAGGAAGTTGCTCCTTTTATAGACAATTTGTCGCACTTGACGAAAGGCTTCGCTATACTATTTGAGGTCCTTAGGATTTCGATGAGATCATTATCTCAATTCCGGAGGCGTAGCTCGAGACTTTGCAGGTCATCATGGGAACACTGAAGAGTTACATTCGTACAAGTGGCGGTGTCGAAGCTCACGCCGAGAATAAAATGATGCTTTATTACTAGCGAATCGAGCAAGTGTCCCTATATCACGGGGACTTTGGACATAAGTTGCGAGCACAACATCTCCATAGAAACAAACATACACGCAACTGAACTGTAACTAAGTAGATGGGTAACCAGACTCGATTATTATAACAAAGTACGTAATAGAATTTGAAAGAGTCAGTTACTCAAGGTTAGCGTGAGCGTGAAACTCCACGCTTAGTCCATAAGGCTGTGTATACAAACCCCTATTAACTGTTGTAGACCATCTATCAGTTCCCATCCGTATAGGCCTTCGTTTTCTTCATGTCACACATTCCTGTTACGGTTGAGCTGACCAACAGATCGTTGTCAGCTTACCTTGTGTGTCACGCTTGAGAAGACTTCACTAGGAAAGTGCTAAGCTGTACTAGTAATTGTTACACAAGTCTATGCCATATTGACTTAGTATTTGACGACAATTCAGCTTGTTGGCTTCGGACGACGGGGCCATGTTTCCGCGTCGAAGTAGGTCTGCTACGGGTAACTGTTTCAGAAAGGTTGGCTAGTCGATGCCACCGGGGTATAGCTCCCGCGAGATGTGTATTTACTATTCAGTTAGACACGATACGATTATGATAGATGGGACGCGGGGGGGGGGGGGGGGGGGTTTAATTTTGTTTAAAAAGTTTAATATGGGGTTTACAAAAATTTATTAATTTTAAAAATTGGGTGGAAAACCCCCAGTTTTTTTTTGG
>MU394063.1:67826-206477 GCA_022578605.1 Camillea tinctor | reverse complement strand
GTTGTTTTGCTCTGTTTGTTGTTTGTCTCCCTTTTTTTGCTGGTGCTAGGCGTGGTGCGGGGGCGGGGGGGGGGGGGGGCCCCCCCCCCCAGATAGTAGTGTTATCAGCTTGACTCTGCTCTGTACCTACTTTTAGTACTTTGAAAAGATGGCTGTCTACGCCCCTGTTTATTTATCGTCAATGGTCAATCTATGAGATATTGGCCTACCTTCGGTAAACTATATAGAGATCCTGTACTTCCAAAAGCTCATGAACATATTGATATTCTTTGAGCATCCTTGTCAATTTACCTATTTTGGGAATATAAATACTTGAAGAATAGGAGAGATGGTTTAGAAGAACAAACACCTTGCACTGTCGCTACTACACAAGGCCTTTTTAGTTAGATTGGGACAATGCCTTTAAACATAGATGGCTTCCTATCTATAGTCATGTCAACACAAATTTCATCGTGGATTACTTAAGCAAGTGAATTACTCAAAATATTGCATTCTTGGTGTAATGGTAACATTTCAGCCTTCCATTATTCGATAGCTGAAGCCGTGGGTTCGATTCCCGCAGAATGCATACTCAATTCCTTTTTTTTGATCTGAGAAACTAATGCTTTAATGGAAAGCCATGTCACCTCCATGTTATTAGTGTATTTAAGTAGCGTTAAGTTTCATCAGCTTAACGCTAATATACTTGTTTCTGTCACGGCAGTGCAGGTGGTTGAAAGACAATGCTGTTATTCCCGTATCATTGACGAAAATATTAAAATTGAAAAAGAAAAAAAAAGCAAATGGAAAATAAAACTTTTTGTCACGGTTGAGATTTCGTAGCGGTCGGCTATGAAATTCTGATATTCTTTTGTCGGGATAGGCCAAAGCGCGCCGTTGATCTAGTGGGTTGGTGGTCTACCCCCAACTTGACGCACAGTTATAAATATTTCAGTTCTAGTTATTCGTTAAACTTATAAGAATCAACTTCTTTTACCATACCATACTTAGTACTCCGTACAACCTTCGTGAATTGGCTTGCGCTTTATTGAATTACCGTGTGTTTCCACGGACTACGTAGTAGTATTTGAAGCTGGAGGTTCCCTGCGGTCGCTTCCATATCATTAACGCTCTGTCTTGAAAAGCAACGAATTCTCAATTCCTAGCATCACCTGAATTATCTTTGGTCAAGAGAACAAGCTTTCTGACAGCCATGCATCAATTCTTTGCGGAGCCGATCCTCGCGCTCGGCCTCTCGTGCAGCTGCTCCGATACGACCTGCGCCGGCCTTTCGGAGCTAACTGCAACGTATAAGACCTGATCAGAAAGCTTCTAACCTGCCTGAGATCTCTGATCGGTAGCGACATCGGGGCTAATAGCCCTCCTGCTTGGCTGACTTCCGATACTCAGGTATAACTCGGCGGAGTAGCCGGAGCACCTTTCTTCGTAGACAGATCAGATCGCCTATGCAATCCTCCATTCCACTTGACCACCAATCGGAGGTAGTGGGTATTTATGTACGGTACAGTACATATAGTACAGTACATCTGCTGCCAAGTAACAAGGGAGAATGGTTAGCCAAGCGGTTCCGTAGCCAAGAGGGCTTCAGCCAATACCAGAACCTGATGAGGTCTGGGCCATGGCAAATTCCGGATTTCCATTATCTAGATATCCAAATTCCTCAGATTGTAAGCCAAAACTTCGCCAAGAACACCATCTTCTCTAATGACGAAGACGTTTGCATCTTGATAATTATGCCTACCTATGGGTATAAGTTGTATGTAGTCTCTGCAGCAGGCGTATAGTCATCAACGCTTATGATCACCAACTTAACTCTGACCCGATAGGTAGATGTTTTTTAAGTCCTGCAAACGAGGGGTTAAGTTACAATACAATTGAGATGAGTTGGTAACGTTGGCATGCTCAATTGTCTTCGTGCGCTTACTAATGTCGACATGATGCAGATTTTTAGTCAACGCCTTTGGGCTTTTCTTTTCCCCATTGGCGTCTTCGATCTTACAACTTAGAAATTAGCCTGTATGGAGAGTAGGTAGGTAGTACGATATGTTACCTACTTATGACCAGGTACGCCACACATTATATATATGACGAAGGTCTCATCCGCCACACCGTTCGACTGATAATTGGGCAGGGGGCATAAATGCAAAAGTCATAACTTTGGTAATACAGATAACTATTACGTGAGGTGTTAGCTTGTTCTTGACGTTGGTGTTTCACTTGTCAGCTCAGAAGATCCAAAGTTCTTCTGGAAAACTCTAGTCGATAATGCGAGGTACCATTCTCCACAGACAGTGGATCTTATAGGTCCAGGAGCGATGCCCAAAGAATTTTACCTGCAGCTTGTCGATCTGTTTTCCTCTTCGCTGAGACATGCTAAGCCTGACCATGCCGACCGACATAAGGAGGCAAAGAAACGAGAGAGAGAGGGAAAAAAAACCAAAAGGATTCCGCTATTCCTACGGCTTTTGAAAAGCAAGGGGCTAAAGCACTAGGGGGCTCCGTTTCCGGGCGGCATCTGCAGCTATATTTCATAGAATGCAGTTCAGGGATGGACAACTCGCCATGCCATTCGTCGGACCCCCTAATCACAAGATCTATTTTGAATATCACCCTGTTTCCGCCCACCACAGGCGTATCAACGATACTATCCCTAAGCCGGGTTAGGTGAAGTTAACTGGAGACAAACCGATAGAGCCGATACAGCCCTTGGTTACAATTACCAAAGAGGGAGTTATTTAGCTGTAGGTAGGTTATACGTTTCTCTGCTTCCCCTACACACCTGGTCTCCGTGCTCTCTACCCTGAATCCCCTGAGCTTTTTTCTTCTTTTTTTCCATTTTCCATTTTCCTCTTACTCCTCAGATTCCTTTGCCGCCCCACGCCCTGCCAAGCCTTACTTTCGATGGGGCCGGACGGTCCTGTCCTAACCTAGTGTAATGCACAAATAGCAGTTACTCAGCAGCAATAAAGATCTTCGTCTTATTCCCAGCTCACCGGAGACTTTGTTTATTGCCGTACACACACTTGGAGTGTCTCTGTTATAGTCCCGGTTCTAGCTTGCTTAACTCGGAGCCGAACCCAACTTTGTAAGCCCGAAATAAAGCAACAATCGTCGACAACACCTTGCAGAAGTAATACCTCCTAGCCAGCGGGGCTCTAAACGTCATCTTCCTGGTAGTGAGTCAATGACAGGAGGGCAAGACTTGGTCCAAGTTTGGACCTAGACAGTTTAGATTATACAGTCTTAGCACTAGGCTTTGTGGTCCCTACTTCGTGGTCCCGAAATTCTCTCTTTTTTTTCCTGTTGAGAATTCGCTTCAGCCCTGTCCGTTCCTAAACACAAAGCTTTCTACATCCACATCCACACATCCACTTCCATTTCCACTTCCGTTACTCCGTACACACCAGCAACCGCCGGTTACCAACTTACTTATTTCCCTTCTTCCGTTCTGTCCGTCATTACCAGCATTAGGCGATTGAGCGACAATAAATCACGTCTCCTCATCAGGCCAAGACCCGAAGGAAGTTCCTCGCATCCTCGCCACCAGTTGAGTTCCATGACCTCGGCTTCGCGCCGGGAACTGCATCCGTAGATCCCCCCACCATGGTGAGCGTCTCTACTGGTATTCGAGACACCAACAACTCAATGGGTTCTTCCGCTACCGTCACGCCGAACGGAACCTCGAGCAACTCGCCCGCCGTCTCGACACCTCAAGACTATGTCCCGCCCCGAGCCAACTCCTCCCTAAATGGTTCGCCCGCTACTACGCATCAGCCCTTCACCTCTGCTGGCCCAATTACCCTCGACCCGTCTGTCACTCCCTCCTCTGCCTTGAACCCAAGAAGCTGCGTGACATGTCGTCGGCGCAAGGTTCGCTGCGACAAACACATGCCTTGCGGCAATTGTCGCAAGGCTCAGATTCAATGCGTTTTCCCCGCGCCCGGTAGGGCACCTCGACGACCACGTGTCAAAGACCCCAATGCCCCGCCGAAACAGACGAGCGAGCGCGAGATCGAGTTGATGAAGCGGCTACGGAAACTGGAAGGCATTGTGGAGGACCTCAGCGGCCAGATTGAATTCGAGACGGCACGACATGGTAGCAGCGGAGGAGAGTCGCCCGAAGCAGCTCTCGAGAGCGCCCAGGAGAGGGAGAGGGAGAGAAGGAAACATAACACAACTGCCTACAGCGAAAATCTGCCTGGTGGCTACCCGCCATTGCCGAGCCGCAAATATACGGGTGATTCGACTAGCAGCGCATTGAAGAGTCCGACTGGGGAGGTCCACAAGGATTTCGGGAGGCTGGTGTTGAATGAAAAGGGCAAAACGCGCTATGTTAGCAGTTCGTTCTGGTCAAAGATAAATGACGAGGTAGGTGTGCAGGGAATTGACACCGCGCCCTGCCCGGGTCTGGTCAAATGGCGAAGAATTAACGTAACCTAGATCAATGAGCTTCGAGCCGAGACCCAACGGCTCACCGACGACGACACAGACGATTCCGATGATGGCAGCACCCCTGCCGATATTTCCCAATATCCAGATCAACATGTCGACCACCACGGGTTTGTGCTAGGATACAGCTCCTCTGATGTGGACTTGAGGAAATTGCATCCACTGCCGTCACAGATCCCATTCATATGGCAGGTCTATACAGAGAATGTCGATCCCCTTGTCAAGATTTTGCATGTGCCCTCAATGACTAAGATCATACGCGAGCAACGCTCTAACATGAGTAATATCCCGCCTGGAATGGAGGCCCTTTTATTTTCGATATATTACGCCGCTATTACTTCTATGGAGGAGGAAGAGGTAGGTTCATACTGTCTGTCACTGCTGGTCAGATAGGCTCGCTTACACGTTTCTGTAGGTCAAGGTCAATTTTGGGGCCGAGAAGAAGCAGTTGATTAGCCGGTATCGTTTTGCCACGGAGCAAGCTCTTTCCAAGGCCAACTTTCTGACAAGCTCGGAATTGGTTGTTGCCCAAGCTTTTGTCTTATTTCTCGTGCTAGTCCGGAGATATGATGATACAAGATTTGCGTGGACGCTTACTGGTCTTGCGATTCGCATAGCGCAATCGCTAGGAATTCACAGAGAAGGCACTCACTTCGAAAACCTGAGCCCTTTCGATGTGGAAATGCGCCGCCGGCTGTGGTGGGCAATCTGTGTTCTCGACCTTCGATCAGCAGAAGACCAAGGCACAGAATTGACGATTTCGGATCGGACATTCGATACGCAATATCCATTAAACATCAATGATGCTGATATTAGCCCAGAAATGACCGAATTCCCAGAGGAGAGGAAGGGTGGTACCGATATGACATTTTGCCTTATTCGCTACGAGATTTGCACGCTTGCAAGAAGAATGCATTTTGTGGCTAGTTCGGTGGCAGCATGCCCTCCAGACTCTCAAACAACATTACAAGAAAGAGAAAACATGCTCATTGAGATGTACGAACGCATCGACGAAAAGTATTTGAAGAATTGCGCAGACAAGGAGGGCGATGTGCTGAACTGGGTTGCTGCTACGATCGCCCGACTGATTATGGCTAAAATGAGCTTGGTTATCTATCAGCCGATGCTGATGTCTTCGACAGGTCAAGACCTCTCGGGGGATGTACGAGATCGCCTCTTCATGTCTGCCGTTGAAGTGGTCGAATACAACAAAGTCTTAAATGGGGAGCCTCGATGCAGGCCCTGGCGCTGGCTCTTCCAAACATATACCCAATGGCATGCGGTCGCTTATCTCTTGCTTGAGGTTTGTCGACGCCCATGGACCGCCTCAGTGGAGCGTGGCTGGATGGCGCTCAATGCTACTTTCCAAATGGTAGACCCTGCCGATTTCGCCAGACCTGCTGTATGGATGCCACTGCGGAAACTCTTAATCAAGGCCAAGAAACATCGCGAAGAGGAAATTAAGCGATTACGAGCAGATCCCCAGGCAGCTCAAGAATTAGACATCAGGGAATGCAACAAAGTTCCGCCAGCTAGTTTCCAACATCTTCCTAGCTCGGTACGCAATGTGCTTGCACAGGAACGCTGGCGAAGACTTGTGGGCACTAAGGGACCAGAAAAGCCCTCCCATCTTTCATGTATTAAAAATACTGACACACCAAAAGAAGACAACAAAACTGAAGAATCAACCAAGGAGGACAACCAAGTAGGGCATGATCAATACCCATACATGGACCAAGATATGAATTTACCGTACGATAACTGCCAGAACTTCATTGCTGCCGCGTTTGAAGGCGATGCCCAAGAATTAGCTCGCATGGCATTCTTCAGCGAAGGAATTATGGACCAGTCAGGGGCTCCCAAATCACAGCATCCCACCATTCCCATCGAAAACTTTAACTCGAGAGGTAACCAGGTTTATCCAGTTCAGGTGCAAGGAACGGTACCGAGTAATGGGGAGAGGATCGAACCGATAGTTGACGACCACCCGCCTCCGTGGTTGTGGGGCGAAAACTCGTGGACTAATGGATATGGAAGCACTACTACGAATAACGCACCCCATGCCGATGATCACGATGTAAATATGGACGCCGAAGAGGATTTCAACTGGCAAAATTGGATGGATAGCGAGCTATCAATGGGCAGAGTGGGGTTTACTGGTGGTATTTGAGGTCAATCACGTATATACACCTACGAACACACAACTGAATTTGCATTAGGAGTTGAAGGAGTGCTACGGACATTCATGGTTGCACCAATGATGGAGCTGTGAGAGTACCTACGGTCACGGTCGTCTTATCGGTCAAGCGGTGTCCCTGTAGGGAAACGAATGCCACAGCAACATTATCACCGGCATACATTGCATTTAGCGAGGATCAATGGGTGTTAATAGGGGAAGCAAAACTAAAGGGAGAGAGGATGACGAAAAACACAGATGTCGTTGAACATTGGACAAAAACAAAAGCTTCATGAGTGCCACGCTTGTACTGACATATACCCTGTTCTATAGCAAAATTCATTTTTTGTTTAAGGGGGAAAGGGGGGAGGGTAAGCTCTTTTTGTGTACATGGGATCTGGGGAGTCGATGTGGGGTGGATGGTGTGGTGTTTATAGAAGGGAAATCGAATTTCGAATATGACTTTGTGCAAACGATAATGATAATATTGGAAACGGTGATTGTTGGTGTTTAAGAAAATGTGATCTGACCGTACTAAGAGCATTTGGTTGCTAGTTACAGAGTTGGTTCAAAACCCCTGAAGTGGGTATGTTATAAGCATGTGAAGATGGCTGCTGAACAGACCCACTACCTCTCTCTCATCACGCTTTTTTTTTCTCCTAAAATTTCTTATCTTCTCTTCCGTCTTTCTTTTTTTTTCCCACTAGTTGTTTATTACCTCAAACAACACACTATATTAGGTACGCAGGTGGGTCTTATCTACCAAGTAAACGCTTTTTTTTTTAAATAAAATAAAACCTACATGCTGTAGAGCTAACCCCTTATCACATCCATAAATCCAACTAGGCTAAGCACGAAGTCCGAAACACGTACAATATCACGGTAAACAAACAATCAACAAAAATAACGTTATTTTACTTTTTTAAAAAGGGGTTAAAAAAGGGGGGGAGGGGTAACTGAAACCCTAAACTAAATACCCTACATAACAGCGAAAGCGCGCGAACGAGCGAACGAGCGAAAGAGGAGAAAGAAAGAGAGAGAGTAGAGTAAAGCAGACACCGAGAATTTCCCGCAAAAGGAAAGCGCTTATTTCCGTCACATATACAGGTTCAGTTTTTAATCTATCTAAGGTTTAGTGTAGTGTAATAAGGATCCCCATATCAATCTCTTTATTCTACGACCAATTATGTTTGGGTTTTTTGATTTTCTCTGGTTAGATAAACCCTGAGATATGTGTACCTGTCTAGCCAGTGTCAAATGGTTAAAAGGCATATGGAGAAAAGAAGAAGAAAAACTGCGTGGTGTGGGTAAGGGGTGTAAAGGTTATGCCCATGCATGATACACTAGCAATACCTAACTTGGTGGTAAACCAAATCATCCGCCGAGAAAGGCTCCGCTTCCGAGGTCCGGCGAGACCGCGGAACCGGTATGCTAACCCGGTTGGGCAGGTCTAGGACCGGGCTAACTGAGTGGTCTAACGGCTTGGTACGTACGTGTTTCTGATTAGATAAGGTGCTCAGTAGGTAGATGAAGAGATATAGAATCAAAGGAATAAAAAGAGAGACGAGCAGTTGGATGGGACGACTGACGAGCTTCTAGATATTGTATCCCCCGCGAGAGGCGTAGGTAATCTGGAGAACACACAGGATATGATCTAAGACTTGAGTAAGGCAGAAAAGTCCTCTAGATTGGAAATATATCGAGGGCGAAGCCGGGTAGGTCAGGGTAAGGGTAAGGCGGAGTCCTTTCCGTGCTGACCTGCCCGCCCCATCGGAGTGGGACCGGCTACTCACTTTTCATTTTTTTCGCGATAAACAGAAAAGAGACTTTTTAAGAAAAAAAATTTGATTTGCGGTAATTTCTGTCTGGCTTTTGCTTCTCTTTTTTCTTTTCTTTTCTGCGCCAGTCCAGAACCGCTTTGCCAAGCGAAGCTATTCGCACTCTGTCTGGACAGTTTATGCCTCTCTACCCAAACCACTCCCTACCCGGCGGTTAGTTACATCCTCACGCTGTGTACGCACGTAACCTAAACCCTCACGCCGGACCCTCTTCTCTTCTCTCCTCATCCTGCATCCCCCGTAACTTAACTGGACTCATCGCACGCCCCCCCCCCTCCTTACTTGCCACCCCCTTCCCCCTTTTCTTTTCCCGCCACCACTCCCGCTCGGCCACCTGTCCGACGCCCCCTCCCCTCCCCTTAGCACGGACCTCGTAGACCGCATCTTCGGGCCGAGGTTAAGCTCTACGTTTCGCCGGGGCTACGGCCTTCTTGGTTGCTTGCTTTCTGACCCGGGACACCGCTCCGCTCTCGCGGGCCCCCCTTTGGCGTGTATTGAGCCCGGCGAGGTGGTGAGTAGCTAGACGTCGGTTCGTAGATTTGGAGCGTGGGGGTAGGGGTGGGGAGGTGGTTTTGGGGGAAAGGAAAAGGGGGTGGACGGAAGTGGATCGAGTGACGGAGGGACTTGCCTATGTGCATGAAGAAGCGACTTTCGAAATCAGACGGAAAAGCCCCCCCTCCCCCAAGTGACTGCCTGGCATGGGATTAGACGCAGTGTTTTGGGAGATATGTTACAGTGTGTGACGTAGTGCACAAGCGGTACATGCTAACCATAGAGATACTAAGAAAAGGAAGGAAGATCGAAGCTAGCCCGTCTGTTTATTGGTCTCGAATAAGCTAAGCACCTCTTTCGCACATAGCACATCCGGGCCCGCCCATGCCCATCCGCCCGGTCATCAGGCGCTACCCGGAGTCTTCGCACTGCGGCACCTTGACGGCGTCCCTCCTTTCTCATCCCTTATCACTCTGGGACGAGAGCACCTGCCGCGACTCGCACTGTACTTCTACCAGCGCGGAGAAGCCGAGTTTGGCGGGCGATATGGTGAGAGCCGGTAGAGTGGCGGACCGGGAGGAAAGGATGGTGTGTTGGCGGTAGTTTTAAGAAGGGAACTGGTTGTTCTGAGATGCAGCACCGTTACGGCCGGGCCGCGGGGCGCGGTCTGGGATGGAACTTATCCGAAGGCTTGGCCCGCCCGGATCTCTCGCCACTATCCGACCCCCCTCTTCCGTCGCGGCTTGATATGGGTGAGGCTAGAGCCTCGCTTTAGATCCTTTAAGCGCCTCCTCAATATATCAGTTGCTCGCGTCCTATGCGCCCTGATATTGTGCTGGTTCTGCTCGTTCTCACCGAAAGGATTCTGGCTCACGTCGATCTATTCAAAGCTCGCGGCTATGTTGCTTCCCTAGTGAGCTAAGTCGAATAAGGATATCGCTCTAGCTTTCTTCTCTCTCGTGTAGGATAAGTCGGTCCCGAAAATTGAGGGCGTCGGTAAGATCGTCGTTGAAAAAGTCGTATGTTGCGTCATATATAGTAGTGAGATGAGGGACCAGCTAAATACCCGGAGGTCCCGCGGGCGAGCCTGAGTCCTAGATATAAGCCCCCGCCAGGCTATCATGCTAGAATTACCCCTTGATGCGTCCTTCGGACTTAAGAATTGCGATTCTTGAACGCGGTAATCTAGCACGCATGTGAGTGGCTAGGGAGACTGGGAGGAATCGAATTGCTACTCTGACATGCGAATGGGTGTGCTTACGCGCCCAACCTGTGGGGGCTAAGCTAGATAAAGGTCCTATGATTTCTTTTCAGTATTTTGCTCATAGTATGATCTATATTCCACCGCATGAAAGCTGATAGCCGGGTCGAAAATTCCTAAGAGAGCGATACGTTCATGGTGAAATCGTCATATAGGTACACAAATTCAATAGCATGTCAGCTAGGCTTTCAGGTCAACTTGTGTATCAGTTTATAGCCCTGCTAGTAGTATGGACCAATAATTAAGTCCTATACTGTTGTTTCCTATTTGAGTTATTGCCTTATCGGGACGCTATAGATGTGATGTAATACAATCTTTAGACGATGATTGGTGTACGATTAATGTGCAAAGATAGGATAAGGTCGGTTGGTTCCACAAAGGCAGAGTAATGAGTGGGACTATTAATATATATACCTTGGGATAGGCATGAATGAAGTAGATAATTCATTTTCGACCTAAATAAGTCTAAAATCATGTGTCCAGGTCCATTTAGAGGTAATTTTACCTAGTCAATCAATATATTATATTCTTACAATGGCAGCATGTAGGCTGACCAGATCATAGCTTTAGTAGACGCACAAAACATCAACTTCTGTTTCTCCGAGCACGACAGCTTCGAAAATGTGGAAAATTCTCATTGATTAAAGGTGCAGGTTATAATCAGTTATTGTGAGTCTAGTCCAAACTCGGAGAATAGTAGGTAACTTACTAAAATATCATTCACGCCTTGCCATTAGCTTTACCTTAAGGTAGGAAAACCTCGGTTTGAGTTAAAGATCCATCGATAGATCTGGTGAATTCCGGTGACAACGAGCCGGAAGCAGAGCTATAGGTGCTACAAAACCAAATATATATTTATATGTAGTATATGTATAAATCCTCGAAAAGGTAGTCAAGAAAATATTATGATACCGACAGCTATCAAGAACAATATTCATAACTAAGATTAACGACGGGAAAGAGAACGTATTAAGTTGAAGAGAACAATAGCCACTCAATGAAGGCATAAACTATAGCTGCGTGCCGTGTATGTAAACCATTTAAAATATATACAATT
The DNA here is from genome assembly GCA_022578605.1 of Camillea tinctor. Lineage (NCBI taxonomy): Eukaryota > Fungi > Ascomycota > Sordariomycetes > Xylariales > Graphostromataceae > Camillea > Camillea tinctor. The sequence continues at coordinate 195,204 of MU394063.1, read as the reverse complement.
ACTCATATCCCCAACAGCTCTTCCTTACTGGGCTTACCCCTCAAGTTAGGCTAACTCTTATGTACTACGACAGGCTCGTGCTATACAAATGACATAAAATAATATTTATCTACGGCGCTCGCATCATTCCAAGGCACACATATATAGAATACTATCCAAGTGTACATAGATACATGACAAGGTAGTAAGTACGTAGTCAATGAATAGCCGTGCCAAGAAGCTAATTCGAACTAATCTCTCCAATGCCAATGCGGGAAGATTTAAGCTTAATTAAGCACCAAACTAGTAGCACAAGCCGAGCGAATCCTTGGAGGGCCGCCACAACATATCCACTAATCAATCATAACGCAGTACCTAAAATAGGCTATAAAGGATTGTGATTGTTCTACCATTGGCCAATAGGCCCAAACTAGTTACAACGCCCTATATGCCCCCTTTCCCCCTATCTGCAAGTTTTCTTTTATACAAGAATTAGACAACGAACAACCACTACACTGATGCCCCAGGTCTCAAGAATTGAGCACCAAAGGTGTTATAAGTGGTAACGCCGTATGATGCTCTCCATGCTATGCTATGCTATGCTACAAGAATGGATAAGAAAAATACTATTCTTCGAACCTATTCCTATTATGTTAGAATCTAGACTTGACAACGAGAGTCGAGATTGAAGTCACAGTAAATAGATTACATACGGCAATGCAATGCAATAAATCAGGTAGGTTTCTCCCCAATCTAAGCCAACTGCTTCCTACGGAGGATATTGACATTGAGACCTCCCTTCTCCCAAATGCCGAAGATTCTCTGAGAATCTTTCCAGTTCGATTGTCCCGGCACAACTTCGAAATCGTAATTGTAGAGGATCTTGGACATGATCAGGCGCATCTCCGACATCGCGAGGTTCTTGCCGATGCAGTCACGAGGTCCGAAGCTGAATGGCTTGAACGCGGCACGGTTATCCTTCTCGAAGGCAGCGTCGTATAGGGGGTGCGTCGCCGGCAGCCATCGCTCGGGGTGGAAGTTGTCTGGGTCGTGGAAGTTGTCGGGGTTGTAGAATGTCGACAGTTGAGATACGCTAAGAATAGTCTGCGGTTGACTGGGTTAGCACGATACTAAAAGTCTAGTCTGGCCTGGGGTAGGATCCACACTTACACCTGGGGCGATATAGTGTCCGCCAATCTCAGCACCGGGGGAGATGCGAGGGGGGGTTTCCGAGGCTGGGGGGTACATTCGAATTGCTTCATGGAGGCAAGCAGTCAAGAACTCCAGGCGAGCGGTGTTCATCAGATTGACTTCGGATTGGTTCTGCATAGCGTCGCGGATTTCCTTAGCCAAGGTCTCGTATGCTCGTTGATTGTTGCCCAGGAAGAAGAAGAGACCTGAAAGAGCGGTGGCGGTGGTCTCGCTACCAGCGATAATAAAAAGTGAAGCATGGCCTTCAACTTCCTTGTCGGATAATTCCTGAGAGCCTTTTTTGTTCTTAAGGAGGTAGGTCATGAAGTCTCGACGACCCTCGGGCTCAGCACCAAGCGACATTCGGGCCCTGGCTTTAGCTTTTGCATATTGTCTGTTGTTGTTGGCCGTCTGCATATCACTATGCGAAAACCAGCTGAGAACAAATGCACCAAGGAGAGGGTAAGTTCGGGCAAGACGACTAATAGCGTCACCTCTAACGCCCGTGAAGATAGCTGATATCCAAGGGTGATAATCGTTGTTGTCAAGGCTGTGGAAGGACTCGCCAAAGCTGAGGTCGCCGATGATGTCGAAGGTGGTGAAATTGAGCCACGAAACGATGTTGATTGTGTTCTTCGCATCGGCTTGCTCACCAAGTCGTTGGATCAGTAGGTCGACATACTTCTTGATCAAACCTTCCTGTTCGCGGAGGGCAGAGTCACTGAAGGCGTGGTTCAAGGCCTTTCTCATGCGTCTGTGATCCTCACGTCCAGCTCCAATGATGGTCTCGTGGTCGCCAGGGAAGAAGAATTTTGGGATCTTAGAGAATTCTGGTTTGCCGGCGCCATGGTGTCCATAGATGCTCGCCCACCCAATGCTGCCATCCACATCTATTCGGTCCGCGCCCACTCTCACAATAGGACCATATTTGCGATGTAAGTCTCGTAGCTCCCATTGACCATTTCCAGAAACAGTTGTTTTCCATTGCCAAATCAGATTCGTTATGGCGAAAGATGTAGGACCCGGGAATTTCGATAGTGGGTGAAACCAGAGTCGGTAGATAATCAGGGCAGTGCGATGGATGATGAACTATGTTTGTGTTAGTGAGGTTAACATGAGTATTGCTTAATGAAACATAGTTTAGAACATACTAAGGAGGCAAGGCCAATGAGCCCCTGCACAACCGCCTCAGGAGACGGTGGCCATTGCACGGCTGGTACGCCGCCGGCAGGGTAAAAGTCGAAAAGTCGGTCTGAAGGCATGTCTAAAGCTTAATTGTTTGAGTAATGCTGATGATTCTATTTCCATTTGGTAGAAAGAGAGGCCTATATTTATAGATAGGATGCTTTTGTACGATGGTTATACGATTGACGTTTCAAGTGAATGCTATAGGTCCGGAGCCTTTTTCATATTCGGGGTGATCGTGGATTCCGATGCGGGTCTCTCCATTATTCCGACGAACCGAATGATATAGGGACCGGTAGCCGTCCACCTAAGTTAGCGAAGTTGTTCATTGCAATCCTATTGTTTGAAGGCTAGTCTAGACTTCTGTGGGGCTGTATTGCTCCTGATCTGCGTTGCTAAGCAGAGAGGAAGACATCATGGCATCGATACGATTCGTATGATAATGGAGCAGTTGGGTTGAATGTTGAAACTCGACTGATTTTAGTTGAATCGCTTGAGGATATCCTAGACTGATCTGCATAACTATGTGTCTCTTGACGATTTTTACCCTACACTATCTACAGTGGCGAAGACTGGACGACGGTCGATGATACCATCTCGGCGAGCTGAATATGTTATTGTGGTTGAAATGAAGTAAACCGTTTCTTTATTGCCCGGAGTTAAACCGTAACGGTTCTTGACATTGAGCTCCCAGAAACGGAATCATCGTGGCTCATAGCTTAAAGCTATGGTAGATCCCCACACTGGGGCAGTGTCCACCGTTTATCTTTTACTACTTCGGAGGCTATTTACAATCAGGTAGATAGCTTTGAGCCCGGACGAATACCTAACCCTAGATATAACACCTCTCAAAACGCATGGAGTTTCGAAGGCAAGAGGCAGATGTTCGGGCTTCATGTATTAGGCGGGTGGATATTACTATACCTTATATCAGAGTTGTCACGTATATATCTGTTAAATTATAAGCCGATAGGCCACCTATTGGGCGTACCAAATCAAGAAGTACATGGGAGTACATACTTTACGGTGAACAAGGAAGGTCTTTCTTTGTATATGCTAGTATCACAAGTAGGTAGTGCAGTAGTAATTCTAGTCTTTGCACGAGCATGCTGTGATTTCCTAAGTTATTATTGTGCCCTTCATGATACTATCTACCGTTACACTAAGTTAATTTACGGCTTAAGCTGTCATTTCCCTTTGGTTAACTCTTTATGTTGAACTACCTACCCTGAAACGCTTTTCTAGAGTTCAAGCCTTTCTGTCGTATTGATACAAACCTACAGGAAATGCAAAGACAGCAGATAATATGAAGCATATACTTATATAGAACACTGTTAGTTTGTAATAATGCCATTTATAACTACACACTTGAAGAAGGCCGATATGCTTTCGTCAGCTTAGAGTCTTTACTGGTTTCCTGTAAGAACTATTTGTTAAGACAAATATATACATCTTCATTTACAAAACTCTATGCATCAGTAAACCTCAGAGATCGTTTTCTTTAGTCCCGAGGGATCTGTATTAAGCGTTAGAGTGACCGCAGTGACGTTAGGAGAACCTATTCTATCATGTAAGCTGAAATGAACTTTCATCCGATGAAGGTGAAAAACAAAGACCGTTGGCCAATGCATTCCATCGCGGACTAAATATGAATTAAGTGAATCGGGCATACGGAGACAGTCTATTCGCCGAAGGACTGCAGGATACAGGTAGTATGATCTAAGACATCCTTTGCCTTGCCGAAGAACCGCATACACGAGTGGGATAATAAGGGCATCTTATCAATACTCATACATCGATGTAACACTCTTTTCCATCTTGCTGTGAATCAAGATTTCGTCCTAGAGTGCATCACTCACCGACTAGAACCATCACTAGAAGTCACTCGATGCCGAGATTGGTATAACTTTAGAGATGACTTGCATAGGCAATGTACCACCCCCTTTTATCTAATCCCACCTACCTTAATAGTGGAAGTAGATGCTTCCGGCAATCTTGACTTCCGTGTGCTTAAACTAGCCGAGGTATTATCACTGACAATGTAGGTGAACGATCTAATGTAATGGACCTACTAAGAACAGGTACGTCCTTGTCTTAACACGGGTCGTCAGTCCTACGATAAAAAAATGGGTTGGTTGGGTCTTATGTAAACTAGGATGACATAAAGGATTAGACATCCCCCTAACACGTATTAATAGATGTTGTTGCCTTGGTGCCATGTCTACTTACTGAAGTCTAGTTCTCCAAGTATAGAAATTTTACCTATCGTGGAAATACTAATTGGAAGATAAAAGTTCCCATAGGCTGAGGTTTTACCTAACGTTTATTTCACTAAAGGGGTTCATATTGAAGTTCTTACCGGCTTTATGCCGGAGTTCTTAAAACTCCCCACTTAATCCCGAGAATTATACGTTGCATTGCCAATCTTGGCGAAGATCTAGGACGGGTTAGGGTTAGGACAGGGGTGCCGATTCGATATATACTTTCTGAAAGAAGAGTCTCGCATGCCCACCCATTTTCTCTGTTTGCGGTTCTCGCCATCTCGTCTTTCTATACGGGATATCCTGCCTTTATGACATCGATTACCACCCCAAATAAGTACTTCTAGGAGTGGAAGTTCTGGAAAATACTAGCCGTTTTATTGTATAACAAAGCACTTTTATGAAATATTTTATCACGTGTTAGTAGGTATATATGTAAGAATAATAAATAAAAATAATAAGTAGTAAAAAACAGTTATTTATTTATGTTTAAAAAAGCGCAATTTATTTATATGCGGTGCGGGGTATATAATTACTTTTTATTTTTTATTATATAATTATTAATAACTTTAAATAAATAGTTTTTTAAAATTAATATAAAATGTAACAGTATAAAGTAATATTATAAATATGTAAAAAAAAAAAAAATGCAACATTAAACATATAACATAGCTGTATATTAAATATTGCTGTTTTTTTATTTTATTTATTAATGTTAATATTAATCCTTATTTTATTTATATATAAAGTGCTATACACTTTTTAATATATAATAATTATATTATAAATATAAATAAACCACCGTTTTTTATTATTTATTATTTATTTTATTATTTTATATATATTTCTTAATAACTTTTTAATATTTAATTAATTTTTATTATGGCAGCAACTATTTAACTAGGGGATTAGCCCTTAATACGGCTCACATTTACTATATATAGGGGCTCTTGCCCCTTTATAATATTAAGAAGGACAAGCATTTGTTTTTGTCTTTTATTACCCTTATAGTATACACTGGTTATACCTAGCTTAATCCCCCGAGTGATAATTTTAAAGTTAATGTAATTATTATATATTAAAAAAATATAATATTTTATATAAGTAAAATAAAAATTAATATTATTAATAAATATATATGTTAATAAAATAAAAAATAAAATAATAATAATAAATAAAAAACGTTAATTTATTTATATTTAAAAAAAACCATTTATTTATATACGGGGTATATAATTACTTTTTATTTTTATTATATAATTATTAAATATTAATATAAATAAATAAAATAATAATATTTAATATATAACGTAATTATATATTTAATATTAATTTTTTTATATATATTTATAATATTATTAATGGTTATAAAATAAAAAATAATTATATATTTTATATATAAATAAATTGCGCTTTTTTATATAACCTTAATTAAATAGTTTTTTTTAAATATAAATAAACAATTATTTTTTTATTTTTTAATTTTATTTTTTACTTTTTTACTTTATTAACGTATATATATTTAGTAATAATTATTTTATATTATTATATTTTTTATTAAAAACGTTAAAATATTTTAAAATATTTAATTATAAAAAACTTTAAATTTTTAAAAAAAAAATATTATTATTATTAAATTAAAATTTTATTTATAAATATATAATAATTATAATATATTATGTAATTAAATTTAATTAAATTTACAACTGTAAATTTAAAAAAGTACTTCCATTTAAGAGGCACATGTACCCGTAGCAATGTACCAAGGCCGACTAAATGTCTTTAGGCTTAGTGTGTGGCGAGTGTGTGGCATACCGGCAGACTAGTACGGATCTACTCATTCCGCCAAAGGGGTCACGGAAACTGTTACGATGTGGATATCCTGGCCTATAGACCCACATATATCCGTTGACTAAGAAAGATGCCGACATGCAGGTATAAAGGCATGTGATGACAAGTCAGGAGTTAGGACTTAAGGAATATTCCTAAGTCCAATACCTTTAAGAATGTAGGCGTTGGGTGCTAACTGTTTTTATACCTATGCATTAATAACTCGTATTGCCCTCTATAGAATGTCTATATAAGGGCTAGTTAGCGAAAGGAGAGTTAAGCTCTTTAGGCCATTTTAAAACAATTATTCTAGTTTTTGAATACAGGCATATTACCCCTTAACAGAAACTGTATACTTAAACTGACGGGAGAAATACTTCTCAACCCTATGACGCTTTTTTTTTTCATCCAGAATCTTGTTATTATTGAGAAAATTATGCTTTAATAGTACCTAAGAGGTCAAAAAGTCAAAGGGAGCATTATTTTAACTATAATATACTCTGATGCGCTTGAGTCATATATATTCATATTTGGTGGTTGTGGAACAAAATATTTCCTCAATCATGATAAAGATTTGGGTAAAGATTATCAGGTACGTATTGACAAGCTCCAATCAATCAATTACCATTGCATTTACCTAGTGATAAGTACTACTTTGAAGTGTATGCGCTGTCTTATCAGGTACACTGGTCAGCTGATCCCTCGTACAAATACTTAAGAGTAGAAACTGATATTTGAGAATTACGAGGGCAATCCCCTTGACAGGCAATAATGGAAGTTTCCATATATCTGTGCCATTTATAAGTATATAACTTTGGGACGATAAATAAAAGAAATTGTTAATAGGGAAACAAACACATTATTGGAATCGTGGAAGTACGATTTAGTTGACGACGAATGAATCCTATTTACGAATATATGGGTACCATTAAGCCCGGGCGCTTTACTGTTACTAGTAAATAGGCTTTAAGATAAAACGCCCTTATTTTGGATTATGAAGTGATACTATTTATATATTCCTCAGATGAAAAGCCAATCAGAGTATAATCCAGTATGGATAGAAGATAACAATCTATCTGTTACGTCCCAGCCAGGGATTGGCTGGAGAGTAACTATATAATACAGAATTGGGGCACAATGACCATTCGGTCATTGTGAGAATCTTTTGTCTCATAAATTTACTAGCTACATACTACTTACGTGACCAATCTAGGGTGTTCATACGCCTAGTGTTAGGAATATCATTTACCCGTGGGTAACTTTAAAGAGGGTATTCCCTAACATTTCGCAACAAAATTACTCAGCATTTGTCTATAGGAATCTCATCCTAGATATCGAGAAATAGTAATTAAGGTTGAACTACTAACTGAAAATAATGGTTGATTTATAATCAATTATCGAGTCATACTTCCATTGTAACTATAAAGCGAAGGGCGTATACGGCCATGAAGCAATCCTCAAAGTACATATTGATTCTTCCTGTCTAATGATACTGATAATTCATCGTTGCTACTCTACCATGTCCCACAACATCTTGATAACTGGTGGTTCAGGCTACTTAGGTGGTGATCTTCTTGCTCGCTGGGATAAAGCAAACTTTCCTCCGTATGGAAAATTATATGCTTTAGTGCGTACAGATGCTCAAGCTGAAGCTGTCAAGAAATACGGCGCCGTGCCTCTCTCCTTTAATGCCAAGGATGAGGCTGCAGTGCGAAGCGCAGTAGTCGAAAACAACATATCTGTAGTCTATTACCTCATTGATCCACTCCATTTTGATGCTCCGTCACACTTCATCAAGGCACTGGCTGAGGTAAAGAAGAACACCGACCGCGAAGTTCATTTCTTGCATGTGAGTTATTGGAGCACAACCCCTTATCGAACCTTAGGAGGCCTCATCTAACGTATATGTGAATTTCTAAGACCACAGGAGCGAAGCTATTCTCTAGTCATGCGGGTGCACCGAACGATAAACCTCTTTTCGATACCGATCCAGACCTTTACAATATCCAAAAATCCCAAAAGACCCCACACGAGATGATGCGGATAGTACGTGGTAGTTAAGGCTCGTATGTTTGACTTTGACGGTATTTTAGGCTGATAAGAGGCACAGGGAGTTGAAACCAATTGCTCCATCATTGAAGAGGCCGAAAAACATGGTGTTCGTAGCTATATATTTGCACCCTGTATTGTGTGTAAGTGTCATCACCATTCTCACTTGATGTTTCCCTTGCCTAGTACAGATGGGTTGAGAAAGGGGGTGCGATCGGGATGCTAACGAAACCAACATAGACGGAAAGAGTGAGGGTTTTGGCAACCCCCTCTCAAAGCAGACAGTTGCAGTCGTCCGTGCAGCCGTAGCATTGAAACATGTCTACCGCGTTGATACCGGGAAACCGGTACGTGCTCACAATGATGGAATATGAATGTACGAAGTTGACATGCTGTGATATGTAACAGACTTGGCCCGTGTGTCATGTGGCCGACAACACCTCTTTATATGTGGAACTTCTCTGCAAGATCTTGGCAGACGAAACTCCTGGCTATGGCAAGAACGGGTATTACCTTGCGGCTTCGGGTAGTGTTGCTGTAAGTGACACTGAAGTATTATCTTTCTCTAGGGAACTGTCACTAATCTTATAAATCCCAGTGGGACGACATATATGCTGCAATGGCGACCGCCTTGGCCAAGCGTAACATCATCCCTGATGACAGAGTCGTCACAGCAAACAATGAAGTATTAGAACACTTGGGTCAGGCACTAGGTATCACAAAAGAACTTGTGCCGGTAACGGTTGGTGGCAAGTAAGTTGACTGGGCTCCCTCCGGCTTTAAATTTGTTAGAGAATGACACTAACCCAGCTGATTTGAACAGCTGCACCTTCACAGCGGCACGGGGTGAAAAGGAGCTCGGATGGAAGCCGCTATACAAACCGCAACATATTCTTGAAGATGCCGATGCTGAAGTTCAACGTATTCTAGAGAAGTCAGAAGCCTAAGCGATAAAACAGACCTCAATATCTCCTTTTCAAAGGTTTTGCCCGTGGTTTGCAGTAAAGGCACCTAGTTTTATGTACATTACCACTAGAATGCTTTTTTATCAATAACCTTTGGTACATTATTTTAAAAGAACCAAATAATAGTTTGAAATATTGTTTAGCATTATTATACTTTAACAGAGCAAGGTTTGCTTTCCTATTTATTTGAAATGTATTTGTATTGACCACTAATTATCTACGGAACCGTACAAATATAACGAGCGTATTTATGCCAACCTCATATAAACGATAGAATCAACAATACTAGGGTGTTTTATGAGTTATTGTGCAGGTGCATATCCGTGATAGTCATATAATCATATGACAAGACAACTTTTAGGTGATTGAGGTAATCAATGAGAGATTCCTGCTTCATGGTCGATATTGCATGTTCTCTTTGGCCGTTTCTTATGCAAAATCCTTCTGTATCTCTCTTTCAATATCCGCATGCATGGTAAAGTGGCTAATATATCTGGAACTGTTGAGAATGAATTTAGGAAGTCAGTAACATTCTAAGTTATAACCAAACATGTAAAACACTACTTACCCCCTATACTGGATTAGCCATTATTGGTTCCTTCTTTATCTTTTGCATTTACAAGTATTGACGGTCCCAGTGAAGTTCATCCCGCATTTGCTGCACCGATTTGAATCGAGCATTTCGGTAGGTTGATTAACCTTGCTAAGTTTTGGTGTAGCTTCAATTTGATTCTGCATTTTGACTAAACAAGTAGGGTGGTATCTGGATGAGATGAATTTTGAATAATATAGTTTGAATATGGTACTTTGGGACGTTGAGTGTGCTTAAGTTGATAGTACTGTAGGAAATGTTAAAAATAAAATAAGGAAAGGTGAGAGGAAGGCCTGATATTTATATTGTTGGAAGGGGGCAATATTTGGACCATATCAATGTCATAACACTGGAATTAGGCTTTCTTTATGTAAATCTATCACATGTACTATATGTTTGCTTGTTTCTTGTTTAACGTCAGAGCTCCTTGAAGTGTCCTGTGAAGGATACACAACAGGATGCCAAAGCCTCCTGAAGGTCATATAGACGTGCTTGGCTAGACAGCTAGTATACGACTTGAACTGAGATCTTATACAAGAAGTTGTATCTACACTAAATCAACAGCTCGAAACCTATCTAGCAACTCCTACTAACGAAAGTCCCTGGAAGTTTACAGCAGCGTAGCTACTCCTACGTCTCCCCGTTCCATCCCTAGTTCTAGTTCTTATAATATTATACCGCAGCCGGTTAGGCAACATATACGCATACATTCATCTATTCATCCCATAGGTTTCCTTCATCTTACGTCTCCCTTTCGGGCCAGTCCTATACCACGAGCTCTCTCGAAGAGCGTACCATCGATTCGCCGGTTGCTTGCATTGTGGAGTCCGTGGGACTCCTACACACACACAGGGCTTCAAAAGCACTATCTGGATGGAATACCAGTCTATTCCCAGTAGTTGCAAACGCTATGGTGTGGTGTAGTGTATATGAGGAAAGAAATAATGCGGAAGCCAAAAATATGAGGGAAATCTGAATACATTAGGTCCATGCTGAGTCGGCCATACCTTATCATGAATAGAGTCGGAAGCGAGTATATTTCGATTCGGAGCTCTCTATCAAATGAAATGGGGGCTTGTATCGCGATGAAAGGCTCTACTCCATCGAAACAATACCCCAAAGTCCATGCAACGACTTCTCCCCCAAGGGTGGTGTATCACATGTACTATAGAACACTTTAGATCCCAAATTTCTTTGCCGTTATCATGAGACTTTTGTCAACTGATAATTTACTGCATAATTCTGGAACCGGGTGTTACCATGCCCTTAGCTAAGGTCTAAGCAACTAAGCTATGATGTTATCATACAGAAAACTGTCAGTTACTTCTGATGTCATCACTTATATACGGGAAATTCCCCTTATCCCTTTACAGGGTAGGTACTTCTATGTACTTTATGGTTTGGCGCATTAATCCTCATGCTAAGCAGGCAAGGCGGCAGGTGGAACTGTGACAATGGTAATACACCTAGTAGTGATTTTGTTGGTGCCTCAGGGATTATGTTACTACTTTGTCCTCCGTGGTCTTACACGCTTCAAACCCCAACTATCAACTGACCCAACATAACAAATTCTGTGTGACTGTTGTGATGACGCGTATATAAAAAGAAAGAGGGGCCAAATCATTTCCCTGTTACACAAAGGGTTGACTCATAGTCCAGTTATTTAATGGCTAAGTTCATTTGATCTTGAAAAGCTTTCCCTGATCATTTGCTGACCTATCTTAATATATTCGCCTTTCGCAAGCCACTCATCACTTGACGCCATACTATCGCCCTGGGGTGGAGATAATTTGCTAGCTTGGCTATTATGGAATATAAAGGAGAATAAAACGCTTACATCCTGCAATACCTAAAAATCCATTTCAGGATAAACTTTACGAACAGGCCCTATTCACGAGGCTATTCAATACTCACTTCTTCATAATCATGGAAAATCGCGATGTCGCCCCTGATGATACTCTTCTTAAGCAGATATTCAACACCAACCAACCACATGCCATCTCAATATTCCAACAGGACTGGGATAAGTGTATATTTAAAGCCGAGTGGGAGAAAGCCTCGGCTCCATGCGTTGTTCGCCTAGAGGATGAAGATGAAAAGAAATTCACTATGATTGCCGCCATGCATCAACTCGCAGCAGCTATTATCCCAAAACTTGTACCAAAGCTCCTCCAGGTCGGAAAAGCCAGGAACGACAAGGGAAGGACATTTAATTTCATGGTAGTTGATCTGGTGGAGGGCGATACCTTAGAAAATGTATGGCAGGATCTCGACCACGAGCAGCAAAGTTCTATTACAAATGAGCTAGTTGATGCTATTCAGAAACTGCACTCTGTTCGGCTGAGCGACGACATCAAGGAAATTTTGTACAAGGCATTTGATGGGGATACTGACATGGTAAAATGTTTGAACCAGACTTCTGTCTTTGGAGGTCCTCATACCGGATTGCTATATAACGGAACAGCTTTGCTGGAATCTATCAACCAGAGAAGAGAGGTCTCCGAGGGGTTCTGCACGATGACAGCTACAGATGACGGCCAGGGTATTAAAATCGAGTCCAAGTTCGTAGGATTGGAACCTGTGTTGCTCGATAACTCCGACATCATGAAATGGCCAGAAGAAGCCATATTCTGCCACAACGACCTTGCGCCGTGCAATATAATTGTCCAGTCAAGTGTCTCTCCCAACGGCAAAAAGTTGTACAGGCTGTCTGGTATCATAGATTGGGAGCTTTCCGGATTCTATCCAGCAGCCTATGAGTTAAGCCTACAAGACACGTATCTCGGCTGCGGCAATCAACATCTATCATTCTATTTGCTCTTGAAAGATCGCCTCAAAGAGTTGGTACCTAGATATCCAACACAGATCGCACTACTACGTTCGATGGAGCTCGTCTTCGAGTCCCATCAGAGATACTTATACAACAGAGGGAATATTCCAGCTCACATCCGAAAGCGGTTCATGCAAGCCCTAAGCTTGACTCGTGATAGTGATCCTTATGTTGGATGGGTCAGAAGACCGGGGAATGAGCCTTCCGCTGAATACTCAAGGGCCGATGTGGATGAGCTAGTGAAAAATGTGATTAAGGATATGAGAGGATGAAACTCATGAGATAGGAAATCTAATTTGAAGCCAAATGCTTCTAGCTTATGATAGAGTACCTCTTATGGCGTTAATGAAATTAGCTATGGTCGAAATGAAGTTCAGTGGTTTATTTATTTTGATAAAATAGTAGCTATTACTAGACGTTAATGTTGCGAATGAAGGTGTTCTCAAGGAGAACTTGCATACACTAGAGTATACCCGAAGAGCCCAGTTACAAAGGCATAAAGCCCCACCTTTTCCCATAAAAGGGGGCTTTTCCTCAAACGATCAAGCTTTACTACATTGTAACACATTGTACCTATCATATAAAGCACAACTCGTGTTGTTCACAGTGATACCTTGGAAGCTTAAACATAGGTATACAGTGTTGAAGAGATTCTTGATAGAGCATGAACGAGAGACTGTTGCAACGATGACTACCTAGGCACTTAACTAGCTAAGTAGAGAAGATGGTTACTGTAAAGACATATGACTCTCAATAGTCTTTAATATGCTATCTTAGGCAAGCGAAATAAAATTGAGCCCATATCAGAAATGCCTGAATCTCTGGTTGGGAGCGTGAACCCCCAGCTTCGCGTCATCCCGCTTGAGACCACAATCCTTGCCGTTCGTAACATCGTGCAAGGGACGGTACGAAGAGAACGCAGCCGGCAAGGTCTTGTTATCCTGGGGCTTCCCAATGCCACGCCAGATGGAGATCTTGGTGTTGGGGAAATCCGAGGCTGACTTCTCGGCCCCGCCAAGCTGCACAAACTTCCAGTAGAGATTGTCTTTTAGGTAATCTTCTACGTGCTTCGATCTCATCGATCGAATAGGCGTGTAGGTGTCGTCGTTGGCTAGGACCATGATTGGAACTGTAATGGGCACCTGAGCCCGGGATAGCACATTGTTGTCCCTCTGCGATCCGCAGTTTGCGCACCCGCCCCCCTCAGCTGTACTTGGGGGTAGGCCGGCGAAGGCGTACACTTGACCGATCATATTTTCACTGGCAGAATTGGAACCACCACTGGCACTGCCTTTGAGCCAGAATTGAATGGCATATGAGCGTCCATTGAGAGCATAGCGATCATAAACGACGTTGATAATGTAGTCATCCCAGGAATCTTGATCCTTTTCGAAGAAATTCCTGTGCCTAAGTCGATTGTCAAATTGGATTCCTTGGACATATGTCTTGGTGCTAGGGTATGTTGTCTCAATGTAAGTCAGAAGGTCTCTCTTATATTTCTCTTCATTCAGGGTGCCGTCTTCGTTGATCGCTCCGTCGTTAGGCACTAGGTTGTCATATTGGTAGTTCAACTTTGTCCAGTCGCGTGCCTGTTCAGAGGTCCATAAGTCCACCTTTGGATCACCATTATCCTTGTTGTGGAAAGGCTGAAGAGGATCTTCGGGTCTTGGATCATCTGTCGCATTCCCCCCGCTGGAAGAAGGGGCCGTCCACCAAGCGTCCCAATGCAGTGCTTGCCACATCGAAAGTAGACGATCGACGTTGCTATCTTCATATTAGCGATGCCATTATGTCTAAAAACTTACTTACCAGTGATGGAGCCAGAATAGAGGGTCGAAAGCGGCCACCGGCACATCGGACATATGGCCAAGTCCAGTTTCGAGGCTTGTGCCTCCTGATAAGTTCTATAATTATCAGCCCAAACTCCGAAAGAAGAAATCGTATAGTTTCGTTCTAACCAATACTTACATGGACATTGTTGTGGATATACTCAAGAGACATGTAACCAGTGCTGATTTCATGTTCACTTTCATTCCACCACTTTGTGCTCGCAAAGGTCGCCCAGGTCCTGTTGTAATCCAGAGAAAACATCCGATTGACAGCATCTGCCAGATTACCCGGTGCAACCCAGCTGTCATGGTCAGGATGATCAGCTGGGTAGGGATTGTAGAGGTTGGCTGAGCTGATTGATGCATTCGCAGCCTCAAAATCGTTGATGCCCTCAAGGCCAACATAACCATTGCCTTCCTGCTTGATTCCATATCGGCTCACGCCTGAGCATTGACTCCACTGCATCTATTAGTAAAGCAAAATCCAGAATTATTTATTGAATAGGAATAAACTTACCGGCAATGAATCATCATCTTTGATATTCCATTGTTCCTTGCCTGCTGGCATATTACCCATTGCCAAGGGTTTGCCATCAGGCCCCTTTTCAGGATTTTCGAAACCCCACAGAGGATTGAGATAGTCTTGCCCAGTACTATCTTTCGCATTAGGAGGATAGATCGTGACGGAATTCTTAGTGAAGGATTCTGGTAGAGAAAAGAGGTTGTTGTAGGTCTGCTTTCGCGCCCAATCCCAATATGGCAGTCGCCATGTGTCCGCAGCCTCGTTCCATTCGGTCCTTTCGGAATCTGTTATGTCCCATGATTTAATGATATCCTTCATATGGGACCACAGTAGTTTCTAAGGCTTGATGTTAGCACGAAGCTTGCACAACTGATAAGCCATATAGATACCTCGAAAACCAACATATATGGCCGATGCCACGTTGGAAACGTGAGGGAGTTGTGGGCACAGTAGAAAGGATCAGCGTCTTTTGGAAGGTCGGCTGGAGGGTCTGCACCGTCCCAACTTGTCGCTGGATAACCGTGAATACCAGCGATTTGGAAGTATGACAACTTCTGCTCCACGGGTAGGGCCTTGAACTTTTCCAATGCTAAAATGAACAATGTCCATTGCATTTTGAGCATGGGGTTATTGGCAGCAGCCAGATCTGATAGTCTTTGGCGAACGGGCATGCCAGGAGCATAAGGGATCGTTTTGGTCTTGAACTCGACATTAGGGAGGAGGGGAATCCCACTAATACCGTATGTTCCGTCACTAAGCTCCTTAGTACCAGTGGATGCCATGGTGATGAGGATTTTGGTTATGACCTGGAAAGTATGCAGTCTGTGGTGATAATATTTTTTGAAACGGCCCCCAAAAACGAAGGTCTAAAGATTATATTCCCCTGTCGTGTTGTAAAGCAACTTGTAGAGTCAAGGACAATACTGAGTGCTGCCAGAATTATAGAATCGTCCCCAACCCTTATATCAACCCTTACTTAGTCCATTTTGATATTGATACCCCCGAATCGAGATTCATTCTACGCGCCCTATACGTCACAAACGCAATAGGCTATAGGTGTAACAGTCGAAAATCTCACCGCCGTTTTGATTCTACCCTAAAGACCTCCAGCTGATGAGAGGTAGAACATCCTACCTGTATTAGGGATCGTTGCAAAGTGAGGCTTTTGCCGATGAACTTGATACGTTAATATGCATCTCTACGTCACTTAGCGGCATATGTTCATGAGAAACTACGGGAGCCTAATGGTTATTCAGTTGACTTTAGAATGTCACTATGATTACATTGAGGTGCAAATGAGGCTTGAGAATGTCCGTCAGCATAAGCCTCCGAATTTAAGAACTAAGACGCCTTGAAACCACGAGAAAAACGGGATCAGTAGGCTAACCAGTCCTTTCAAGCCGCATTATGTGTTACCTTAATACAATACATGTCACACTCAATAGTCAGCTGAACAACTAGGTGGCAACCCAACATAAGTCAGCATGCAGAGATTCCGATATAGGCACCAGGGCTCAGTTATCAGCAAATATGGAACTATGTGAGCTGAAATACAGTCAGTAAGTGGGCAAAGATAGTTTTCTATTCGTTTGATAGGTTTCCAATACGAGTATCTAACAATTTCCTACCTTGTAGATATAGTCTTAGGTAGCTTTTGTTGGTAGTAAATGGAAAGTTCCGAACCTCCTTGCCTACCTAGTCATATGTTGCCAACATCTTTGTGGCGTTTTTGTAATACACGGAAACGCATGAGACTCTATATTCAACTGTTATAGGACAATTCCCGGGGTACCACTGCTATGAAAGGTATACATCAGCTCAAACTCCACCTTTAACGAAAAGTACCTTGAAACTTTTGATGTAATACAATTCATCGGTCTCATTGCCGATCCAGCCAATACATATTTACCGTGCGACTTGGCGTTCCAGTCAGAAATCACGTCCTTGGGATTAGTGGCATCTCTGGTGAGAATTAAGCTGACCAATTATGCATACAAACCGTGGCTGCTTCCATGCCTAGTAAAAGTGCAATTATTACTGCTCCAGAAAAGCTGCAGAAGATTATGAACTATGCCACAAATCTCACTTGATAATGCAGACGCTCATTTCTTGAGAAATTCCTAGCCTAATCTCTCAACCACACTACGAGCTCTCTCTCTCTCTCTCTCTCGCAAAACACATTATTGGACTTTCCAACATGCAGGCTTTCATTATTATAAGATCATATTTTATATTATGAGGCAACCGCAAGCGACACGTGATGTTTACTCTTGCTGTCAGAATCACCAAATGGCTATATATCAACTAATCTGTCACCTACCCCTTATTCATATTGATTGGTGCTTTAACTGCATACTTTAGAAGGTCTAGACTGTAAAATATCGACCACTGATCTAACTTTAGTTTTTCTATGTGTCTGTAAATCAGATATGTTCTAAACTCATTTTAGCTGATAAAATGTTCTGAGGGGCACTAGGAAATGTGGTGATGAATAGATGTGGATGCGGGTCGTTTTCTTTAGTAGCCTCACAGTGTGGCTTCCCTCTCTTAGATTCGAGACCATAGAAGTTTTCTACTCTATGGTTACGTCGTTCTGGTGTTTGGGTAATATGTTCTCTTCTTATCTTGGCTTTCCTTACAATTTATGAATTGACAGCCACCAGCTTACTCATAGTCCAAAGCCGACCTAATAAGCAACGGCCTACGGTGATTGTCCTAAGAGACGCTAACCCCTGAATGAACATATGAGAACTGGCCACTGAATTCCAAAATCAATTTATATAAAATCACATAATTTGGTAGGTTCTAACTTGATGGTATTGAACTCTTTGCAATTGTTATATAAGGCTGCTACTTACTCGCATATCCAGTAACTCTTCACTCCGCGACTATTTCATAAAGCGGGTGATCATATTCCGTAGAAAACACTGCTCACACTTGTCTAGCACAACTCTTTAATCTAGTACTAGAGCACTTTATATTCTAGCTTTGATCTCCGTGCCACGCAGTCTCTTGGGCCATATGCCCATCTTTCCAGGAGACAGGATGCCATTTGGATCCAATGAATCCTACGTACGAGGTTAGGAGGAAATGGTTCGTTATTTGGGATTAAGAACTCACCTTTAGCGTCTCTACAAACCGTCGATAAGCGTGGTCATTGAAATCGAAAAGCTCAGCATTAAGATCTATAATCGCAGTAAGCCACTACATGATCTCGAAAGGGTGGGGGGGGGTAAGCAGCTTACCCATATGATTAATGTGAGACCTATACTTGGCGAACCCCCGCTTAGACCCCTCCTCAAAAAGCCCGTGGAAGACCTTGTCCACGCCAACGCGTTGCTCCGGGCTTGTCTTGTCGAAGCAGAGCATGCAGACAAAGACGGCGAACCTCTCGTGCATGAAGAAGTCACATAGGAGATCGAATCCCTGGGACTCGTATACTTTTTTGGCAGCCTTAGTCCAGTCCAGCACAGTCTTCCCCTCTAAAGGGATGATTGGTGAATAAGCCCCGTGCGCGCCTACCGAGTCGTCTCGGACGTTGTAATAATCAACCATCGGTATGCTCCACATGCTCGGTACGCCTACACGGATCCCACCGTGGGGCTGCGGGACCGATGTTGCCTCAAGAAGTCCACCTCCTTCACCTGTGAACAAAGCCTGTTGAAGTCTTCCTGTCGGTGCTTTCTTAGACAAGACCTTGTTCACTTCGTCGTACTGGGCTTGGATTATACCGGTCGGTCCATAAAGCCCGAACTTTACAGTCCAGTTCCCAATATCGAGCTCCTTCTGCATCTCCTTCACACGCCAATCTGGGATCGGGCCTTCACCCTTCCACCAGTATGAGCGCTTACCGAAGAGTGCTGCCCATTCATTGAGATGGAAAACATATGTGATGAAAGGCAAAGTGCCGCTGCGTCTCATCTCCCCAAACACATCGACAATGGTCTCGATGTCATCGAACTCGGGCATGTCAAACGAACAGGCCATATACGCCTGTGGCTGCGGCGTCAGATTGATTCCCATCTTAGTGACAATTCCTAGGTTACTCTGAATAAACAGCCCGTCAATGGTAGGGCCGAAGGCAAGCTTCGTAATATGCGCCGAAGGCGAATTCGACATGGCAAACTGGCCGGTTCGCACCATATCACCGTTCGCGAGGACAACCTCCATGCCCGCAATGTTCTCATGATGGATTCCAGTTGGAATGAAACCCATACCTCTGTCCAAAGCCTGATAAAGGTGTTAGACAGTAGCTAGAGTAATCACAGGAGTTCACCTACGTTACCAATGACACTGCCCCATCCAAGGGAGGCCACGCTGGGCCAAAGCTTAAGCTTGTTCTCCGCGCAATAGGTGTAAAGGTCTCCAAACGTGACACCAGGCTCGACGACTGCATAACCGAATTTCTCGTTTATTTCGAGGATCTTGTTCATCCGGTGAAGATCCAATGCAATGCATCCAGGCACACGTGGTGCCGGACCGCCGTATCTGCACTTCTCATGAGTCCTGTTCACTCACGCTACACACAATACTTTGCAGCTTACCCTAAGTTCTTTCCTCGAGAGAAAGTCCATACTGGAATCTTATACCCATTGACGATTTTCAAGACAGATTGCAACTTCGAAACAGACGATGGACTAAGGAATAGGAGACTCATCAGTAAGCAATATTCCCTTACTTTTCGCGCTGATACCGGAGGAGAACGAAGGTTTTACTTACCAGACAGCCGCGCTAGGCACAGATCTCACCTTTCCTGACTCGGGAATATCATAGGGGTCGACATAGTCCCTGAGCTCATTTTCTGTGAAAACAGCATCTTTCCCCAGAGCCTCAGTAATCTTCTTTATGGCCTGCGTAAAATCATCCCTAGAGACACCTGGTGGCAAGACGGTCTCAATTGCCTGAGTTAGTGGCTTTGAAAAGACCTCCTCATGCGCTTTTTGATACACAGGATCTGCGTATTTTTGTGGTGCATTAATTGAAGCCATATCTTTGTGAGTGATTCTCAATGATGTTCTGCTCGGTTTTTCTTCTAATGTATATCTTGTTATCTCGATTAATATAATGACACGAGTTTGATTGAATTGAATGGCCGAGCTTTACAGAAGATCAAGGACAGAAACTCCTCTTCGGTAAATAGCTGTTCGGTATCCCACGCCATGGTTGATGTGCGGAGTAACCTGCCCTATTTATGCCACCGGGATTATGGGTATACTCGATCTTCCCGACAGAGGCTCGGCAGTTGTAGCTAGAATGGGTAAGACGGAAGGTAAGCACATATAGCATGTAAAACAATGCAAGTATAGCCAAGGAGAGCCAGATGCGAGCCACGTATAGATAAGGATAATATATGCTGAACAGCCCATGGGTTGCCATCCACGTCTGAATTGGTTACGACCACTATATGTTTCACAGACGAATATATCACCAATAAGAGAAACAAATATAGGTTAACACCTGAGATAGATTTACGGGATTTGTCTACATTAAAAAGCAACAAAGGGAAGAAAAAAAGAGGGTAAAAATTAACACAACTCAGAATGCGACCACAAAATCTCCTCGCCCCCTTTACACAATTTTTGTGAGGCGAACTCATAGATGGAACACCACTCTAGGAGCCCCTCAGGTAGCTAAGTCCCCAACCCTCAATACAACGCGTCAACGGCCATCGTCTTCTCCCTCTTATCCAAGTTTGAATAATCCATATGTGCTCCCATCCATGGTCTAGTAACTACAGCTAGTTCCCGCGGATCATAGCGTTTCGGACCCTCTGGTTCAAGTTAGTGTAAGCGCTCCCGAAGAACGATGCCCTCTCGTGAGGCGCGTCGGAGTCAGCTAGGAAGAGCGCTAAGATAATGATCAGAATGAAAATCCAAAAAAAGATGTTCTGGGCAGAGGCTTGCGTCGGCGTGATTCTTTCGAGTGCGTCGGCGAGATAGGAGCTCTGCACCCAGCTCCAACTGTAGGAACCCCGCCAGTCCCACCCCCTCTGCAGACCTAGGAGCGTTGGGATACCGAACCAGGGTGTTCTGTGAGAGACTTCGTTAAGGTGGCTCTCGAGAGGGATGCCGTCTGTCTGCCCGGCTCGCGGGTAGATCAGGCCCTGGTAATAGACGACGTAGCAGCGGTTGATATCAACGACACGCTGGCCCTCGATCAATTCATTGTCCGCTTCGGTGATGGGCGTGTCGTCACCGAGTTCGACGCCAACGTTCTCGGGTCTATACCGTGTAACCTTAGGGAAGACAGCAAACTTAATCTTAGCACCGCGGGTGCGGTGATAGCGGTCGATGTTGCGCTCCTGCTTCGTGGTGGGTAGCTCATTCACTCCTGCAATCTTCTGCAGCTCCGTGATGTCGACGGGCTGACCCTTGGCCAAAAGCTTGAGCCCCTTCTCATATCTATTATCCTGTCTCTCATGCCAGACCTTGGATTCTCGGTACTGCGGCATATCAGACTGCCTCTCGGCCGGGTAATCCATACGGGCACCGGGAGTGGCTGACAGGAAGTGAAATACCGAAGGGGAAATCGACGTGCAGACCTGTAGGTATCCGGCGAATGCGATGAGGATGTGGAGCTCCTGCCAAAAGGCAGACTGACGTCTCCAGCCATCCTGGGGACGGAGTGCCCTCATGAGATCAAATAGAGGCCTGAAAACGAGCAGCGTCTGACCAGTCAAGTCATCGACAGCATTCCAGAAATTATCCGGTATCAGAGTCCCCTGTAGAGCACCCTTGACGATATTCACTCGGCCTTCCTTGCGGGTGTAACCTGTACAAGTTATGTTAGATAGGTTCCTCGGAATACTAACAAGCCAAATTACACAAGAGGATTGTTGACGTGGACTCACCTTCTCTCCGAATCCAGAGCAAGTCAGCTCTCTCTAGCTCTTGCTTGTAGAAATCGTTCGCACCAAATAGTAACTCGTTGAATATCTTCTTTTCCATAATTTGGGACAAAATACCGGTGACGAGCCACCTGCGCTGTGTAGGATCATTCATGATGCTTGCCCATGATCTACGTGGCCGGTCCTCGTGAGCAACTAGACGACTGTATTGAATGAACTGCTCGGTCATGGGAGCACCCCATCCCGAGCCGGTTGGACCGATAAACTGACCGAAGTGTACGCCTCCGTCAAACCATCTCCGAACGAAATGAACAGTTCTATCATAAAGGACACCGAAGTTATCAACGAAGTAACTGTCATCATAGTCGCCAGGATGTGTCTGTCGACCAAACCAAGCTGTGAAATCGACTTGGGAGGGCCGAGGGTCCCCCTGAGCTCCCACTCCAGCACATTGGCTCGATGCATTTTTCGAAGGGACCCCCTTCCACATTTCATCTGTGGTGGATTCTCTCCACCTCCTGCTAGATAGTCGTGCTGCCCTCGTCCATGGGTAGAAGGGTCCCCATTTCTTGTCCGGGTCCTCATAGAATATTTCTCCTACGAGTTCTGTGATAGATTTGCTGTATACTGTAGGCTTCAAAACCTTCGGGATTACGTTACTAGCAATAAAAATCTTATCATCGTCGTCAGGGTCAGACTCGCTGTTATCGTTATTATTATTGTTGTTATTGCCGCCGCCTCCGCCTCCGCCTCCAAAAGGATTATTATTGTTGTTGTTGTTGTTGTTGTTGTTGTTGTTGTTGTTGTTGTTGTTGTTGTTGTTGTTGTTGTTGCTGCTGCCGCCGCCACCACCGCCACCACCTCCGAAGAGATTGTTTGGGTTGTTGCCGCCTCCACCACCTCCGAAGAGATTGTTCTGGTTGTTGTTGCCGCCTCCGCCGCCTCCAAAGAGACTGTTCTGGTTGCCGCCGCCGCCACCGCCAGCGTTAGAGCCAATTGGGTTCGGTGCAATGACAGAATTTGCTTGAGCAACAGCATTTTGCTGGTTTACAGCTAGAGCAGGGTTCGAAGGAGCAGGATTCGCATTTTGCTGATTCACGGCTGGAGCAGGGGGCGCAGGAGCAGGAGGCGCGGGAGCAGGAGGCGCAGGAGCAGGGGGCGCAGGAGCAGGGGGCGCATTCTGCTGATTCACGGCCGGGGCAGATTGTCCGAATAGACCTGTAAGAGCAGAGTTTGCACTCTGAAGAGCCGTACCGAATAGATTCTGGCCACCTGTGTTTTGTGGCTGCTCAGACTTCGGAAGAGGAATGACATTTCCAAAAAGAATTTGATAACCTGGCGGCGCCACTGGAACTTTTGCCCCCTGAGGAGCTGGGTTTTGTGCCGGCTGAGAAGCTGGGTTTGGTGTGGGGTTCATATTCGCATTCGCTGCACTGTTGGCCTGTGATGAGGGTATCTGAAATGGCGGCGGTTGGGTTTTCCCGTATTTCCAATTTGGTGCAGGATCAAAAAGGCTTCCCGTGGCAGGACTGAAGCCGGCGGCGTGATAATCAAAGTCGTTTGGTTCGCTTTTACCTTGGGCACCGTTATTTGAAGTCATAGTCCAATGTTTCAAGCAGATTTAGTTGACAAACGTCACGACATACAAGAAAAGAGCGAAGGCATCGTAGAAAAGCAAAGGCGTAACAAAGACTAATACTAGATTTCTATTCTTTCATATTATTCACCCCAGGTAATGATATTAGTAGGATGTAACTAGACGTTTCCGTGGATACATACCGTTTGCGTAACGATGTCGGTGAAACACGGCGTTCTACGGTATTCGAAAGCAGTAGACCAAAGACAATGAAAAAATGCCTCTTGCTCGATTCGGAAAAGTGTATCACTGCCTCAGAAAGAAAAAAAGGTCTTAGATACATCCTATCGAACAAAACCAATGGGTATAATGCACTAAACTGTAATTCGCTGTTTATCTCCAAAATTCCAAAGCTCTGCCATAGCTCACCAAATCCGAAACATAGGATTCAACCACACGTATTAATGATCAAGCCATTCCTCATACCAAATTCTAGACAAATAACAAGCATTGATTGATATCATGCAACGTGGAAACAATCTTAATGGTCGTATATAATATTCTGTAAAGATGTTCATTGATTGTGGTGAGGCTGTGGTTGACCAGGTGCTTCATATATAGGGTAACCCTGGGTTGCTGGGGGTACATAAGGCAAATTCCCAGTTGGTTGAGCAGATAATGGTGACGGTGTCTGTTGCGGGTAGAAGTTCTGCTGTTGCTGCTGCGGCGGCGGTGCGTACATTTGTTGTTCAGGTGGAGGTGGCGAACCCGGTGTAGGGTAGGCTTGGGGGTTTTGTGGTTGCATCTGAAATTTCTCTCCACCAGCTGATACTGCAGTTGCTCCAAGAGTGCCAGAAGAGGATGAGCCTGGCATAGCCTTGAGCCCAGCCTTGCGATGACGATGGAGCATCACTCCGTGGATGGAGAGGGAAATGATGTAAAGAACACTAAAACATGTTAATATATTCACTGGGTCGCGTTGTGATGGCTTTGGGAAACATACAACTCTAGGCCACCTAGTCCTGCTGCCGCTGCCAGGCAGGCTGCGTAAATGAGGACTGCGGTGCCAACACCATCGTACCCATAGTAGTCATAATAATCGTTGTAGCCGTCGTACAACGCGAAGATAGTCGCCACCTGTGCTGCAAGAACAGCAAAGGAAATAAGCCAGAATATAACTAGGAATATGTCTAGACCAAGAATAGCCCAGTAGTTAAAGGATTTTGGTGGGCCATAGTGGGCAACAAGACAGTATATACTAGTGATGAGAGTCGCAACGGCCTAGGATGGACAAGTTTAGTTCATTATTATACAAACAAAAAAAAGTGCGTATGGAGAATAACTAACGGTGAAAAGCATTAACGCATTTCCTGCAAAGACAAAGTAAGTGACTCCGAAGGCACACAACCCCAAACACACAATCGCAATAATGAGCTGAATTATCCGCACAGCAATGAATCCTTTTGGGTAAAGAGGAATATGCTCCTTTCCAGCAACTCGCTGGTTTGAATATTTAGACGACATCTCACAAGGATGTGACGAAAGTCAACAGCAGTAACAAGAAAGGAGATATCAAGATGCAGGTTGGTGACGACAAAACAACGGTTGGAATAAAATGTACCAGAAGGTAAGAAGGGAACCGCATAGAGGATCGGGATGGGCCTCAGCTCAAATATGAACGACGAGAATCAACCCCCGCCCATGGACTTGCCAAGACTATGGAAATGCTTCATGATTGGGACACTTCGCAGCGCCAGAGCGGACAAGGCAGATTTCCGTGCTGTGATTCACAGTTACACAGCGGCAGCTAGAGATAGAAATACGCCACTCATACGGTTGATAAAATAACCAGGACTTTCTAGGCTCGTAAGGGTCTAGTCCCAGGCTCTCACCAACGGTGATCTGAGAGAAAGTACTATGCAAGAGACATGGTAGATGAAGCAACTAGTCAAATAGGTTTACGGACTAGTACCTACCCAGTCAGCTTGTATTAATCGGCCAATAAAGCTATAGGATAACGTTGTGCCTTGCAGAACACTCCCCTACTTACAAAAGGAGAACAGCAATATCATCGGTGAGAAGAGAAACCCACCTAATGAAGTATCAAGATTCAATCACAATCGTGTCATCAGTAGGATTACATTAAGCCGAATGTTTAATGTATACTTAGAGCCAAAATCTGCTTAACAATAAAATAGAATAAGCCTTTGTGAGAAACGTGAAAATGAGACGACACTTTTCTGGGGTGGAAATGAGTTGTTGATGCGGCTGAAATTTCGTGGTTACATAGTCACGGGGTAGAATACACACTACATTACAGAAATACCGGCCCCTGTCAGCTGAACAGGGATTATCTATACTACAGCATGTCTGACAGGACACTGTGCGGAAAAATACCGTCATGAGCTCTTTTGCTCAAGATCTGTAGCCTTGGTAGTCACAGGGCAACATAAACCATATATGATGCTGATGTGAGACTGTAGTTAAAAGTGACCAAAGACACTTCTATAGCAGTGTTCCGTATCGAAACATAAATGGTGGGCTAAAGTTAAGCTATGATGAGAATGGATCTGGACCAGCTGAAAAAAAAAATCATTATTGTCCTGATTTGGCAACGTCAGATGGTTCAGACATTATATAATATATAGAAGACTTCATATGTACAAGGGAAAACTCTTCAACACCACCTTTTCTACTCTATCATCGGGAGACAAAAATGATTTATTGGCGTTTTATGATATGAATATCGCCCATCCCCCAAAGAGCATTGGCATGATGAATCCATTCAGGTTTTCTAGGCCTAGCTAATTAGGAAAGTTGGCGATGCTGCATGTATGTAACAATTGCCTCAAGTAAAGTCAGGTAATTGATTCAGATATGACAAAGCATTGAGAGTTTATAAAGGAGCTCCATCGTCCTGGTGTAAACCGCCTACAGGTTTCTATATAAAACCAGCACTGTATTGACTATCCCATAAGAGGCTGAGACAAGCGAGGAAGTCCACAAAAAGTGCACGAAGGGGCCCAGTCCAATCTAGATAGGGCGAGTTGGGCCACGGTGCTCTGAGCTCCTAAGTAATTACACTAACCGCGTACGACATTAGTTTAGATCTCCTCTTTGAACCCGGAGAGCGAACGCCAATCAGACCGTTTGCGGTTGCAGCCAAGAGATCCTCTGTTAGCATCGGCTTGTAAGACGGCTTAGAGACATGCCGTAACTACAACCCAATGCCGACTTTCAGCTTCCTAAGAATGAACTTCTAGGTCTATTTGCTGATTTGGGATACTCAATGAAGTTCGCCAAGTGATGACGTTTGGAGAAAGAGATGAAACAGGAGTTTAGTTTAATGCCGTCTGACCATCTAATACAGCAGGATGTATGTCATTTATAGCCAGCAAAATGGAGGCTGAAGCTAGAAGGTCATGCTCTCCATAAAGAAAGCTGAATGTCTCGGAGACCGTACTTACTTACACCAAACTACTCATTAGGACAGTCTTTATCTGGTTAGCTAACCTTTGGTCCAAAAGAACCGTGGCTTGGATTCATAAAACCCAGCGAGGCCCTTGACAATTTTACGAAATAAGCTTGCTTGTTATTGCATACGCCTAGAACATCTTGAATAGCAGGTATGATTTCTTATCTTCTTTGGATATCTAAACAGCCCTCTCTAGAGTTATATTGCTTTTAAACCAATGCCAAGTGTTTCATTCGCAAATACATGATTAAATAACGTATATCATAAGCATTATATCTAGGTACATACAAATATAAGAAATGTTTTACCTATCTCGAACCTCCCTCTTCGACCGCTATTATATCGTGTGTGAGGCCATTCCTCAGAGCACATACACACATTGGACGACATAATGTGACCCAGCGATCTAGTCACCCCAGATTCAGAGCTCCGTAAAAGATATATAAATGATCTTCTCACCCCCCTTGAATACCTAGTCATCTTGTTTCCTAATTAAGGCCCATCATGACCAAATAATTGCAGCATATAAAAAGCAATATACTATGTGTGTAGATGTCTGATTTATCCTAGGAAAGAATTACAACCCCCATAGTTGAATTCGGGATCTAAACAATAAAGCCCGTCTTATACGTACCCTTCAGTTTCATAGCCTAGGCCAATGAATCATTATGTTTCTTTAGTCCCAATGATTTTGAGCAAATATGAACCTGAAGTCACAGGCTAAGAACTGGAGATACAGAGCACGGTGGCACTACGGGATGGAGACCCACCGTGAAATAGATATAAAAAGATAGCAGTCGTCCTGAACCCCCTAGGGGAGAATTCTCTAACCTAGCGATTATTCTTATTCAATAATCACCACTTACTTTCTAATTTTCTCACTCAGCTGTGAAATCCCTATACTCAGTTGACGATAGGTTGATGGTCACTCTTGTTTAAAAATCCACTAATACCATAGAAGACGTGGGATGTTTAAAGATAAATTTGAGTATAGGGTTAAGGACATGTAATTTCAGGGAGACACATTTATTCTATAAAATATCTGAATACGTGGGCCCCTAGAGTATCTAGTCTATACCTAGGTATCTAACTTGTATTTTCTTTTAGCTACCAGTTCCCCGTACAACAGTCTTGCCATTTGTTCAGTTACCATGTCACGAGAATCTAAGCTCTTGTTGTTCGCAACACTGAATATAGAGTAGCTACCTTCGATATGCCATTTATACGTCGGACGCCTCCTTTAATCTCTTGCTAGATGCGCACTGCCATTTACATCATAGTCTAGCGCATCCCTCCTATCAAATGAATAACTAGTTAGCTATCCCCATCGAAACTCTTAGTATTAGCTAGCATTTCAACGTCTCCAGCTGTCTAGTCTCTTCGCCCCAAGGTATTTTCGAGCCTTGATCGTAACTTGAAGGTGACTATAAGGTCGATAGCTCAAAAGTTTAGATACGCAAAATGTTAGCTATACAACGCAGTCATAATATATGTTAAGTTTCCACAGTAATCAAACGCTAAAGGGGGGCTTTTCTCTCCATGGGTCTAGAAAGGGCGTGTGATTTTACTCACAAGATCATAATCTTACTATCCATATATTATATCTCTACGTAGCTATCCAGCGTATTGTGTGATGCACGTAGAATCAAGATAGGCTCTGAAGTATTTCACGTCATCGCATATTAGACAGGCCATCTTGCAGTTATTACAGCTTTGGAGGGTATTGATTATGGTTTACGTATGAGCAGAAGTTACTTTGTCTTTGAATATAGATCGACATGACGGAGCTAAATACTACTAAATAGAGAATCTGCTACGTGGTATCATACTAAACATTGTGTCTTCCTTTAACTACTAGAGTGTCATATGTCTAGTTTCCCGCCTATACCAGCATGTTATATGTGATTCTATAGGTTCTCCAACTTTTATGTCGTCCGACTATACCCAAAATATCCATAGGTATCTTGTTTCCCCCAAATTTTCTAATTCATTCATCCTAGTTGTAAACACAGTATCACTCCAATATAATATTTTTGTATGTCCTTGTGATGTTCCTTCCAGGGCTAGATACTGGATCAACAGCATTTGGATTCTAGAGACGAAGATCTCCGCATGAAGTATACCCAAAAGAAATACGGCTATTCTTGTTGGATTGGGGCTTGGTATCGACTTCGAAACATACGATTAATATGTTCGATAAGAAAACCAAGAGTTTTAGTACTACAATTGCATTTAGCAGAATATGACCTTTGCCATTAATGGAAAACGATATACATAGTCAACTAACCTAGTGCTTCAAGGTCCTAGTTCCGGGATAGTTTCAAAACAACCACTTTATAGCGCATACTAACAAAATCTCTTAGAGTCACAGCCCGCAATATACACGCCACTTCTCAGCTCGATTCGTATAAAGGCATACATATTGTCACTTCCAATATGAGTAGGAGAAGGGTATGGACTAGCCAAGTGGCGTTATCGAACCATTGTGTCTTTAAGTATATGACTCTGGTATACTCTATACTTCTATTAAAAGTGGTGATGATTACGGTAAGTCGGTGCTCCGAGTGGTTTCTCGGTGGTCGTTTCTGGTCACGCAACCCCCATGGCAATATATAGTAAGGCTTGAACTTTCAGTCCACGCGCTTGTCTTTCAGAATGAGGTAATTTAGATGTGGTCCCATAGAGCATTATAGAGATTTAAGCCTGAAGTAACGGGATGATGGAAACAAACCTCCCCGATGATCCGCAATCCACATTCCGTCTAGTTCTTGCCTCTAGTCCTCATCGTTAATATGTGGGTACGGGTTTTCTTTTCTTCTTGGTGGTCCCAACATGGGCTGCGTCACTTTAAGGGAATCTAGCCAGATCTCCCACGCATGCAAGACGAGAACCTATAGGAATGCTCTTGTGATGCGCTTTGACAATCGCAGCGACCCTTTTATTGAACTTGTAGTGGAGATCAGATGATGCGCACGGATTTCCCATGAAATACTTCAGGGTGTGTATGCATTGTCTGTCCTACTTTTCCCTACCAAGACAAGCATTACGAAGACGTGAAATCAGAAAATCATTATCGCTCTCTACATGGTTTACGACTGCTGGTAGGTACCTAAGCATTCATACATGGAAGAGACCTTGGCTAGTGACTATTTTAGCATTGAACTAAAAGGATAAGTAAGCTTTGGTGAAAGAACCCCCTGAGAATCATTTGACTCATGTTTAGAACGGAAGAAACTTATCCTCTTGATAGAGGGTATAGAATAATCCATTATATTGTCGTTTATAGGACGATCTTCACGAATACACGGTTCGGATGATAAAATTGTTACGACCCACCATTACAAGTGGAGTCGCCGGAAACGGAACAACTGTTATTTCAACATGCAGTTGGCACTAACCATTCCTGGTACAAGAATGTAACCGTCGCCAACGTAACTAGCGTAACCAACGTCTTTTGGAGTTACGCATTACGCCTTTACGCCGACTACGCAAAAAGGTGTATATAAGTTAGCTGTAATTCTCTTATAGTCACTCGTTCTTTAGCTATCAATTTAAGGCTTTATTCACTCTTTGGAATCACAGCGAGGGTCCCGCAAACCCCTCTAACGAGCACAACGTGAAATACTGAACCAACCTCGTCTCACTGCCTTATAAAGTCAAGATCAGCACGTGACCTACCTGTCATAAGGAGGGCTCGTTACAAAAATGTCCTGAGATGACCTCTATAATGTCTTGAGGTATGCTAGACACGTGGGTGACTTCTTCTCTAGGTTAGATTGAGTCTGTGAAGATGACCTGAGTGGTTGGAGCCTGAAACGCCGAACAGTTCTATAGGAATCCATCATAGTATACAAATCGAGGTATCCAAAGCAGATATCGTATATCTCACCTTCGGATATTCTCAGACCGATGAAGATGTGCCGAATATGGATCCTAGTATACCAGGCTTGTTAAGGCTTATATCGTATGCTTTTCTCAGAGCACAGCCCAGTATCTTCCTAGGCCATTCCCTGTGAGGATCAGGATTCTAGGCCATTGAAAGTCCCGATATATCCATAGAGATCCTTCATCTCGGAAGCTGCATGCACTTCATGCACGGTCATAGTGCAGGTCCTGCGACAAGGTCTTAGTTGCTGACTGCCGTCGCCCTTTAAGAGGACTTTATCCACTGCTTACTATAACTTTTGAGAAGATCATAAGCTATAAAGCTCATCACGTATAATAAATGAGCATTAGTATATACTCGCTTATCAGTTATCACGCTTGAAAACCAGGTAAATCCATGGGATCAACGTCGTCCCGGATGCCCAGCCAGCCTAACTAGGGTCTTCAGATGGAGGAATGCTACGCACCTGTACAAGGCTAAGTTTACCTAACCTAGAGCAGGGAGAGAATCGAGATCGAGTATGTAAGGGATAAGTGATATATCTAAAATAGTAAGTTTAAAGTGTCAGTCCTTACACGCTTTATCTATTCATATGTTCGTCTATTCTTCCGTTTGTCTGTTCGCCTATGCTAAGATAGCGGATCTCATGACGACGGGTGAGCGGACGAAGGCATGAAAAGACAGTGCTAACAAGTATTTCGTCCGGTCTACGGGGGGAAAGGCGCGGGCACCTACATATGACAATTTTAGTCGCTATCTAACGGGAGGATCCGGCCGCGGGACGACGAATTTCGGGAGCTGACGTAAAATCTACCAAGATTGCTTGAAACTTTGTTTTCACGATGGCCCAAAGAAAGGGCTGAGATTGCTGAATAAAACACATTGTCTTACCGCATCACAGCCCCCACCCCTCCTGAGTCTGCATAACTGAGCTCGGTCAAGCAACTCAATGCACACTCTGATGAGGGTCAAGTTAATTCATTGGTTCCTTCACACACCCCAAAAGCTGCCGCCGCCATGATGCTACAATCGCGTCTATATTGTATTGAGTTGTTATGCAATCGATAGTAGCTAGCACACGGCGGCAAAGATGATGTGACGGGACGAGACTGCGGGATGCGGGAGTAGGGATTATAGCACAGGTGGTCCGTGAAGAGAGGAGAGACCCATCCTTCCGTCAAATGATTGCCATCAAGCGAAATTGGCCTCAGCACTGCAGACATGCCGACCGAAGACCTGGCGGTCCACTACAGCTACGAACCTTTAACGTATGACTGATGACATGACACACCTAAGCCTGCCTATGTATTGGTGGAGAGGGGTCCTGGCGGAGGAGATGGGGAGCCCTATAACCCAACTTCACTTTATTATTAGCTGCCCAGAAGTTTCAGAGTTCGGAATTGAGAAGAAAAGAGGGAGAAAAAAGGGCGGGCCGAACCATGGGACGAAGAAACTCTCGAGGCAAGATACCGCGAACCACGGTCCAACCACGTGTCACACATATAATAACGTATAGTGGTGTGTGTAATAGAGAGAGATTGAGCAAAAGTCTCTCTTCCATGTGGAAACCTTTTCCCCGTCTATCACATGAGGCTCAATCTCTTATTAACTACCTAGCTCGCCTATATTATTGTTATCAATCGATGATCCTTGTAGTGTTCCGTGCTCTTTCGTTTGCAACCAGGTGAATTGATTGCATTTAGATGGAGCAAGTGGACGATCAAGGCATATTACCTATCCTATAACATTCACAAGTTCCTCTGTTATTTATCTATATCATCGTCACCTTCGAGACCTCTCTACCCCTCTCTTCTAAGCACTAGAACGAAACTAATGCCAATAATAACGACCTCGAAACTTGTCTATCAGCCTAGTCAGTGTATTACTCGCATCATATCGAGTTGGGTTCATAATTACAACACAACATGTCTTTCACCACTCCTAACAGTCCTACTTTTGGCGGTGGCGGTAACTCCTTGCAACACCATCACCACCACCATCATCGTAATCATCGCCACCACCGCCAACCTCATCCTATCAATACACTCTTCACCAAGAAACACTGGTCTGAAATTGAAGACAAGATCCTAAAGGAAGCGGTATCTCGGCACGGCGTGAACCAATGGGATGGCGTAGCACGATTGATCTGGACCAAGAGTGCAGATGAGTGTCGAGCGCGGTGGGCCGAACTCGTACCGGTCCTTCACGAGCACCTCGCTGAGAAGGCGGCAGCCTTAGGCCGCCGCCACTCCACTACCCCTTCGCCATACTGTTCTTCCTCCGACTCAGACGACGACGACGACAACTACAACCAGAAGTCGATAGCCCACCGAAGACGGGAGCGACAGTGCCGAGGCGGCGCCCAGACGGGTGAGACCCCCTCGTCTCCGGCCACCCCGCAAGATGCGAGCATGAGCCGAGTGCGGCGGAACACGGAGCCCTCACAGTCGCGGCGGACGCTGAGCCAGCGGCGGTCGTGGCGGGCGCCGCACCCACTGATGATGCCATCATCGCCGCCTCCCGTACCGAAGCTGGTGAGCAGCAGCACCAGCATAAGCGGCAGCTTCAGCATCCCGACGCCGGCAGTGATGATGTCACCGCGGAGCAGCCGGGCCCAGAGCCAGCAGTCGTCGCGGAACGTGTCGCGCAATACATCCCCGATCCGGATCCCCTGGCCGATAGAGCATAATCATAATAAACCAACCAATTAATCAAGGGAGAAAAAGAAAAGAAAAGGCAAGAACTCCAAAGAAAGAATAAAATAGTAAAAAAAAAAACCAAAAAAAACCTACACGATACAGATCAACCAACATATACCCACCTACCTTCCCTTTTGTTTATTTTTTCTCTTCGACTGTACCATAATTCAAACCCCAATCCCGGGCGGGATATTATCAAAACGATTAGGAGGACAAGAAGTGCAATTAGGGGATATGAGGAGAGAGAGAGAGAGAAGCAGGAGAGGATAAACCATGATACCACATAGAAGCCGGAAGGCATGATACCATACCATTTCACACCATCCCATACCATTTCCTCATATTTCTCAGGTTAGAATACAATACAGGCACGGGTTATGTCTAAAGGAGGCATCGGCACACATAGAAGGCCGGATCCGAGAAAGATATATATTCACTCAATGTAATAAGGAAAAGCCCAAACATACCTACTAAAGTCCATAATATTACAATAAATATTACAGGCCCCCAGAAACACTTATATCATGACCCTTAGAAAAAAATGCAGCGATATCGGTGAATTCGGATGCAAAATAAACAGGTTAATGCAGCAGGTTTCCTCGATTGCTTGATGCAAAAGCAAGCCACGGCTGCGTAGTGCGCTTCGGCTCATCCACCCGCCGGGCTAACTACCCAGTTGTGCGGTGTGCGCTCTCAAGCCCCCTCCAGTAAACGCACCCATTCGGACTATCCTCGCCAGCTCTACTCTGCGATTCATGTCAGAGTTCCCAGAACCATCATTCTCTCTCTCTTTGGATACGCAGGTCAGGTCGATGGCAACATCGACTATAGAACATCGCGTGTTTACCTACCCAGTTCGGCAACACACCTACCGTCTCTGTTCATACAGATGTGCAGTCTATAAGCGGGGGGAGGAGGGGCATTCCCACAGCGTAGCAGTATGAGCAAACCGCCAATCCTCTCCCCCATAATATGGGTGGGTGATGAGAGGGGGAGAGGGGGGGGGGGGGGTTAAGTAATATTCCGGTATTAATTGATTTTTCAATAATTACAATCGTCCCTCCTACCCTCCTTCCCACTCCACCGTCTCCATTGGGGAAGCATATCCGTATAATTTAGGTGTACCAGCATGCCTGCTCTCCGACTGAGTCTCATCTTCACGGCATAGGTTATGTATGTAGGTAAACTAGGTTCCACTCAATCCACAATTCAACTCAAACTCACGCAACAACAAACAATAAACTTAAGCTGCTGTCTATCATGCGGTGAAGATCAATCTGTAAACGGGGGAGCAAAATGAGAAATTAGAATGTGAGCTTGGTATTTCCTTCCTATCATTCCCACGATAACCAGTAAATAAGTCTTAATAATGTCTAAGGGGAGTTCACATATTCAATAAAGAGCAGTATCAATATTTATATTCTTTCTCTGCCTTTCTTCAAGACATACTACTCATCCACCCCAAAACCTATTACAATAGACCAAACCATCACCACCGCCCCTCTCCACCCTTCCTAGGTATTTTACTTATAGTTATGATTACCTATTGTTTTCCCTTTTTAATTCCCTCCGCCTCCGCCAACCTCAGATAATGTTTTCGTTCTTCATTCTCTCATTCTCACTCTAATAGAATCCTATTGACCCCCAACCCATCCTATCCGACCTTTTCTATAGCACACATGTGTATGTATTCCCCTAGCCCTCTTTCCGATCCTCGCTCTTGCTCTCGCTCTCGCCATCCATCCAAGAAGACCAATGATACCTGAAATAAACAGAATGAGGGAAGAAAAGGCGAGTAGCTGAGAAGAAGGGGAAAACGAAGAAAGTAATGATTATCAAACTCACCCCTCGACCAAAGAAATGAAATGAGGAGAACGCTCCTTAATAAACCTCACGAAGAAAAAAAAAGAATAAAATCGTATACAAAGGTAATTATACCCCCTGAAACATCAACAGAAGCGGGCGGGACGAAAGTAAGTAGACAAAATCCATCAACTCAAAAAATCGCCGGGCATACAATATACAGACCTCAGTAGACCACAATTTTCAAGAGGATAATGAATAAATAATAAGGATTAATGTTAGAATTTTTTTCATCGTTTCTTTCTCTTTTCCTCTTTTCTAGTGTAGAATAAAGTTTTCCAAAAGGGTCGAGTATAACGTAAATCGACCCGATTCAAATATAGTTTCGAAATAAGGCCACCGCCATCACCGCCGCCATGTCTTGTACTGCATAATTCGCTCTGCTCTGCTCAAAAAAAAGAGCCCCAACAGAAAGGAAAAAAAAAAAAAAAAAAAAGCCCCCAAGCCTCATGCAAAGAAAAAATGTGGAAAAGAGGAAGGAGAGGTGAAGGGGTATCTCATTAACTCTAAAGAGAAAATGGAAAAGGTTCATACAATAATATAATGAAGCGGATTTCCTTTCGTGATGAAAGAAGCCAGCAGTCGTGGCCAGGTAACAAGAATTAAAAGGGAATAAATGTGGTCACCATCATCAACCTCGCCCGCTTAGTTCCTCCCTTCTAAGCGAAATCGTTCGCGGCCGGTGACAAGACGCCGCTGTCAACACGTTGAACTAGCTCTTTGGTCTCGCGTGCGATCTCGAACGCGATTGGTGGCAATGTCTGCGTCCACATTCGCCAGTCTCTGTCATTCGCACCGAGACCCTGAGATGCCAGATCTGTGCCCCGTTCACCTGCTTCGATTAGGCGTTCTCGGCAGCTCGCTAGACGGTCGAGCATTTCATCGTTGCTCCCGTAGGCTTCCGACTCTGAGATAACCTTCCCGACAACGTCGGCAATAGAGTTAATCTCGTTGTTGATCTGCTGGATCGGGGCATCACCACGGATGGACCCGACTAGGCCTTGGATGGTCTGGACCAGTATTGCAGTCTGATCCTCTAGATAGATCTTGAGATCTTCCTTTCTCGTATCCCGAAGACCGTACCCGTTAGCAGCCCCAGAAGGATTCTTTCCCATTCCCATATTTCCCATTCCATTCATCGGGCCATTTCCTCTCATGCTGTACTGCTCAGATTCCCTCGGTGAGTTCATAGGGCTATACGCGGAAGAGGTAGTACTATCACGGAATCCCTGGAGGCCCTGAAATCGTGGAGGTGGCTCGAGGGGTGAATCTTGCGGTTTGGCGTAGTCTTGATGCGACATGGTGGTGGTGCGGTGGGAGAAGAAGGCAGCAGACTCGACCGGGGTTACATTGCCATCCTCCTCCTCTTCAAGCTCGTCGGATGGGGTAGCACGAATCTTAACTACTCGCAGTAGCTCAACTAGAGCGGCAACGAGATGCGAGGCGGCAGCATCGAGAAGAGAGACAGGTGAAATACCAGCAGCGGTAGCGAAATTCTTGGAGGCAGTAATAAGGTTATTGGCAGTGGCAGATACACGGTTCCTGAGTTTCTGCTGTTGGTGCACGAAATCCTCGTCGCCTGGCTGAGAGTCGTCGATATCCTTGGTGATACGTCGAACACTGACGATCACCGACTTCATAGAGTCGATCACCTTCTCCGGGACATCTGTTCGGGCTCTGCGCAATAATTCATCAATGGCAATTTGGAACTTTGTTACGTGAACGTCCCTGACAAGGCCATTATCCTGAGTGAATCCCTTCTCCTGGACGTACTTAGCAGCATCCTCGATCGATAAACCTATCGAGGTTGCTCGGAGACTCCGGAGTTGAGTTTTGGCGCGAGCGTAGCGGCTGCGCCATTCTCGAACCTCTTGTTCCAGCTGTTCAATCGTCTTCTCTAATTCTGCTTGTCTTTCCCAAGCTGGGCTGTGTTGTTGAGAAAGCTCCTTCATTTCTAGGAGGAATTCCCGAGCTTCTCGACGGGCATCTTCTGTAACTTGTTGCTGTTCTTGAAGAGCTACCCGTAGCTCTTCATTCTCTCGCGCAAGCTCAGAATCGTCCCCTGCACCACCCCTCGTATTCTGCTGGGCATTTTCTAGTTCTTCCCGAAGTTTTCGTGATTCCATAGCATGGTCGTCTCTTACACGGTCGAGTTCATCCCGCATCGAGTCGTTTAGGTTTCGCGCTTCAGCCAATTTGTTCTCTAGATCCACGCGCAAGCTATCCCACTCTTTTCTCTCGGTATCCGTTGCATTGGCTCGCGATCGTTCGCTATCCACCAAATTATTGATTTCATCATCTTTCCTTTTCATTTGATCCTCCATTCCACCTAGTTTTTCACGAAGATCTCGCACTTGGTTTTGGTAATCATCGATGAGTTTTCTATCAGTCTAAAGCAATTGTGAGTAATTGAAGAGTGCCATAACACATGAATTTTCCGAAACTCACCTCTGATGTCATTCCACTTGTACCGTTGCTTCTCTTGCTATCTCGATTACTAGCCCGATAGGCCTCGTTTTCATCATTTGATCCGCCTAGATCGTCATCTTCTTCCAACATGGTACTCTTATTCGGAACAATTGTGTTACTCTGAAACTGTTTAGGTAACGGTCGGTCAAAATTTCCGTTAGGGATACCGGGCGAAGGGGGCACATAATCGCCATTCATCCTCGGCGGCAGCCCTCCCGAGCGAATCGAGCTTGCGTCTGATGGCCTTCGCATTCCGCGGCCTGGCCCTCTGGGCATGCCCATACCACCATTGGGAGTCCCAGCCCGACTCGGCATACCTCCGCTCATTCTAGGAGGCGTTTCACCGGTGACAAATCGAGGGATACGCCTTTCCAACTCGCAGAAGACATCCGTGGCCAGGTCTCTAAATCTAGGAGAGCCGAGTGTCGACAGCTTCTGGCGTGCCTGGTTGCGTTTCGGGTGAAAAGTCTGCTCCGGTAGTAGATAGGGTGGCGGGCCGGCATTAGGAGGAGCCCCGGGGGGAGGTCTCTTTATCTGCCGTCGCATCAACTCGTCGAATACATCGGTAGATAGTTCAAGGAATTGCACCGAAGACAAGCGCAATAGCTTGTCACGGGCTTTGTTGGGAGGCGGATTGGCGCGGCCATCTTTGGATGTCGAGGCTAGATATGTTCTGAGGGCGACATAGTGTTCTGCTAGCACATTCTCAGTGCTCTCCTGTATTATACTCCGTCCACTCTCGCTTCTAGCATAGGTACTGGAACGGCCGATCGAAGGTGGAGGCGAGGGTGCGCCGACACTCATCTGGCCGGGGGAGAAGCCATTCATGTTTCCGTTGGGGCCACCAGAGTCTGGGGGGGACATTGGCCCACGATTGTTGGGATAAGGACCGTCGTTATCGATATTCTGGTACTTGGAGACGCCAGACCATTCGCTGCTACCGCCGCCTACGGAGACTGGTGACAGCGGCGCATTTCGTGTGTTCATGGTTGTTCAGAAGAGTTGGAGGAAACGTGGACGCGAGGCCGAGTGGGAAAAGGTTGTCTTGGAACAAAGAAATGTGAGACAAGGTGTTGCGCCACGCGTAGGAAGAAAAAGAAAAACACGGAGGAATTGAGGCGGGCGTTCGAACGGGTTTGGAATCAATGCAAATAAATCCTGATCCTCCCAAAGTGAATCCAGCTCAATTAGTCCCAAGGTCAGCCAGAGGAATCGATTACGAAGGTGTGGTGTTGATTTATCTTCCTTTTTCTTTTTTGTTGTCCTCAAAATACTGGCACTGATATTAAGACCGGCCTCAAAAAAAACAACGGGACCAGTTATTAATAATAAAACGTTCCGATGGGTTGCGATACCAAGCGTAAGTGTTCCAGTTCCAAGATCGTTCTTCGTGTCAGACGTAGCTCAAGGTTGGCCGAACTGAGTTGTCTAACTTAGCAAAAGCAAAAGAAAATGACGGCATAAATCAGATGCGGTGCAATCAGACAATCACAAGCCTGCCAGGTGATAGTGATTGCACACCCTTTCCACGTGCTAAAGCAACCGTAACACTAGTCTTATGATAGTGGGAATTATGTAGTTGGAAAGGAGAGAAGACAAAAGGGGAAGAAAGGGTATGTACAACAAGAACCTCAAACTTCGATAAGACAGATATAATGTTGATACAGGGGACGGAGAATTCACCGAGGAGGGGAAGGGGGGGTTGGAGGAAAATAAAAGGGTCTGCCTGTATGTTCTGTCTGTTTGTCGTAAGTGACAGTGGTATTAAGTCGAGGGTGAATCGAGTGGATTCGAGTCTAGTCGAGTCGAGTCAAGTTTCAGGATATCATTACAATAACGAAAGAAAGAATCCTGCAAGGTACAATTTCTCTGAAGCGGAACGAACAGAGAGGCAGACCTTAGGTAAGGAAAGAAAGACAATAGTGACAAGAAAAAAGAGAAAGAAAAAAAAGAAAAAAGAAAAAAAGCAGAAAGTTCAATTTGCTTGGATTGATGGTTGGACGGATGGATTGACCGAACGGATGAAACGTCAAAGGTGAACTGTGAATTCAGCCAGGACCGCAAAGAGATCCAGGGGTTTGCAGCCAATTGAGAAAGGGGGTGGAGATTTTTGGGGGGGGATTCGAACGACAGCCAGCACATCAACGCTGGACATGGATAACAGGATCCCCCGACGGTGTGGCTCTCTTTCCCGCCAGTCTGGGGTTGGAAGAGGATTAGTAAATCTTCAGCAAAAGGTATGTAGTTGTAGATTGGTATGAAAAGGAAGATGGAAAGATGAGGAGGGAAAAGGGAAGGAAGAGGAAGAGAGGCAGACTTGTTTGCAAGGTGCATTGAAAATCCATGTTTAAACTACTAAGGTTGGTTACTAGGTATACTTACCTCACTTACACGTACATACAATAGGTACATGCACTAGGTACCTCTAAAAAAAACAGGGGCTTGCCGTTTGTAGTTATTCAAATATACCGGGAACTTCCCACCTTTTCATTAATACTTACTTTTACTTACAGCCTGGCATATATTCCAGGCTTAAGCCAATGCATCCCTACGTACTAGGTTAGATGAAAACTACTATGTATATAATTGTATTTATTCATTCATTGTTTATTTCTTTTCACGTTCATATGGAGTCCTACAGTAATGCATAGGTAAAAAAAGGATTTTGACGCCGGCAGACTTCGCTGCCCACTACGGCCCTTAACACTACCTAGGTACCTACTTAAATCGCACGGGGCTAGTGACATAGGCAAGAGGCTAAAAGATTGGGCCGACTGCCCTGCGTAGATTCAAGATTGGAAGTGATCGACAGGGCCAAACCGCATCTTCAAGAGAGAAAAAAATCATTGGTCTTCTTCACGCGGGGTTCTTTATTTCACAATACTACTACCATCTATACACATACAGGAAGAGAATAGTCTTTTACTTCGGTATACTACTAAAGCGAGTTTGTGTGCATATATAATCTATCAAACCCTGCAATGCCTATCCTTACGCTTTGGAGATATGTAAGTCGCGATAATCTACGCCTAGGGCTGAAGAATTCGAACGAAATGGGGGGAAGCGGAAAAGGTACAGGTGAGTTCTTAAAAAGAACCAAAAAAGGAACATAATAGTAGCAGTACATAATGTTAATACCCTTGCTAAGCTAATGTTCCTAGCTCTAACTATTCAAACATAGCCATCTTGTAATTCCCTCCAATCCCCCAATCTTAACAGTATGATGGGGGATGTATTATCGATCCTAGTGTATCAACAGGTTCAAGACTGGAATTCTGATTGGTTCAGAGCCTTTGGCTCACGGGTCCTCCCTCCCATGCACAACAGCAAGCCCAGGCGGCTCTACTTTTCTTAACGCTTCCTCTCTTACACACACATGTGAATTCTCTCTCGTTATTCGCGCGCGCTACGCTACCCAGGCATCGGAAGCCCGCCCAATAAGTTCGCAGAACGGAGGACAACCGGAACTATGCTATCTTGCCTGATCGACAGGGTGAATCCTCCGATGGCGTATTGTAACTGGACGGTATACCTGAGACATGCCGTCTATCGTTAGCCTCAATCCCGTCATACCACCATGACTCGCATCCGGGGTTATCCAACTATGTGCCGACTTTGGACTTGACCAGTTCCGGTGCAGGTTAGGTAGGTAGATAGTGTATGCACACATGCGTATTGTAGTCAGATATCTTAGTTAATAGTGACTACCTTATAAGAAGGTAAGGCGTTGCTGACCCCATCATCGCTAATAAGAGATGGGATAGGATACAGAAGCAAGCCAGGGCAATGGCCGGATCGAATTCTAGAATGGGCACCGAAAAAATCCTCTAGCCACTCTCGATGGCCCTTACCCCTGATTTTCAACTTCGGAGGGTCGACGAGATCAAGGCCAAGGAACCCGACCAATGGGGCAGAAGAGATCATATCAAAATTGCAATCAGATGCACCGCAACCCTTTCCACGTTGCAATCACCCTCCCTTTCGGCATGAAATGGTCTTG
Organism: Camillea tinctor; assembly: GCA_022578605.1. Lineage (NCBI taxonomy): Eukaryota > Fungi > Ascomycota > Sordariomycetes > Xylariales > Graphostromataceae > Camillea > Camillea tinctor. The sequence continues at coordinate 153,155 of MU394063.1, read as the reverse complement.
ACTAATTTCTGCAAGCGTCATCGTGCTATGATGCTAATGGTAACCTCCCCTGATCTGACTTCCCAAATTACCATCCTTTTTTTTATTCTTCGCACAGGCCAAAAAAAAAAAGCAAAAGAAAAACAAGGCGGATTAGCTCTACGTATTTACATATCATCAAAGTCCCCTACATGCGAACCGTTAGCAAAGCAAGTAAAGAGACGGAGAACAAAGGACAACTTACCTAACCTAGTAATCTATAATAAACAATAACTACATACTTACACAACATGTACAATTCTTATAACAATAACAAAAAATAAATCAATTTCATTTCATATGTAAGGGAAAAGCTTCTCTCCAAGGTGCCAAGTTAGGTAGACATGCCCAAGGTTCTTCTCCGTTCTAGACCATGGTTGGGATCTGGGTTGGGATCGGGGGGTGGTGAGAGAAAAATAAATAAAATAAAAATATAAGAGATCCATCCACTTTCGATTCCCCACGTCTCGTCAGATGTGAGCGAGGGACTCCCGAGATGAGATTGGGGCCTTTTTTCTTTTTTTTTGCGCGAACCCGAATCTCTGTCAGATTTCAAATCGCCTACCAATTTCGAAGCAACGGGAATGAGAAAAAAAAAAGAAGAAAAAAAAGAGTAACATAAATGCACAGCCTCATCGCAAGTAACACCGAAATTAGCTTATATAACGAGAGAGAGAGAGAGAGAGAGAGAGAGAGAGAGAGAAACATCGCAGATAATACTACATGTAGGTAGGTGTTGTAGTCAAGTTCGAAACGCGAAGCGCTTCTAGCGTGGTACGATTGATTTATACATCGAGTATAAGCCTCCTCCTTAGAGGGTTTCCTGTGTGTTTTGTGTCGTGGCGTGGGTGTGCACAGGTTGCATGACCGTTGTTCATTATTAGGTGTCTCGTTACATACTACTATGTATCTCACATCCACATCCAAGTTGGAAAGAATCCTCCTTACAGGAAGCAGGTTTTTTTTTTTCTTCATCAAAAAAATTATTCTCTCCAACCTTGATCATGGTTTATTAGGGTTTTTCTTTTTGTTCCATCCCTTAACCCGACCTAACTACGATGATTGATATATATCTTATCACGTACAGATCTCTCTATTCCCTACAGAATTCTAAATATATACCTGCACCCAGCTTACAACATACATAAACCTGGATATTGTCCCCTAACCTACGTATTCCCTGCCTGGCGTGCATGAGCAAGCAAAGTGCCAGTGCCTACCTAGCCCGCCCATGTGTATGTCCATACCTATACACAAACAGGCTTAAGAGACTTTTGCCTTGCGCACCATCCGCAAAGATCTACCACGTCCGGGTAAGAAATAGGCATTCGTTCCCGTCTGTGCATTGATGACCACCAGGGCAGATAAACCCAAGTTTATATCTCCGTAACAACACCACACATAGACCTGAGAATCTAAAGAAAATGTAAATAAAACCGATAACTTGTTACTATTACAGGACCCAACCACAGTGAATAACTGAAGCGCATGTATGTAACCTATGCAAATGGGATCCCTCTCTTCCTTCTTCTTTCCGTCTGATCGGGTAGGTGCCTAGCTCGGTTTAGCCTCGGCGACATGGCAGGGCGATTTGTACGTAGTGTATAAGGCCGCGTAAGTAATATTCCCTAAGCCGACCTAACCTAATAATAATAATAATTACTTGCTACGTGTAGTAGTAAGGCAAGTAGGTAATCTCCAGTCCCATCCCCCCCTTCGGTTCGCACCTTACAGCATAGGTAGGGTACATAGCTGTTGCTGCTCGTAGGTAAGGTGGTGCTGGTGCTTTGCCCTTAGTAAATAAAGATGATATTTGCACGGTATGTTAGACTGGTAGGTAGATAGATAACCTACATAGTATCCATACCGAAACCTAACTGAACTTCGCCTTCCCTACGCTTCGTTTCGGTGTTGAATCTTACCTCGTCCAGCCCGATCACCTTGTTGACGGGGCGGTCAGTACGTGTATATATATATACCACCTCCGCCTAGATATATATAGGTAGTATAACCTACACACACTCATACACAAGTAAACAAAGCCGTAACTGCGAAGTTTCTTATACCCTACATACCCACCTCCAACCCAAGGAGCCAGCAAGCAAAAGCCAGGGAACAACAATAGCGTGTAGGTTCGGTGATGTAGCATAGACAATACACACGAACACGCAGCCGGATCTCCCGGAGTCTAGAAGGACCAAAAGAACAATCATTAAAATAAAATACCACATGGCAGCACACCGCGACAGCAAGGTTGACACAGGCCACTCGTTGATCAGCCACAAGCAAACTAACCTACGTATAGCGTAAAAGAAAACTTTAAAAAAAAAAGTCAACCGAGAGCAGCCGAGTCCGGCTTACAACGAAAGAGCCGCAACGTCGGGTAAGCACGCGTTGACATATGTACCTAACCTTACATTGCAACCTACCTTTTCCAGATGAGGGCCTCGAGGTCTTTAGTTAAGATTACTGTTAGAGATCCCGGATAGTACCTCAAAGAGATAGAAGGAAAGAGATAGAAGGAAAGAGATAGAGAGAGGGGAGAGAGTGTGTGTATGTGTGTGAGTACGTATGCGTGAAGCGAACGGCAGTTATCATAAGTAGGAATTCTAGTTATTATTATTAGGAAATCAACTATCTAAACATCGTGAGAACACTCAATCTACGGGAAGACATGGTATTATTGCTCGTCCAAGAGAAAGGACTTCCGTCCTTCTGGGTAAGAATCCATTGAAATAACAATTTGCTCCGGCGCTTGTAAGAGATTATTAGAATCAATCGGCCGATCGATCCACTAGGCTAAATTGCTTAACCCTACACGTGTATCTGTATTCCGCGGTGGAACCAATTGTTCCTGGTATCATTGCAAATGGAAAGAAAGGGACATGTGGTAAAGTCACGTACATGTCAAAACCAGGCGAGCGTCCATGTTGCCGGCAAGTTTGGCCACCTCTCCTGCCACTCACCGATGATCTCCGGGACCCTCTCATCAAACGAGGCTCTGCTGGCAGCGCTTCCTACATCAAAGGCAGCTGCTCCGACAGTTTCCCGCTCTTCCTTGGCCGCCTTGTTTAGCGAATCTGCGAGATCGAGGATACCCTGCCCGCCAATGGAAGCTTCTTCGTGGTTGTCCTTGATGTCGACATTGATCACATGGACAGGTCGGTTTAGGGGAGAGCCCCGGTTTAGCAAGTCGTCAATGACAGCGTCCCAACATCTCTCCTCACAGGTGATGACTACATCGACCACGCCGCCTTCTGAGCCTTCGCTGCCCCTATCCGAGGCATGCTCTACCCGAGGGATGCCAACCTGCCAATCTTGCCAGCGTTCCGGCCCCCATTTCACCTGACGGTTTCTCCCTAACATGTTCAACAGGCCATTGGCGGTGTATAGTCTGTGGTCTTTCTCATCAAGCTCCTTATATATCGAGTCATACGACACCTTATTAAACGGGTAGACGTTAGGCTGGGTGATAGTAGGTCCGGGCAAGCGGACGAGGGAACCAGTACCAAAGGATATGACAGGATAATTCGCTTGCGCAAGACGCAGGTGAGCTTCCATAGATCTGGGATTGATGATTAGCGATAACCCAACCGAGCGAAGGATGAACGAGTAGTGAGCATACCTGTTCTGGTTACTAGCGCATACTGTGCAGAACTTGAGCTTGTAGCCTCCTGGGTCTTCCCGTTCACCATTGGTTGCTGGCGCAGGTGTCGAGGATGTTCCGTTTACAGCTGCCATATTGGCGAACTTTCGAGAATCGCTCGATCTAACTACTCACGCAGGATATTCAGCCGTGCTGTTGGTTTGACGGCTCGTTTCGCATTTCTCAGCGAAACCGACTCTGAGTGGGCGGCAATCCTGCTTACTGAAGTTAGACCCTATATCTAATTTCATAGTGGGCTGGAATACAGATGGAAGGAATATCATCAAAAGTTCAGAATTGTTGCGTATGGTAATATTGATTGTGTCACCACAGGGTATCAGACAGCTCCAATAATAAATTTTCATCATAAGAAGGATCGATGCGCCGACGAGAACACGGCAGAAGGAGAAAGAAAGGTAGATAGATAGAGTAGGAAGGGTGTGATGTTTACCTTTGGAGGGGGGACCAGATTGGATACTCTCGCCAATGGCTAAGCTTAGAGATACAGTACAACTAGTTGTAGATGAGTACCAAAGAATGTTACGTAGGAAGGCTGTTATGATGCCAGCCAAGGGCCATAATTCTTGACGGCCCAGTGTTTGGTACGCGAAGTGACGATCAAAGAAGCTTTTTGGTGGTTGGAATTTTTTATGTTCTGTGGTTGAACAAACGGGACGCGAGAAAAGAAAAGATGAAACAAAACCTGGACCGGGCGGGCCAAGTAAACTTTGGTCCAATCATTGGGCTTAGATAAGGGGATCATGACCCCACATGTCCACTGTTTGATAAGGAAGGTGATGGGAAACAGCCACAAGCGCTTGGGCCAGAAACAGGAACACAAAAAGCACCCCTCCTTTCCAATTCTATCCATTCATTAGCTGCAGACCTACATAGTAGGTAGTGTACATGTAAAGTACATATATATGTCTATACAAGGTGACAAGTCAACAGATACATACCTTAGTACATAGTAGGTAGATAGTAGATAGGTTAATAGATTACATAGAGTCAAACTACAACCTTTTTCTTTTTCTTATTTTTCTTTTCTTTTTGTTTTATTTCATTTTCAACGCTTAGGTAGGTCCGGGGTATATGTATTTACACCATGCCTGGCAATCTTGGAATAATGTAAACGAAATTTCAATATCTACTAGACACCCTGTGTATTGTGTAAACGAGATGACAACAACATATGATGTGGTTCACCTGATACATACTTTTACCGACCTAAACCTGGACAAACTCGCATATCCTCTGATTGTTTGCCAAAAGGAAAGTAAAAGACCCCGCCAAAGAAGAAGAATCCCGGATCAAATGTGTTCACCCAAAGCATGTAGAACAGATACAACTAACTCCATGGGAAAAGGTTTTGTAACCTACTATGTACTATCATAACCTACAATACCTAGTACATGTATCCCACCTGACCGCTCTTTGTGCTCTGTATCTCGTGTATGTTGTGTACCGGACCCAAGAAGAGCAGCTAAAGTGTACCAGCTGGCATGGTATGCCATGGTATGCCATGGTCTCCCCTACCTGACATAGTAGTACTGGTACATAGGTATGTACTACTTGCTCCGTAACCCGGCGTGGTTCGCTGTCAAGACCGATGGCGGACTGAAGCAGCTGCAAAGGGTCACGTGGGTTCGAATGTACAATGTACGTGTTGTTTCACCATTGCTTAGGTGCATTTGTCTATTCTGACCTGCAGCTTGATGATCAACTCTTGCGCCCGTCCCTGCGAGCTCTGCGAGTGCTGCAAGTTATCCAAGAGTTCAAGCCAGCCTGCTGCATAACGTCAGCACTAGAAACACAACATACGTATTCTAGGGCTTCTTCCCTAAGGGAGGGGGGATTAACAGATCTGTATACCTTATTTTAAATCGAGGAGCTACCTAGGCCGAGAACCGGGGAACTCGACTCGGCCATCTAAGTTGATACGTACCTAACCCTAACCTACATAGTACATAGTGGAAATGATGAATGCTACCTCGAGGGGTATGTATAGGCAGGTTAGGTTGTGTATTGTTCACTCAGGTATATGTAAACTAGTGTACACTAAAAACAACGTCACATTTGCCATTGGAGATTCAATAGTTTGAAACAAATTTAAGGCTGAAAGCATTGTCCAACTTACCTTATGTAAATACCTTCAATTACATGTTTCAAAGTTGATTTTCTGCACACTGACCAACATCGGGTATGTGCATCGATAAATGGGTGGTACAAACACTAGCAGGTGAGAGGGAGAGAGGACCAGACAGCCAGATTTAGTAGTATTGGGAGATGGAGATGGAAGATCTTAGGTTAGGTACCTACAGGTTTGGTTTGGTTTGGTTAGTTGAGGATGTAATGTACGGTAGGTACCTAAAGCTATAAGTTAGGTATTGTTTTTCCGCGCGGAGGTACCTAACTTGGGGAGATGCATGTAATGCATAACGGTCTATAAATAAAAATAAAAATGATTGATTAAGAAAGGGCAAAAAGGTTGTATCTCGTTAATACGAAGTTAGCTTTAACTAAACCATCCGTAAATTTAACAGAGGAACTGGGTATTCTTATTTTTATTGTTATTTTAAAGAGAGAGAGAAAACAAAAAAAAAAAAAAGAAGAGGAGGGAAGGAAAAGAATAAATAAGTTAACCCTATTCAATTTGCCTTTGTCAAAGGTATCTTCTTTTTCTATCGACAGTACCTGGACAATACACCTTAACCCTCAATTCCAAGGTTTTTAACCCCTCTATCTGCAAGTTTAGTCAAGAAACCCTCCTGACAGCGGACCCTGACTCGTTGGCGACTGCAGAAACAAGAGCCCAAAAAGCAACTAAGACTCGAAGCAGCCAGTCACATTTCTGCACGACGCGCTTATTCACAGCCAGCCAACCCGATCTTTTTTTCTGACGAACCATTCAAAGCCATTTTACATTCCACCACCAACACTTAGTTTCTAAACACCATTCAAATCCCACTCGGAACCGCCCAGACAAGACAAGATAGCATAGAACAGACAGGACAAAATAAAGCTGAAAAAAATTTAGCAAAAAAAAGAGAAAGAGGAAAGGGAATAAAAAAGAAAACAGGTACTTGCACTACAGTGCATTGCTACATACCTACATACATAGGTTACATACGTATACCTCCATACTACTATTCCTATTATCAACTTGCTTCTCATCACCAACAACGAAGTATTAGGGAGGGAATGACAATGGCCTAAGGTACCCTACATAGGTAAAAAAAAAAAAGTAAGTACAGTACATACACTACTACATACGCAAACCTTAACAATTGAGAAGGTACCTTCAAGGGTTTTTCTGTCTCTTCTTTCCCAAATTGTTGCCTATCACTTCCCTACTCTCCACGGCTACTTCCAATTCTACCAAATCTAGGTACCTACCTCTAAAAATCCTTGGACCCAACCTATCACGAATCGCCTTGTCCCTTCACAAACTCCACCCTTCGAACTTCACTGCCTCTTTCTTGTCCTCTTTTTTTTTTTTTAATTCTTTTTTTTTTCTAATTCTTCCTTCTCTTTACCTTCTTCTCTTTTTCTCCGCATAAACCCCCCTTCCAAGCCTAGTACAATTGTTTGTTCCTCTACCCTTTGTATGTATTAGTCCGTGTATCCCGCGAGGCCCGAATCGAACTGTACGAGAAGACCCAGGTTTCTCTCTCCCTTCTCTTCTGATCCGCTTTCTATTCCCCACGCTCTTTTTGCTTTTGCGACACCTCCCATTCCTTACCTGAGAGCTGCCGTATTGCGCGCCGGACCGTGACAGTCACAACAATTAGGTCTAATATACCAAGGAAAAGGAAAGAAAAAGAAACAGATTCCCGCCCTCCATAAACAATTCGATGATGACAACCTCTTTGCGATAACCCAAGTTAAAAAAAGAGGCTTAAGTCATATATACCATCGTCGCAACGCAGCATTCGACCTCCTTCTTTGGCTTCCTCGGTCTTGCCTTTGCTCTTTCTTTCTCTCCCTCTCTCGGTCTCTCGATACATACATATATATAGACATATATATATTTACCTTGGTATCTATATATATATAGATATATCTATACGTACCTACCGACTTCAGCTAGCCAACCTGTCGCTGCGCCTCGGAAACCCCACTGTAGGAAGACATCGTGGAACAGCTTGCAGGTCGAGTCTGCCAGGCCGCAATTTATATACAATACGATATCTTGGTATTGAATTGGTGTTGGATCATATACGAGATTCTGGGTACGCACGTCAACGCTTCGGCCGTCCTCCCTCCAAAGCCGCAATCATGTCCTCTAGCTCACCTCCAGCGACTTCGCCTCCGCTAGCGACAGCAGCAGCAGCAGCAGCAGTACACCCAACAATAGCTTACGCACCATCACAGTCTCCTTCGGCGAATCCAAACCACCCAGCCCTCCCTCCGTTAATTACTTCATCGCCTAGCACCCGTCGATCGACCATACCACGACCCATGTCGCACGCTTCTAGGAATCGCCTGTCCCAATATTCGACGGGCTCGATCCCGTCGCGGTCACGTCCCGCCTCCTACCTTTTTCCTATTTTCCACTCGAGCCTATCCTACACCATCGTTCGAGACTTCGCCTATCCTCCCGTGAATCCTATGCACTATGGCCCCCCGCCCGAGCCTTCGCGACCACCTTCGGGCATGACCACTCCCGCGAGCGAGACCCGTCGACTATCCGATCCTCCTGCCGGGTCCTGGGAAGCCAAGCTACCCTGGGATTGGACTTCTGATGGTGGATTCGGGAAGGCCGGCGAGCTGGCTCCCATCCACTTCGGGGACGGTCCGCCGTGGAGCGAGGACGAAGATCTCCAGAGTCCGGTGGTCAGCTCGAGGCATAGGAAGCACAAATCCACCTCGGCGGTTGGTGGTAGCAAATCGCGTACCTCGAGGGATGCTGGTGGATCCTCGCTATTGCGTGCCGACCATTTCGATGCTGATAGGGGATATTTTGTGGGAACAGGTGGTGATGGCAGCGAGAGGTATTATGTGAGTCAGGGTGGAGAGGCCAATGGCCCGGGCGGAGAGTTTGTCACATATCCACCTGACCAAGCACGGCACTCTCAGAGTACCTACCAATCAGCGGACGATCAGACGCGACATCATGCAGGAAACGATGCCGGTTACCGGTCTGAGTCTGACACTTCCAGTGTTGCCTCATCACCGGGTTTACGTGCCTACGATGAATCAAGGTATTCGAGGGACTACCAATTCACCATCACCTCTCCGGACGAGGAGATGCATGGTAAGGCTGTAGCGTTATTCGATTTTGAAAGGGAGAATGAGAACGAGCTGCCCCTGGTTGAAGGCCAGATTATTTGGGTATCATATAGACATGGGCAGGGTTGGTTAGTAGCAGAGGACCCCAAGACACAGGAAAGCGGTCTAGTACCCGAGGAATATGTTCGCCTACTCCGGGACATCGAAGGCGGCATGACCAGCCTGACCGGCCAAGTAGCTGATGGGTCAGTGAGCCCCAATGAAGCAGGTACACCAACGCAGGCTGAGCATAATAATGACCAGGCCATGTTACCAAGTGTTACCCACGGTACACAGTCCGGGCACGTGTCAACACCTAGCAGCAACTCCATCAATGGCTATCACCAACCCGTAGTGTCTACTTTTTCGACCTCCAGCAAAGACTTGGATCCGTATCCACAACACTTGCTAGGTCAGCATGGGCAGCCTCCGCCACAGGTTGTTCATTACCATGGCCAACGAGGAGGGAGCCAGGCTAATACCCCAACGGCGCAGAACTCTTTTGATTCTGGGTTTGGAGGGCGTGGAAGCCAAGACATGAAGCGGAGGGATTCGCGAAGGGATTCATCAGCTCGGAGATCCCAAACGCTGGAAACACTAAGCAGTACCAAGTTGAAAGCTTCGATTGAAGGAGGCGAGTCGGCACTAGAGGAGGAAGAGCCATCATCCAACCGGTGATCCCGAATCAACAACGGGGTTGAAAGTGCCATACGTTTTTCACTGGAACAATTACGCGTTCCTGCACAGGGGTGACGTACTACGCCACCTCCTCGAGGAGAGATGATCTCTTATCTTAGCAAACAGCGCAGACCTGGCCGACCATCTAGGACCTTGAAACAAACAAAGGCAGATATATTGTATGTTGGATGCTCTCGTTTACCTGCGCCATGCACGAATTTGGGAGGGGATATTGGACCACTCCATGTTAGCATTGGTGTTGAGAGTTACCAGCCTCTGCTCGAATCTGTTCAGTTTGCAGATTCCTTTTTCTCTATGGAGCTCATGCAAAAGCTACAAGCCGAGCTTGAAGATAATAAGTGATAAATCACATACGTAGTAGGGGTGAGATACAATAAACATTGGACATGTGGGAGAGGTCCACCTTAGTGGCTAGATGATGGATTTTAGACATGTAGCAAGGCTGGCTAGGGTAGCCCTAAGGATTATATTTGCACAGTCGGTCGGTCGGTCAGATGGGTATAAGCATAAGCTAGGCCATTCTTTGACGTCAACCCGATGGGCTTATGGACTCGGCCTGGAAGAGAGGAGGAAGGGAGATAACCAAATAAAGCATTGTTTTAACTGTCAAACTTCCCCCTTTTTTGCTTGACTTGATGTGGACCTGTGCACATGTGAAAGTTGATGGTTCGTTTGACGTAATGAACGTTCTAAGAGGAGCTGTTCACTGGATATCATGAGGTAGGTTGCTTGGCATGGGAAAGTATGGCGATAAAAGTGACCGCTCACGAGGATTTTGTGCAGGTTTACTTGCTAGTGACGGTCTTTGCTAGCGTACACCGCTTAATTGGATAGGTCATTGTGATATTCCTAGGTTATAAAGAATAATACCAGCCAGAGGATGTGACGGCCGAGGCTGAGGGGAGGATAGCAATAGTATGGCTTCTTTCGAAAGATAGGGAGGTATGCCTGTGCCAATATAGTGAAAGGGGTAGATAAATGGATTTTCGTTTTGCTTGGGGCTCCTGTATTCTGTTGATTGGGGTTCTTTGGGATTTCTGGATAATGCGCCTTATAGGGAAATAGGAGTAAACTTTCCTGTTGTGGCCCCCTTTTGGAGTATCATGTTAATGCCATCATCTCTTTATGATACGGAGATTGCTTTTATAGGTCAGATGGTCTACTATTAGCAAACAGTATCCATAAACTTTTGGAAAAATAGTCTGATGAGGTGTATTGAATAGATAGGTGTGTGCTTACCTCTGCAGAACGTAAGGATCATGATAACTGTTCTGTGGTTTTTTTGGGCGGTTGGTACGATATTTATGCTCATAATCATCTAGGACAAGGTAAAATCATTACATCCTCATACCAATTTCATCTCATTTCAAGCTATGTAGTAAATATATACAAGATAAATAATAATCACCCCCTTCCCCCCATTTCTCTCAACTTATATCCTACCCCCAAGCATCGTCGAAAACCCCATTCAGCCAATCAACCGCCTGCATTTTCTTTTCTTCTCCCTCTCCTTCCTCCTCCTAGTAACTACTCATTTCAGCCCTACCACATAATAGTTATAATTGCAGAACCCATTCGTCGGCGCATCCGACACATCCACCGCGCTGCTCGCGCTGGCGACCACGTTCCCCCCGGACCCCAGGAGCTCGAGCTTCTGCGCTCCGGTCACCATGCCCGCCACGGAGCCGTAGTTCAGCCCCGCTTGCGCGGGCAGCGTCGCGAGCTCCCGCCCCCCGCTGGACACGCGGACTTGCATCCCGGCGCTCCCGGCCGGGAGCACCACGGCGTAGTTCACGGCGTCGCGGGCGGCGCCGCTGCCGCGGGGGACGTCGCCGCCGCAGGACTTGGTTACGGGGCGGTACCACTGGACAAGGTAATTAGTATGTAACAGTAACGCCGCCCGGGTTTTCTCTCTTGCCTCTTTCCTTTCTCCATAAAACGAGACAGGGAATAGAGGTGCGGGAAGAGAGAAGGCAAAGAGAAAATGGGCGCGAAGATAGGTAGGTAAGAACTCACCATCGCACCAGCGAACGCGCCCCCCGCCGGCGGAACCATGGCCCCGGCGTCCTTGGCCCCCCCCTTGAAGGCCGTGATGAAGGAGGATACCAGGGGCTGCCAGCCCGCGTGCGGGTTCGTGTCCGAGTTGCCGTACTGCAGGATTTCCTCTGTTAGGCCCTCGGCCCAGCACGGGCCGATGTAGTGGCTCTCGCCTGCGTCGTTCTGGGGGGAGGGTTAGCGTTGGGGGTGGGGTATTAGTGGGAGAGGTAGGAAAAAGGGGAAAAGGACGAAGATAGAGACTCACCCAGGTGATCACTTCGGTGAACTCGGGTTGAACCGCGAGGATCTGCGTCATGCGCTCGGGCAGGTTGGTCTCGCCTGTGCGGTACCACGAGTCCCCGCAGCAGTGCTTGTATTGGAGGGACGATAGACCTGTGCGGACACAAAAGGGGGATATTAGTCTCTCTTCCAGGCCTCCCTTGACGGGGAATATCCCATGGCGCGGGAAACGGGCGTTCGGAATTCACGTACCCATCATGTACGTCTTCCCAGCTGCGTCGGCGGCGGCCTTGACATCCTTGTCGCGGGCCGAGGACACATTCGTAGGCGCATCCGCAGCATCGGGCCAGGCCGTCTCCCAGCTGAAAACGCCATCGACGACATCGCCCCAGGCCTGGAAGAAGCTCGCGGGCTGGCTGTAGTAGTTCTCCGCGGCCTCGGGGTTCGGCAGGAGGTACACGTTGTTCGCGTTCTTGAAGCTGCGCCAGGCGTCCGCGCCGATGGCGCCGCCGCTGTAGGACGACACCACGGGCAGGTTGGCGGCGCCGTACTTGAGGTACGCGTCCTGGTCCTTGAACGCCTGGTACAGCTTCTCGTGCGCGGAGAGGTCGCCGTTGGCGTAGAAGTCGAAGCTGAAGAACAGCTTGAATTCCTTGCCCCGCGCGTAGTCGAATAGCTGCTGCAGCGTGCTCTTGGCCCAGTCGGCGTCCGGCGCGCCCACGTTCAGCGCGAAGGCGTCGAAGCCTACGCTGATCGCTTGGTCGATATCTTGTTTTGCGTGGTCGGTGGATGGGTCGACGGTGCCTACCTGCGCTGGGGGTTAGTGGAATGGGTTCGTCGTGGGTGGTGTGTAGGGGGAGCTTGAAGAGTAGAGAGGTAGGGCATACTAGGTAATGGGCGAATACTAGCTTGCTCTGGACAAGATGTTGGGTTAGCAGAGCAAACCCGGCAAGGAGGACTGCCAGTGACGAGTTAAGATGTTTATACATGATGGCAGCGTTTGGTACGAAACGATGGAGAACAACGCTGCCTCTTGATGGAAAGATAGACTATGATTAAAGCTTGATGAATGGAAATCACTGACACTGATGCTGATCTTCATATGGTTATATATACTTTATTCTTCTTGAATAGCTATACTATAGACTTCATGTCGCCTCTCTAGCTTCCCTTCCTGGAATGGTGACATAATGTCCCATACTCACTTCCCATTTTGGTAGTTGGCTATTGTCAGAAGCAGTTGATCTGTGATCGGCCAGGGGTAATCATACATAGAAGCCTAGTCATTCGATGAGGATCAGGATAGGTTATCTGACTGACTAACACACAACCCCTTTCCCCTCGTTGCCACATTTGGTCCCATTGGTATTGCCACAACATGTTCGAGTAACGTTGTGCGGGATGCGTCTCCTGGATCCCGAGGGGGCCATGTGCAACCGACCGCCCGGCGTCAATTCCGATTAAACGAATGGAGCGAAACTCGGATTTCGTGCTTCTTTAGGGTCCCTCACGACTATAATTAGTGAATCCTGAAACGTAGAGAGCGTCTTACTCTGCCAAGTTGGAAACATCACGTTGTTTGTGTACGAGCTGCCTAAATTCTAGAGTGATAATATCTGTCGGTCCCGATTCCAACTCGGCAAATCGAGACCGATGACAGGGCGGATGTTTAGTGCATCCTTCCATCGTCAACGGCGGGGGTATGTCGTGCAGGATGTTCCGTCATGACTAGGTAATACCCACATGGTTTGTGGCGAGTATAAGGGTGAACATCTCAAGAGTCTGAAGCTCTTTGTAATGATATAGTATGTCCATGGTTGACAATCCATTGGGATGTAGCTAAGCTAACTGAATGAAGTTATATCATTAGATGGCATCGACCTTATGCATGCGGTGGCGGACTTTAAAAACTCCAGATCCGTTTTATTATTCGATCTTGAAATAAGATGCTTATTGTCATTACAAGGCAGCACTACTAACAAATATTGTTTCCCTAATGGTAGGTTCCTGGGGTGCTAAAATGAGTATAATACATCTAATGCTCTCGCGTGATTAGTTACTACTTTGTTTACACATTATCATCATTATCTCAGGGAAGTTAAAGAGAGCTATTGGCATCTCATCCTTCTCGACATAGCTGGGAGGCTCCTTATTCATGTAGAAGCACCCATTTGGTAATAGAGACTACCTACCTGCTGGAGAAGGCATAGTGTCTACAGAGCCTGCATTGGTACTACGTAGGATTGTTTTATTGTGAAGGGGATGCCCTCACGGGTAGTCTAGCTTGGCGAAATGATACATTGCGGGGTTAAGCGGCGCGGTTAAGCTTACAAGAACAGCCTGCCTAGGTGCAGGACAGGCTCAATATGTTATACAGTTTTGGTCGGGTAACTAGTAGCAGCATGAATTTTGATCCTTTAATAGTCCTTAACAGGAAATATGAGCTTAACGTCTGGCTAAAGAAATTCTATGTATATTATACCACGGCATCGGATTGTATAATGAGTTACTTGGCTGCAAAGTTTATGGCCCTTTAGAAGTTGTATACCGTCATAATTATACACTAACACTATATTCGAGAAACAGATAGATTTTATAAATGGCACTTTGTAGGCAGTATTATATCGAAGCGTGCAACTTAATTCTTACTAACATAGACTCAATATATTATTTTACCCATCCTGTTAAGTTTCAATCACTCTGTGCAAATTCCACGAATGCGATGTTTCGTCATTTTTCCTAATTCCAAATCCCAAAACTCTTTCGTTCCTGAACATCCCTATTTAGTTGTTGTGGATACTTCATAAAGGGAGAAGAGAAGGATCCTACACTTTCTGTTGATTACGAATCCGCAGACTGAGATACAAACCTAAGCCATTAGAAAATAGCAAACACCCGCTGTCAGCGGATGCGAAATCCTTATACGCCCGTAATCGAATTTAACAACGTATTTATTTCGTATTCGCACAAATGCATTACGGGTCTAAACAAGAATCTAAACGCCAGAATTAGATATCACCAAAATCCATGTTACGACCAGGTCTCGGGATCGTATCACTGCTCGCGTGACACATAGATCTAGATGTACGATCCTAACCTAGAATCACTCGGAAGATTATCTCCATATGTAAGGAACTATTACACATGAAGCTTACAGAAGATCTCTGCATCATCGGTTCCCCACGGTGGGTAGTCGTTGCAGGGATACTTTTTAGTAATTAAGTCAGGCATATGTTTAGCCTTACATGATCTGACTAGAATGTACACCAAGTGTTTAAGTAACCTGTTGTATCTTGCATTGTCATATTCAAAGAAAGCTAAGAATGTCCAAGCTAAAATATCGGTGACATTATCGTCATTGAGGTGAATGGAGCGAGCGTTAGGAAAACAATCTAAAAAATCGGTTTGAAGTAGAAGCTTCAGGGGTTTAGTCTAGAACTTCGACAAAACTTGGAAAAAAAAGGACTTGTCGATTTTCTCATATGCGTAACGACTAGCA
The DNA here is from genome assembly GCA_022578605.1 of Camillea tinctor. Classification (NCBI taxonomy): domain Eukaryota; kingdom Fungi; phylum Ascomycota; class Sordariomycetes; order Xylariales; family Graphostromataceae; genus Camillea; species Camillea tinctor. Next base: position 137,745 of record MU394063.1, on the reverse strand, counting down.
CCGGATCAAAGGAATCTTGGGTAGACTAGAACAGCTTGGTGAATGTAATACGAGATGGGTTTTGCTAGTATAAACGCTATCATAACCGGCTACGTGCTTGCCGCGCTTTCTCGAAGGATCACAACCCCATCAATCACACGAGAGGGGCAAACCTTGGTGTTTTGTAGTGTCCCCAGGACCTCGGCTGCTCACGAAGCAGGAACCAACGCCAGCGTCACCTGAATACAGGGACGATCCGGCGTCCAAGCTAGGATTTTACTCAGTCAGCATCGCAGCTTCTTTCTTGATTCTCTCACTCTCTCTCGGTAAAAAGAGGTGGAGGGAAAGGGGGGGGGGGGGGGGGGGGAAGGGGGGAAAGGGGAATCCAAACACAACAGCAGAAAACTAACCCGTGTTCCCGGGCGGCGAGTACCGGAACTCGTGTCTGTCTCCCGACGTGGGCCGCACGCATATGTGCCCGCCCTCCAGAACGTCGCGGGCCCGGAACGCGAGCTCGGACTGCACGGCGTCCGTGTCGGGGTTGCAGCCGTACGCGACGTCGTAGATAGCGCGCGGATCGCCCCGCTCCGTCATGAACATCTTAGTGGTGTTATCCGCGGGCTCGTACTAGTTTGCATACCTATCATCAGCTTCTGTTCCCTCCCCTTAGGAATGGATATTTTTCACGTCTGGTTTGCGCGAGAAAAAAAAAAAAAAAAGAAAGAAAGAGGAAAAAAGGGGGTGCGAGTAGTAGGGAAAAGGGGGACGGGGAGGAGAGGAGGATTCCTTACTTCCCCGTTAATCACAGCTCGGATCAGCAGAGGCTCGTTTAGCGTGATTATACCCCCCACTAGCGTCAGCGCGCTCGTGGCATTGCCCGCCGGGCTGAGGAACAGGTGCTGGTCCCCGCCGCCCGACTCCCAGAGGTTCATCATGCGGTTGTGGATCTCCGGGTACGAAGCGTTCTGCACCTGGACGGCGAAGCCGTCCGGGATGTTGTTCGAGGGGACGTCGCCGGGCAGATCGCACGCCGTGACCACGGCGGCGGCGGAGGCGAGGAGGAGGCGAAGATGCGAGGTTGGCATGGTGGGTACTTATTTAGTGGTGCTCATTATCTGGTCTGTTACGACTGGTGCCGTAGACTTGCACAGGAATCCCAGGCTATGATATACACCGCCGTCACCGCCGCCGCCGTGAAGGCTTATCCCTTGCCAAGGCCCGGATACGAGATGGTGCACTGGAATTGCGGGGGAGGAGAGAACTCGTTGCATTGTGGCTATCTCTGGGGATCCGAATGAGGTAACTGACAGCGGCCTAGCTGAAGCGGTTCAACGTCCATATTGCATGGTTACGTAGCATTCGAGGCCGATGTACGCAGTCAGATTTAATATAAACTCAGCGTCTCGGTCACATGGTTGATTTAACCAGCGCTGCAATTTGTTGCCACATCTGCGATGATCGATATTGACGGTGTTAGATTTCAAACGACCAGTCTAGACCAGGCTGCTGGTACGACGGTAAGAACTGTATTAGTGAAATATTGAACTTCATATAGTTTATTATTGATGTCTACGCTCTCCCAAATCCGTCATTATGACCGGATGAGGGACTGCTCTATGTCACTGGTTCGAACGATGATAGGGGGTGTATTTCTCTAAATTAATTGGACCAACTTTTCTTTAGTAATATCCGAATAATATGTCTTATTCTTAGACAACCCATTTACATAGCATTTAGAAACTTTGGTGACTTGGCCCCTTTCGAGGGCAGAAGCTGATCGTGTTAGTAGGTAGGTACGTCTTTCCTATTAACTTCACTACATTGCCTTAGGTATAGCTACTCTACCTCACCAGCACCCATAAATCACTTTGCCTTATTAGTGAGCGTCTCTAGGGGTTTGATATGTAAGTTAAATCCGTTCTAATGTATGTATGGTCATACTTAGATTTGTTATGTAAGAGTAAGAATTGGCCTATGTTACATAGAAACGGGGATTAAACTAGGTATTTTGTTATGTCCAAGAGTCTGGAGTTCGGCATTTTCCAGTTCCCTCCTTCTTCATCGTATATCTGGAGATCTTGTGTGCATACTTGGTCTGTTAATGTATACGTACCTACCTAGTAAGTGAGGATGGCATGAGCTAGCAATGCCTGAAGAGTCATCAGCATAGGGAAATGACTATGTAGGTACCTAGGTAGCTAAGGTTATCTTAGGTAGTACTCTATAGTGTTTATACGCAACTTGGGTACACAAAATCACATCATAGCTTCATCATTGGTTCGATGCTCTGGTGTAGAGTTTCATTTTTTGACTTGGTGATTGATTGGTTGATGATAGAAAAAAATGGTGGGGCGATTGGATGTAGTGTATGTAAGAGGAGTGCAGTAGTGGGGCAACAGGGAATATGCACCGACCACACCTTAAATCCCGGGTTGCATTAGTAGGAAAAAAAAAGTTATCGGCAGTAAAAAGTTGAAGTAAGAAAAACTTCTTAATTCCATCAATGCCCTTTTTGCGCCTCGTGCTCCTGCTCACTGGACCGACCAGCTCCAACCTCGCAACGGGCCAGATCAAAGCAGAAATCTAGCAAAGATGGATATTCACAGATGTCGCTTTGTGCCCTATCCCCCGTCTGCCATCAATGCCGTCGCCTTTTCCCACCCGATAGCTTCTAAGAAGTCTACTACCGTACGTCTAGCCATCGGTCGAGCGAACGGCGATATCGAGATATGGAATCCCTTGGGTGGCCTGTGGCACCAGGAGACGGTTCTTCACGGAGGCAAGGACCGGAGCATTGATGGGTTGGTCTGGGTCACCGAGCCCGATCAGGTCCTGCACGACGGCACCAGGATCACAGGGAAATCCAGGTTGTTCAGCATTGGCTACACCACCACCGTCACTGAATGGGACCTCGAGAAACTCCGACCCAAAAAGCAGGCAAGCGGAATCCATGGCGACATCTGGTGTCTAGGCGTCCAGCCCCTAGCTGCCCCCCCAAAGGATGGCGACAAGAAGAAGTCGGCTGGCTCTGCTCAGGGGGGACGGAAACTGGTTGCTGGCACTATGGATGGTAGTCTGGTCCTCTACTCAATTGACAACGACGACCTCCAATTCGAACGAGTCCTTGTCAAGTCAACCACCAAGAAGACGAAAATGGTCAGCATCGCCTTCCAGAGCCGCAACATTGCCGTCGTCGGCTGCTCCGACAGCAGCATTCGGGTCTATGACACGCGCAACGGTAGCATACTCAGGAAAATGACATTGGGGTCCGATCTGGCTGGTGGCGCAAAGGAGATAATAGTATGGTCAGTCAAGTGTCTTGAAGGAGGTGACATTGTCTCAGGCGACTCGACTGGCCATGTGTGCATCTGGGACGGGAAGACATACACTCAGGCCCAGAGGCTGCAGAGCCACAAGCAAGATGTTTTGTCTCTCGCCACCAGTGCGGATGGTTCTATGATAATTAGCGGTGGCATGGATCGAAGAACTGTGCTTTATAAGAGGTCGACAAGCTCGGGCATGAGATGGGGAAAAGTCCGGCATAGGAGGTACCATAATCACGACGTCAAAACTATAGCGTCATTCGAAGGTCAGGGCATGAGTGTGCTCGTGTCTGGAGGTTTGTGTGTCCTGCGCGTGTCGTCGTAACTATTCGCTAACCCTTCTTCTCTAGGACCTGATGCCAATCCCATCGTGCTGCCTCTACAGAAGGCCGGCATGGAAAACCACCGAGCTTTATCCTTTCTGCCCCAAGAACCCCCATTGAAGAGCGCATCTAAGAGTAGGCTTATCGTAAGCTGGTGGGACCGCGAAGTGCACATATGGAGATTCCGGCGGTCACTGAAGGATCTTTTAAACAATACCGAGGGCGAACCAGGTGTCTCTAAGAACAGGAAGCTAGTAGCTCGAATTCTAGTCAAGGGTGAAGCCAATATCGCTTCAGCCGCCATTAGCGAAGACGGGTCTTTGCTAGTGGTTTCAACTACTTCCGATATAAAAGCCTTCCATCTCAAGCCTCGGGATGATGGAAAGAGGGACGAATTCAAAATATCCAGAGTTGATCTACCCGAACCTATCTCTACGCAAGGCGCAACGAAAACCCAGATCTCCCCAGATGGTCAATGGTTATGTATCGTTAGGGAGGGGAGCAACGTATCTGTTCTACGGATCCTACCTGGCTCGGATTCCTCAAGCAAACCATCAATCCACCCAAAACCCATTCGACTGCAGCGTATCGACCGGAAAGTACCTAAACATATTGCCTTCGGAGGCTTTGGCCAGTATGACAGGGCGATTACCCAGGTCACATTCTCTCCAGATAGCCAAATGCTTGCCGTCGCCGATCTGGAAGGATATATTGACTCGTGGGTCCTAGGTCGCCCTCAGTCTAAGTTGCAGAACGACGTAAATGGCACCCACGACGATGAATCTGCCAACGATAGTGCGTCTGAGAGCGAAGAGGACGATGGAGATGATCCGAACTTCGATTTACGATGGGCACGTAATCCAAATGGGTCACTCATTCCCAAGCTCCAAGCTGCACCTACAGTCTTGTCATTCTCCAACCATATACCAACCTCCAAAACCTCATCTTCAGATGATGAGACACCAGATGATTATGTCCTCCTTGCCATAACCGCTAGGCCACAAATTTTGACCATACATCCAACACTAGGCGCGCTCACCCCCTGGTCGAGGCGCAATCCGATATCAAAGTTTCCTGTCGAATTCCGGAATGTGCGCGATCTTGTGAAAGGCGCATTATGGTCGGGCGACCGAGTATGGCTCTATGGCAACAATTTCCTCTTCATGTTTGATCTGGAACAAGATCTCGTTGAGCCAACTGTAGCAGAGTCGACATCTGATGGAGAACTAGTACTGCATGGTAAGAAACGGAAGAGAGGGCCTGACAGTGGTGCCGGTAGCAAGACGGCGAGCGGAGCTGCGGGTCCGACGAAACTGGTACGCTACGGCCGAGGTGGAGAAGCCCAGGAAATGTCTCTTGATGGGCCGGTTTCCGACCCGATGGACGAGGATGGAACTAGCCAAGCTGCGGACGAGAGCGAAAGCGAAGACTCGGATGAAGAGGCCCAAGGCGAGCTGGCGCTTCTTCGAGGCGCCCAGGGCAAATCGGCGGAAGCCGATTCTGCCTCTAACTCTAGGCTTCCCTTCTGGCATACGTACAAGTACCGGCCTATCCTGGGGATTGTACCGTTTGCTAGCGAAACCGAGGAGCTAGTTAACGGTGATACTCAGGCGATCGCTCTGAACGGTGCTCTATCCCCGTCGCTAGAGGTGGCGCTGGTTGAGAGGCCGCTCTGGGATGTGGATATGGTTGATAGATATTATGGGGAGGGAGAATTTGAGAGATAAAGAAAGGGGATGGTGTAAAATGGTGTTCGAACATCCGATGAGGGTGCATAATCTGAATTTAATACAACGATGAAGAGACGAGTCGCATGTCTGACCTTGTATCTAACACAAGCAACTTATATGATTGTGTGTTGATGTGTTGTGGCTAATGCGTATACATATATGTGCATGATTAGGGGCGATGGTGGTCTTTTCTCAAAAAAGAAGTGAGCGACTAGAAAAAAGGGAACTTTCATATACATAAAATACAAACAAATTCTATATACAGCCTAACTTTACATATACGGTATATCTGCTAACAACCTCCTTCGGATTCCATGTGCAAACTACGATACTATTCCTCGCGCCACTATCCGCACCCTCATATCTTACTCCGCCACTCCTGGATATCCACCGGCCGCGCCTGTTTCTCCAAATCGAGCGCGAGCCTCGACTCGTTATTGCCGCCCTCGCCCTCGCCCCGCCCCCCAACCCTAACCCCCCTCAACAGCTTCAGTATCGCCGCGGTGGAAGTCCCACCCTCGGCTCCGGGTACGCGCTCCCCACTCACGCGACTAGTCGTAGAAGGCGGGTTTACGTTTATCCCCACCGCGGGATACGGGAGATACGAAGAAGAGGAAGCGGAAGCAGGCAGAGAGAGGGGAATGGAGGCGGAGGGGGCGGAGGGTGGGGTGAGGCGGCGCGTGTGCGAGTGCGACACCACGCCCTGCAGCGCGATCGAGTCGCCCGACCGCGCGGGCCGGAAGCGCTCCCAGATGCGCTGCGGGAGCGCCGCGCGCTCCGAGCGCGGGACCCACAGGAAGTACATGGATAGGAGGACGACGGATAGGGTGGCTAGTTCGCCGGCGACTGCGGGGGGTGGGGTGGGTTAGTGGGGGAGCGGGAAAAGGGGGGGGAGGGAAAGAGGAGAAGAGGAAAAGGGGGAGAGGGGGAGAACTCACACATTCGCCCAAGAATCCAGGGCTCGCTGAACTTCAAGCTGCCGTCCTGGTGCGGAAACCGGTCGATGTCGACGGCGAAGAGGCTGGTCATGAAGGATAGGGGGGTCTGTGGGGGGTTTATGTTTTAGCTATTATCTCTCATCGCATCACACCATTCTTTCCTTTTTCTCTTATTTTCTTGTCTTAATCCACCTCCGCAGTTGATGAGGAGAAAAAAGGGGTTTACGTACGAACACGACCGTCACGACGGTGAACAGCACGATGTAATTGTTCAGCTTCTGCGACTTCTCGGCTTCGGACTGGCTCTTGCGGTTGAGCTCCTTGGTCGCCATGGCCTCGTCGAGGGAGCTCTGCGCTTGCTTCACTTGCACGAGGTAGTCGAGCTATTACGTGGAGAAGATTTATCAGCGCGGGTTTTTCACTCCATAAAAAAAAAGATAGGGGACGTGAACATGTGTCTTGGGGAAAAGGGGGGAATGGGCGATGGGGAACGCACCGCCTCAAGCGTCCTCTTCGCATCCTCGTCCAGCTTCCCCGTGCGCTCCATCAGCGCCGCCACCGCGCAGTCCTCCACGAACTGCGCCCGCAGCTGCGTGTTGGCCTGCGCGAACCCCGGCCAGAACAGCTTCGCGAACTTGTCCACCACCTGCGCCTGCGCCTCGAAGATGCGGTGCAGCAGGTGAAGCTCGTCGCGTATGTCCTTGACTGCAACACTGGGGTTAGTGATTGGCTTATTGTTTTTTTTTTTTTTTTTTTCACTTTTGAGACCGGAGTCGAAAACTCATGCGATGGGAAACTTTGGCTGCCCGAAGGAGGGATAGACGAGTACTCACTCTCGTAGATCCACCGGATCTCTTCGTCGATCGTGCGCGGGGTCTCGGCTGCTGCGGTTCCGTCGTCGACGTCGGCGGGGGTGGGGGGATTGGGAGGCGAGTTCGCGCTGTCGATGAAGTTCTTGTAGCAGATTATTTCTTCGTTGGACTGGGAGGGTGGTTAGCGGTGGGGTTTACCCCCTTTCTTGAGTTTGGTTGCGCTGGGCGGAAGAAACGCTTACTAGCGTGGCGATGGCAGACTCGAATATATCTAGGATATGGTCGCCGAGCCCGGCTTCTCGGAACTCGTCCAGGAAGGTGACGCATTCGAAAACGATGTGTTTGATTAGGTCCTCCGGCCCGGAAAGCTGGTCGATGCCGCTTTGGCGGATGGTGTCCCAGAGCGTGTCTTCCTTCCCGATATGCCATCGCTCCGGTAGGGATGTGATGACCGTACCTTCGAGCATCATTAGCTGGATATATACCAAATATAGCCACGTGCTAGCTTAGTTCGAATAGCGGTAACCACTCACTATCGTCTAGTTTCCAGAGCCAGAGTTGATGGATCATCAGGAGCTTCTTCAGGGGCTCGGGGCTCATAGCTTCTTTGCCATCAAGCTGCTTTTTGGGGATTACCCTTTTTGCTTCTTTCGTGGTAGAACTCTCCATTGCCCCACTGGTGACGGACTGATCTTTACCAGTATCTTTACCAGCGTTGTCATTAGTTTCTGTTCCGTCCTCGGTCGCCTCGTCCACCGCGGTTTCATTTTCTTGAGAGTTGCCTATGGCTATTAGCAGTGTATAGCTATAATGAAGGTATAGTATCAGAGTGAATTGGGGAAATCTTTAGTGTAAGGGCTTTGGTTGTCGTTGACTGTGTTAAGAGATGTGTGCAGGACACATAATTAAGAACTATCTACTTACCTAAGGATTCATCAATTTGCCGAGATCTGAATTCAGTAAATCCTGATCGTGGCTCATATCTAACTGATCTATCCGTGATTGAATCGATATATTCGTACTTAAAAACAACTTGATCTTGGTCGCGTTTCGTCATTTCGCTGGGACTTAACATATCGTAGTATGATTCGTCTAGCGTTTGGGGGGTCTGGAGGCCAGAAAGGCCTGTGTATGGCACGTAGTTCTTCTCAAGATCAAACATCCGGCGGAAGTGCCATGATTGGCTGTTAACGTTCTTGTGGCGATCGATATACAACTCGCTTTCGAAATCAATGAACGGAAGCTATAGAACCTTGTAAGTAACAGTGAAGTATCTTCAACAAACAATTTAGGGCGAACTCTTACCACGAGCGATAGCCTATTCGGTTTTGGGAATGCATCTGTCGATCTCCAAGCTTCCTTAATTACTTCATCGACGTCAATCCTCGGCCCGACAGTGACAGCCCGCCTTATGCCTGGTCTGATACCATCTGGGCTGTCACCAGAACCATCTGGATTGTTAGGCGATGCCCAAATCGGGTCAACATAGTTGTCGTCTTCCACCTAGGACATAGTTAATTGTCATTGAATGATATACTATAGAATTCGACTTTGCGGTGAGCATACATGGGGGATCCTGATGCATTTACGTATACTCTCTCCTCGTCGTTCTTTGATGTTTTGCTCGAGAAACCGCCATGCGTGTCGTTTGGGTTCGACATTATTGGGGTCATCCAACATATGCCATATTAGGTCCTAGTAACTCATTTCTTCGGTTAGTATTGCCATGCGTTAAGAAGCCAAGTAGAAATAGCTCAATAACCGATTTTGATATTACATACCTTCACCCAAGAAATCTAGATACTAGTTAGCTACATTCTTCACACGTTATAAAAAATCTCTACCATCGTAGAAACGTACGACTTACATTATTTGCAGGGAGATGTATCCACTTCCATATGTCTTTAGTCTCCACCTCCATATCAATTTTGCCTTTTTTATTGATCGATGTCTGAACGACATGTATGAATTCATCTTGAAGCTTATTCAGAGTGGATTTGTCATACACCAGACTAGAGACTGAAGTCGTCTGTGACCAGGAAAGGCCTTCAGGGCGCCAATAGAATCTGACAGTTACAAGGAACTGATCGCACACCTTTTTCTTTTCGCCAGAACATTGTGGCGGGTTTTCAGGAATCCTTAAAGGGTACTTTACCCGCCGTTTCCCTCGGAGCTCATGGAAGAGAACTTTCGCTCCATCTCCCTTGCTATCATTTGGTATGAGAGACTTCGGCGTATCACCACGGTTATTGCGGCTGTCTGGGTCTGCGCCGTACTCAAGCAGAAGTCTCATAACGTTGTAGTTAGACTGCCGTGAAGCATCATGGAGTGGAGAATCACCTTATTGGATACAATGTCAATAAAATATTAGATAGGTAGGTATGAAACATTACGCATCAGAAAGCAAAGAGGTCTACTTAAGAGATGGGGAATGATGAAAATAAGGAGGTCTTACCAAACACGTCCCTTGTGTTTACTTCAGCGCCATGGGCGAGCAATATCTCTAATGTCTTCTCGATCTTCGACGGAGAGCCATGTTCCACCACTACTACGTGTAGTGGCGTAAGATTTTGATTATCGGTCGCATTGATGTCTGCGCGATTTGCTAGAAGGTCTCTCATGATTCCATGGTACCCGCGAAACGCTGCTTCGTGCAGTGCAGTTCTACCGTCTTCGTCTTTCATGTTCACATAGCGAACAGAGTCTGACTGTATTAAGAGCCGCTGTACGACATCGCGATACTTCATGGCGATTGCTTCATGTAAAACTGTCCTCTGTAAATCCCCGTGTCGATTATTGAGACCCACATCTCTGAGCTCTACTATCAATTTAGCTGTTGACTTTCGTCTATTGCGAATTGCAGCGAACAGCGCCGCGGAGACGCCCTCATCGTCTGGTCTCTCTTGCCTAGCATTGGTTTTGCCTTCTGTTCTCTCCGTCTTGGCAATTGGGCCTCTTCCCAGAAACTTGTTGATTTCATTATCTCGACCATTTGCAGCAGCTTCCTCGAGTTGCTTATTAATGGGTAAGAATTCCTTTGGAAACGAGACCCTCTCAGAAGACATGCTCTTTACTTCTCCCTGGGTCTCTCTAGGCTGCAATGCTTGTGGTTTGTCATTTTCTAGTCGATCTGGATTCATTGTTAGGATAACTAATTAGAAATAGTTAGACAAATTACGATGTCTATATTGTGATACTTGTATCACCATTAGGTATTGTTAGTATACAACTAAATGATGTAACTTCCATTGAATTTCGAATGAAGAAGTTCGAAGCCTGCGCTGATGAGTTCTTGTATCCATCGGCGGCTTAGTGCCACAAGGCTCTGATCTCAATCAGAAGGCCACTCACTAGGTAATTTGTGGTGTGGTCACAGGTTCTTCTCAAAGTCGGATGGCGCCAAATTAGGGTAGGATTTCCCGTCCGCCCCCAAATTTCGTGTAAGCGGGCCAAAAAGGCCGACGAAGGAGTCAGAAATCCATGAGTTGAGTGTATACCAAATTAAACATACTTTTGGAACATCCCTATACTGCAAGATGTAGCTCTTTAAACAGAAATATTATGGTAGATATTGTGTCGTTGTTCTATCTACAGAATACGAAAATATTAGCTAACAATGAGTGTGCTGCTTTAGGTGTAGAGGAAGTATTTAATGAACGCCTTATACTATATATGATGTTACCTAACCTAGGTAATTTTCTACAAATCCCTGGAAAACATAGCCTTTTCATTTCGCTTGGGCAGGATACCTAGGCATTGACAGTCAGACTGTACACACCACTCCAAGTTTATCCCTGTAAGCGGCTGAATTAATAATCATACCCCCGTTAAAGTAAAATCTCTAATACAGACTGTTTCGACTCCTAGAGAGATTCTAAAGATTATGTATGATGGATATCTATAGATGGTAATAATGGACATAGGTAATAACTATCAAATTTATAAATTTAACCACTGTAATAGACATCGCAACAAATACAGGGTTCGACGAAGTTGGACATCATCTCGGGCACAAGTAAGGCTACGTATAAGCGCTTACGAAAGACCGGTTTACTAAGGTTAATAAAGTGCATACAATAACGATATCGGCACTAAAGCGGATAGATAATGACTGAATACACAATGCATATGTAGCTATTGAACTGGGGATAAAGGAGGCCGGCTACCCTCAGGTATATGAGGCTGTGAGGGGCTAAGGACTATAGTCCCTGGTCGACGATACCCACCCATCATCCTATTTAGTTGTATAAAGAGTATAGGAATGAAAATAAAGCAAGGGAGATGCATTGATCTGTTTAACTGCCGCCGACTCCTCGAAAGAAAACTCAACACCGGTTTGTAAAGCTACACGATATATATGCACCTAGCTTCGGTTCCCGGTTCCCCTAATCCCCATAGCATTATCGATATAAAGTATATGGAATATGTCAATTATATGTCAATTAGGGCAGATAGTTAGGAGAAACCATTTCGTGCAAAGTTTATAACATTACCGTATATCGGAGGTTAGAAAGGAAAAAAAGAGAGATACTTGTATATAGGGAACAGTGACATCGATAGTTGTAGTTAGTTCTTCGCACAACGTATTGAATACCTAAGCACTTGCTTGGTCCCTCGTGACACTTATGGCTGTCTTATTTTTGTGATAGGAGAGAAACTAATTGTAGAACTAGAAAAGGAGTATGATTGACGCAAGTACTTAGGTTGAATATAATAGCTCTGATATCCTGCGCGTATTAAGGGAACTTGGACGTCATAGCTACCTGCTCGTCTATCAAATTTTGGAAGAAATAGGGGGAAATTGTTCAATACTTTCTGCCTTTCTAAAACCCTTTATTGTGGCATCTAGAAGTGACTGGCTGACACCTCCCCCAAAAAGTTTATTCATCAAGGAAGAAGGATGTCGATGCTTCCTAGATTGCTGAGCAGCATGAAAAGATTTACTTCCACCCTGTCTTAATTGGAGCTACAGGTGCGGCTGAAGCCCTGCCCACTCCCCTCCCGTATAAAACCGCGGTCAGTGAAACGACTGGGCAGGAAACTAACCAAAAGATTACGCATGTCTGTGTCGGTGTTTGGATCCATGTCACGATTTCACGTTTTGGCAGCGAAATGCGAATGTTTATTAGCGGGCCAAGACCTTACGTAGAAATAGACTTCTACCGAGCGTGTCGATCATCGCTTTGCCGTTGAATCGACCTTATTCACTTTTTTTTTTCTCTTCGATACCCCAGAATCCCTTAGATCTAGGAAACTAATAATAGTAAGAGAGCCGTGCCGACGGGACTGTGCCACCGGATAATTCCTAACAGGACTATGTGCATTTTCTATCGACTTGTCTCCTGTGTTGCTTTAGAAAATCCTAAATATACTGTTAAATCGCGATATGACGACTTTACTGTCCATGCGCTTGTCTTCGTTTCGCGCGCTCAAGAGTAACAGAGACTACCATATACGTAATTGAGGGTGGCGAATAATATAGCGTGACTTCAATCATTGGTGGGATAATACGAAAGGATTACATAGGGACGCCCGGGTGATATGTAGGGTTAGTTTGAGGTGACTTTTCTTTTTCGAATCATAGGTGGTGGTGTAAGCCATGATGTCTCACATAATTCGACTTGTTATTTGTTACCTACAGTTTAAGCCAAGGCGGATCTTGATTGGTAAGTGGCATTGGTTTTGCTACCAGACATTTAGGAAATCATGATTTCTTGAGAGCCGTGAACTCAATCTAACTGCTACACTTATGTTAATAAGCCTTGTGTGCATACTAAATTGCCCCTGAATTTGTTCCTTAGAACAGCAAATGGAGAAATTCGGTAACTTTTGGAAGGTTTTCTAGGCTCAATATATGGAGCTATATATTGTGCGATATAACAAAGCTAAGTGAGGAAGTGAGGGAAATGGGTTATCAGGCGCGGACTTTCTATGGGAGCCTTCGTAATTTATGAGTGCAGGATGTATGCCGTAACATTCAAGTATGGCCAAGTAGTTTTTCAAGAGCATTGATTTGTGTCATAATATGCGAATTAGTTCACTCAGCTCTATCTACCTATACCAGGATAGAAAGTAACGCCCTCCCCTTTACTACTCTGCTCGCAACATGGCAAAATGTCGTTATCAACCGCTCCATGTGCCGAAATAGGTGATAAGGGGTATCTGTCAAGGTACAGGTATAAGGTGTATCCGCAGCTACGTGTATATAAGGGATAGGTCCTCTCATCATCTAGAGATAGATGTTCACCTAATTAAGCAACTTCATAACCTCAATTATACACTATGAATGGGAAAGAAAAGGTAAAGTAATATAAACCCCCACAGAGAAAAACGTGGTGCTATCTGAAAAGGTTCATGTTTTCAAGCAAGCGGGCTGGCCCGGAGATTTGCCTTTCTCATCAACCTTGGGGTCCAAGGTGATGTCCTTCTTCCCACATTTAGCGCTCTTAATACGGTCGGCGAAGACGTCGTCCTTCAAGGCAAAGCTAGCCGGATCGAAATCTTTATATTCCACTAAAGTTTTACGAACATCAACGCCATTATTGGGAAACCCATTCCAACTGACAAGGTCGCCCATCTGTGAAGTTTATATTAGATAAGAGCTAGGGGGCTACGGGGGAAAGATGGAAAGCCAAAACTTACAAACCACACCCCCATGTGATTCTCAATATCGTCGTCCTTCGTATTTGCAAAGCGGAAGTCGTGCGTTAGGCCACCATCTTGGTGATATACAGCCTTGGGATGGTTGCCTTGGTGCCAACGAACGTCCTTAGCCTCCCTACAATCCCACCCCTTGTGCTGAGACACAGAGACATATACAGCAACGTCGTCTTTGACCCAGACGGCAATGTGTTCCCAATCATGCTTGTGGCCCACTCCACAGGTCCAGAGCGCCGTCTGGTCTTTTTCGAAGTAATAAGCGTACATAAAAATACACCACCCGTTATTGCAGCGCGCTCGGGAATACACGTTGTTGTTTTCGAGGTCCTCCTTGTCTCGGCAGTGGCCGTTTAGAGCTCCACCGCACTCCAGGCCGGGGTTTACGTTTCCCTGAGCATCGATGGCGGGAGTGTTATAGCATCCATCCTTATCAAAGTCCAGGGCTGCAAATGCATTAATATAAGGACCGTTTACAGTATTCGAAATTACAACTTGCCTGGCTGCCATTTCTGATCCCAGGCTGTTGCGCAGGCCGGAAGCTTGGTTGGCACTTTACGCTTGAATAGTGAACGAGGGGAATTGAGGTTTCTAGAGATCGCTGCTGCATTGACGACCGAATAAAGACATGCTACAGCAAGCAGAAGCGTCTTCGGAGATGTGAATGACACCATGATTGAAATGATAAGAAATGATTAATTTAAGATATTGCCGTATAGATAGGTAACAACAAGGGACGGGTGGCTTGGATGATCCGAGCTATTATATCTTGGCTTGTTGTATTAGACTCGGAACTTTTCTATCCTGATAGTTAACATATCTTCTTGATTTATATTTCCCAGCTTCACTCTCGGGGCCGGCTCCTTTCGATCCTAGTACTATGGATTACGTTTTTGAAGCTTATAGGGGCGAGTCACGATGCCCACTACCCCACAAATTGAATCCGTCGTCAGCCACATCAACTATGTTGAGATTTCGCATTCGACCACACCATGCAGGATGCGTCATAAAGTCCCTTCGAGAAATGTATAAGCTTTTCCATTATGTGATCCTATGCAGCCTCCTATGTATAGATATTCTTAGCTTCTGCCTATCCGTAGAGTTTATGTCGGGCTAATACATCTCCACATCCCCAAACATTTGACCCATTCACTGCCTTTCAGAGTGATGATTGCTGGTTTATTCGTATCATTGCGTTATGCTATATTCTTAGATTATTCTCATATGTGGGAGTTCGCATTATTCTCGATGTAAATGTACACATCTTGGTGGCATGCTTCAAGCGAAGATAACATCCACAGTGTTATAGCAGTATAATTTTATTATCACGAGGTGGGACTTGTTCAGCTTTTGGGTTTGTTTTTAAGTGTTTGGTGAATGTTACATGTCGCGTACGAAGGCATTCCCAGGAGCATAGGTACGCACATGGGGTGATCACGTGACCAAAAGATCTTGGCACCCTGGAGCGCGAGCTCCACTATTTTATGTATATAAGGGAGCTCGTCTCCCCTCTGCTTCGCAGATCCATAGTTGAAGAATCAATCTCTTATGTGCCTCCAAACCATTCACGTATATAAGAGCGATATTACATGAGTAGCATGTTGTAAGAAATTGTATACCTTTTCCCTGGGGGATACCACCTACATGGTCAGCTAGCCATATAAAAATCCTTATTGCAGTCAGTCCATGAATCTACCCTCTCCGCCAAGTATTCGTTAACATTCCATCTCTTCGAGGTTCAGAAGTATGGTGAGGCAGATGAGCTTTTGAGCCAGATATTCAAAGTTCAAGAGAAAATTCTCGATCAGAATCATACCGACACTCTTTCAAGCAAAAGCCTGCCAAGGAGAACCCGCTTTTTGCTTAAAAGATATGATGAAGCAAAGGAGACTTCTTGCCCAATGGTCGAAAAGCAAGAGGAGTGCCTAGAAGGGAAATGTGACAGCAACACCAACTACGAGAGACGAAAGCATCTTGGTAAAGGTGGATTTGCAACGGTCGACAGTGTCATACACAAAAGGGGGCAAGGTTTATGCTTGTAAAACCTTCCAAATCAAAAATGAGGATATTGAGAGCATCAAAAAAGCCAAGAACAGCTTCATGAATGAAATCGCCATCATGAAAAGGTTGTCGAAACACCGCAACCAACATGTTGTCCGCCTAGTAAATGCATTTGCCGTCGAGGACAAGAACCAATACTGTCTCATCATGGATCCCGTCGCCGATAGAGGAAATCTTAAAGATTACCTGGCAAACCTCTTCTATGACCCCTTACCTCTAACTACGGTCCAAAAAGACTTTCTCATGGATGCAATTAGAGGCCTTGCTAACGGTCTCGCCTTCATCCATCGAACTACCACTCTACACAAGGACACCAAGCCGGAGAACATTTTGATACATCGCAACAAAGTTCTCTACACCGACTTTGGAATTGCATTGGACTTCAGCTCCATGCCAACAAGCACAACGGCCAGTACCAACCCATTTTATACTTTCGAGTACGCCGCACCGGAGCTCGTGGCAAGGAATAAATTGCCAAGAAATATCAAGTCGGACATCTTCTCTCTCGGTTGTGTATACTTCGAGATACTTGCGATTTACTTTGGTGCAACAGATTTGAAGGCCCTTACTATTTATGACAATGGAAATGATTACACTAGCTATCGCTTGATGGTCGATAAGCTCCAGATAATCAGACCTTATGGCAATGAAGGAGACTTGTGTGCTTCTATGCTCTCAAGGGACAGGGACGTCCGTCCGAGCGCAGATGAGGTCGAACGAAAGATTCCTTCCTATGGAGCTGCCACCAATATAGTATAAAGAACTATAGTGGTCAGTGCGCGCGCTCCCAGAAACTATGGGGCGAAGCTCCATAGTAAGGTATATAAGGAGCTTCTTTTTCCTATTTCTGGGAGCGTTACTAGGCACGCCGTCTATCTACTTTTCCCCCTACTTTATATTATTGCTTATTACCGTGATACTTCCATTTTAAAGTGGTAGGTTATTAGCTAGGAGATATAGGAGATATTGAATAAAAAGCAAATGGTGTCACGTTCTCACAATCAAATCTAAGGCACAAGGGCTCAAGTAATCTGTGTATTGTGGAATTGTGACAACACAAACTTGACTTGGCAATATCAACACAACAACTAATAGCCCCTGTTCTCATCTCTCGTTAGACTATCTAGAGAACTTTAATTTAATATTAAGGGAATATTTTACTGCATTTTACTGGGCGACCCAAATAAGCTGGTAATTATTCCCGTCTTGGGTCTGTCCCTCGCTCTTCAAGGGGACTACCTTCTCACCAGTAGGGACAGTTCCATCCAGCGGCACGTAACTATCAATGGCACGACTGTGAACCAGGACTTTAAAGACCACATTAGTCTCTCATATATTGCTAGTACACATGGGGGCGTTACAATGAGCTTACTATCAGCCTTATAGTCGGAAGCGTGTAGCCAAAGAGTGTCGCCGATAGACTCGCCACATACGAGCTCGAGCGTGTTCCCATCCGGAAACCAGCACTTCGCGCCCGCGCTGTTCCGGATCTCGAGCTGTGTCCAGGATCTATCGACGATGACTTCGCCCAGGGCTTCTGAAGTAAATGTGTCGCACGGTCCCGAGGCGGCCCACTGACCGTCGGCTGTTAGACACCCAACTTTGCTGGCCTCGCTCCAGCTGTATACATGGACCTGGCCGCTCTGTGTCCCGGAGTTGGGCCAGCCCGTACCAAGTGCTAGAGTTGATGTGCTTGCAGTAAGGATGAGGACGTTTTCGTAGAAGCGAGTCATTGTACTGGCGTTGCAGGTGATATGGATTGAATTATCTAGGTTAGGTTAGAGGCTGTCGATATGAGAGTATCATACAAGTTTATCTATAAATTCGTGCTTTGTTAGTAGTTATCTACTCTCGGGCTCTTGTAGTCCACCTTATAGGTTCATTGATATCCTCTAGGCCTCCAACTAGATATTTTAGCCTAGGCTGTTGACAAAATCAGGAAAGACAATTGAAGGATTCAGTATACCCCTGACTCCTCACAGACAAGCAATCTGGCCAAAAGCTTGCTCATGATCCTTCGAGGCGACTAGCTGCCCTATCTGGACCCTGAATTTGCGGAGCCCTGACAATATGTCTCAATGGAAGCTCCAAACGGCGATGCCGAATGCAACGATTTTTGTGCATCCCGACTTGACGTAGAACAACACCGTGACGATTCACCCATCAACATACGACAATCCATTATCACATGAAATGGTCTCATCATGAACAGTGCGTAGCTATTAGGTATCGCTGGGCTTTGGAAGGTCATGTCATGTATTCAGAATTATTTACTAATACACACCCCTTAGGCCCGAAGAAGGAGGAGGTTGAAGATTTAGTAAAGCTCGACATGCACGATTTACCGAGGCTCTCCTAGGTCATATGCCAAACAAAGAGAAATTGTTTAAGAAATTGACATGAATTCCCCAGTGTTACAAATGTTTATATTATATACAGCCCAAAAAGGTAGGGTAACGATAGTGTAGGCTCGCACTCCTAATAGTATCATCCTTATAGTGAACTTATGTCGACACTACGTCTAACCATTCAGAGATATGGGATTCAACCACAGAGTGTATTACTGCGAAAAGTTTCTATAGGGGACATTACTCTGTAGGATACAGGCGTGCTAAGAGGAGTTACAAATCTATTAATATACATTAATCTATCTCCTTACTATAACCGACTCGTATGAGATGAGCAGGACCTCTTTAAATAAGTATTCCTTATAATGCAATTTCCTTAGACACCCTATAACTGATCAAAACATCATGAGATCATTCTCCCATTCCCAGCCTATACACCCCCTAGCACCCTACCTCTTCTCTCCATCCTTCTCCTCAAACCGTATCTCCGGGTACTCCGGGATCGCCAAGCCCCCCTTATCCTCCGGCGTCAACCACATGATCAGCTTATCAATCCTGAACGTCTCGATGAGCCCAAGCACAGTATGCATAGCGAAAATGCCCACCCTCGTCGTCGGGAAGAACAAGTTCGTCACCCCCGGCGAGATCTTCTGAATCTCATCCACGTACGGCCTCAGCGTGCTCTCATACCCCCTCACCGCCCCCTCCACATCCCCATCGCCACGCTTCGCAATCTCGCCCGCCAGCACATACGCCCCCAGTAGCGCGAGCGTAGTCCCCATGCCCGTCATCGCGCTGGGGCAGTACCCCGCATCACCCAGGAGCGCCACCCTGCCCTTCGCAAACGCCCCATCGATGCGCACCTGGCCGATCTCATGCGCGTAGAAGTCGGCCGCGTCCCGCATCCCACGCACAAACCTGTCCGTCTGCCAGCCCGCGTCGCGCAGCTCCTCAGCCAAGATCTCTTTTTGTTTCTCGGGAGGCAGGCGCACGAACGGCGCGCCGCAGCGCACGGCGAGGGCCTCCGGGTCCGCGCGCATGCCCAGGTAGGCCTGCGTGGTGGTGGGCGTGCAGCCCATGCGCGTGGTCAGCCCGCGCCCGCCCGGCGCCACGTACATCTTCATCAGCGCGTCGTCGCCGGGTGCGCGCGGCATGGTGTAGTACGCGCAGATGAGGTTGAGGCTGTGGAAGGCGGCGGCGCTGGCGGGCGCGCCGAGGAGCAGTTTGCGGGTCTTGGACCATTGGCCGTCGGCGCCGACGACGAGGTCGTACCGCCCGGTTGTGCCGTCCGAGAAGGTGATGTCGACGCCCGCGGCGTCCTGGGTGAGGGCTGTTACGGATTTGTTGAACTCGTAGTGCACACCGCCGTCTTTTGAAGTTTTGCCGCCGTAGTCTTTTAGGCTGGCGTCGTGGAGAAGCTTGACTAGGTCTCCTCTCATGAACTCGTATTCGCTCGTGAAGGACTGCTTTCCTGTTCCTGTCTCGGATTTTCGGAATGTGGCTTTCGTCTTCCCGTGGGTGTCGACGATGGCGATGCCCTCTTCTTCCACCCCTATCTCCTTCACCTTGTCTAGGAGCCCCAGGTTTCGCATCGTTGATATGCCTTGACCCCGTAGGTCAACCTGCTGTCCTGTGGTACGCAACTCCGGGTAGCGATCGATGACGGTAATGTTGTGGTCTGGGTTTAAGCGCCGCAAAGTGTAGGCTAGTGCTGGCCCCCCTATACCGGCTCCTATAATGAGTACTTTAAGGGGCATTTTGACGAGTGGGTGTTAGGATACGTAAAATTAGGAGGTATATGAATAACAGAAAATGTTAAACACAGACTAGATTAATTTCAAGTTAGAAGGATATGAGCCTCTTCGTTTCGTATTAGATTTCAGTTCAGCTCTTCGTCGACTATATATCTGTCTACAAGGTGCTGCGCCGCACCCTATACCCGGATTCGAGAATCGGCCGAAATGCGGGTCCCCCCGAGCCCGAATCCGAATGCACGTTCCGTGAGACAGCTTGTTTTCATTACCTCCTTTTTTTCTACCCACATTTCCAGTCCTCCGGTTAGATCCGATTACGTCCGGGGCAGGGGGGTTACGCTCAGGCGGCAGTTCGATCTTATCAATCTATCAATGAGCTTGAACGGCAACTAAAATCGGGTGGAGTTGGTTACTTCTGTCCAATGGAAACGCATCTTGCTTCCTAGAATGGCAATTGATTCATCCACATCACATCACATCACCCAAATAATATAATCGGCCGATTCTCTATAAAGACGTGACTCATCGATATTTAGGCATCTGAGCTGAAACTTGCACCTCGAGATCCGACGGTTAACGAGTTCATTCGGATCCGAGCAGGGCTACTGAGGGATGGGGATTAATTGGTAGATACCTGCATAAATATTAAAAGGTATGGCTGGGTGACTAGAAATGAAGAGGCCAAAACAAGAATGTATAAAAAAAAAAATAAAGGGGAAAAAAAGAGAAGAATGACCAAATCAAGGAATCGAACCTCGGGCTTGACGAATCATACAGTATGAGAACGTCACGTGTTGACCACTACACCAATTCGGGATTTATATCCGGAGCGTAAAGGGTAATTTTACTGAGAGCAGTATTATTTATGTTTATATCTTGCTCATAGTTGTCGAATGCTACAGATGATGGCGGATGAGTGGCGTGGAGTCGGTTCGGGATAGAGTGAACTTAAAGGGTGAAAACAGCTCATTGCGGGTCTTGGTGTAGACATACTTTTTTGTATTCAAGTGACTGACTGTAGGATCTGGTAATAAGATTTATATCTTCGACGGCCATCAGCTTGGACCGAGAAATTTCAAAATACGACCTGAAGCGGACAGTTTTCTTCATCGTTCGTTGAGTCCTTCCTCTAGATCACCAATGTCGATTAAGACAAGGTAGAATCTAATAGCATTATAGCAACTACTACCTGAAATATTCAGCACATTAATGAATATCAAGATGAAATTGCTACGTAGATTCTTCCCTCTTTCTATGATTCTGTTCGATGTAGTTGAGTCAATGTATGAATATTCAGAAGGAATATGATATCACATGATAAGTTGGACCACCATCTCAGATTCCCTACAGCGATTTGTGACCATCATGGGGCCTAGATGATTATGTATTTAGATACAATGTACTATCAATTAAGAGAGGATTTCATAGTTCTTTAATCTAGTATTTTGAAATAACTAGATCGGGCAAGTCTATATCTGGTGATTGTGGAAAGATCTATCCATACATACTAATACATGATGTCTTCGACAGTCACTCCCTTAACACCTCAATCCGTAGTTGTCCTCTTCTTAAATAAAAGGTCTTAGTCACTTCACTCTTGCTGTCAAACCAACTCTTCTCACTCCGCGTTGTTGACAAACTGCGTATAAATACCTGGCCTCCCCGTTTCGTTCTCCTTCTTCTAAACAACATCCTATCCACGCCTTTAACAGTCTCCTTCTATTTCCCCTTTCCTCATCCGTCATACTATTAGTCTAGTTAGCTCTATTTTAACCACTTCCCTCTTCAGTTTCGTTAACCCTTGCTTAAAACCCGTCTCAGTCGCAGTCAATTAGCAGCAGCAACATTGTCGCTATGGAATGGAACGCAGCTTTTAGGATGCTTGCTTAGTGGGACGTTTCTTGTCATCATTGACGGTGTTTTGGCTTACAAAGGTGCGGACCTCTCCTGTTATCCCCTCTGTTTGAACTAATGACGAAACCGCTAATATACTGACACCATTTATCCCCTTCTCTATTTAAATGGTGTATGTGGAGGAAATGTCATCCTTCTGAGATAATGTGTAACAAACCCCTCCATTGAAGTCTTGTATTATGCAGACATTGTAACAGCCCATCCCGGAAATCTTTATACAAAACTTCTGGAACTTTATCGTTGGAGTAGTAGTCAGTATCTAGTTTTCAAGAACCATCGAGTCACTCTCGTCATCACTGGCCGTTTCTTCACCTCCCCGGTCATCCATATTGTCGGTGAATGGCCTATCCAATTAGCCTCTGACGTTACTTCTCAAGAAGTTGTACTTACCGTAAGAGTCTGTCTACGAGTTTCTGTATGAACAAGAGACCTTTAGTCTTCCTTTCTTCATCTGTAGGTTTCTTCAAGATACGTCGGAGTTTACTGGACTTGAATAACTTCTTGACAGGAAGAACGACAGCGTTGGGGTATTCGGTCGATCTATTAAAATCATCCTATGGTAGCATATAATGGAATATCTTGCGCATATTCTCTAGATCCTATAGTTGCCTTCGATAGTTACGAGAAATCGCTGCAGACCGCTTTGATGGGAACTCTTCGTCGTGTTTCGGCGAAATGTTGACGAGAACCATGATGGGACCTGCAAGCCCTACAGCGAATGCGGTAGCAACGGAGCTGCTACTACTGGCGCTCGAATTGGACTTCAAATAAGGCAGGGAGTCGGTCAGTCCGTTAACATGCCCTGGAAAGAAGAATTCCGCTTCAGACAATGCTCTGTCATCCCCATAGCCAGCGTCACGAGCACCCCCAATGCAAATTACCGCAGCCTTCGAACTCTGGCCTGGTGAGTTTTCGGCGTCCATGGCATTTGTATAAAATGATATGCAGTTTATATTGGATGCGTATATCAATCAGAGAATGACAATTACAAGCTCAAATATGCTTTGTCAAACGCATCCGATTGACTTGAACGAGCAGATATTATGCATTTTAATTATGAGGAACTGAAAACCCGACCGTAGGACTTGACATAAGGCAATTCAGGATGTAGCCCTCTCCCCTGAATCGTCGAAACAACGTGAAACGGAAAAGATACAGGATTTACAGTACAGCAGCAGCTCCTTAACGGGATTATCCAACAGCGAGTACGTAAGCAATGAAACGAGAAACATCCCTCCGTCTACACTGCAGCCCTAAAATCTCGCTCTCTCCTTATGCATGCCTTTCCTTCTACCCCAATACCAGAATCCTACCGGCTAAAAGAAGAAGTCTTGCCCCTATTGCCTCGCAACAGAAACACGTCATGTTATGATACCTTGGAAAGCACCCCAATAAATAGCTACAGAGAAGAAAATGTTCGAAAAGGACCGATCTAGATTAATGATACCATGGTATATGTAATGAAACTGAAATGACTTTCACCAACCAGGCACACCGAGAAGATGAACGAATGGTTGGTATATAGTACGATTGCTGAAATAAAGACCTACTCCTGCTATTATGGCACTTTATAAATGGGTACTTAATGTTAGTATTAATTAACAACTCCATATCAAGTACATGCGTGGCCAGCTACCCCCTATTCCTACTAAAAACGTCATCTGAATTATATAACATGGAGGCTGAAATTCTAGGTTCTAGTTAGTTTGACCAAACCCCTTGATTAATAGGTAGATATACTTTTAATTTCCTGAAAAATAAACATATAGTTCCGTTATTTATCAGGAATTAATAAAAGATGGTATGGCATCTGAACAGACTGTGTGTGGAGATTTTCGTGAAAGCCCTTCCTCTCGGGTTGGTCATGAGCATCAGGAGTAGAAGCATGAAGTATAGATATAAGCTGGCACATAAGCTGCTTCTACTATATTACGTTCCTGAAGATTACTCTACCCCTACTCACGTGCTGTATGAAGGTAAACTCGGTGTTCCTAGGCAGACCTGAGAACTCTCCACCTTTTGCCTCATCTCTACAACAAGGGGCGTAACGTCGTAGAGGCAAACGAATCAAATATGTTAGGATGGACACAATACGGAACACTCAATTTGGGTAGCAAAAACTTGGTAGAAACGCTTTTGTTTAACTTTCCCGGATGAACAGACTCACGCTAGGTCCTGACCAGACCATATACCCCTCAACACACATTCGCACCATCTACCCCCTACCCCAGAATACAAACAACCTACGCGCTTATCCAAACCCCAATACCCCAACCTAAAACCAATAAGCCCATCTCACCACCCTATTACATAGGTAGAGTCTGTATCCTCTGCGCATACTCCCTATCCTTACTTCGCTGCTTCAAGCGGGAGAGGTAAAACGCCTGACCTAGGACATGTATCTTCTTACGATCGATCTTCTTGGACGCCGTGCGGGGGACCCAAGGCATAAGCACAAACGTCGTGGGCACCATGTATCGAGGCAGCACCTCCGCAACCGCAGCCTTGATCTGCTCCGCTTTCGCGGCTAGCGCCGCGTCTTGCGCCGTGTCCTTGAACACGGGCGCGCTACCACTACCCTGCGGCTCGGTGTTGTACGAGTGCCCGTCCAGATACAGGAACGCCGTCAGGCTCGGGTCCTCCTGCCCGTTAATCACGCCCAGCAGGTCCACGACGACGGTGTCTGCGGCCGAGAGGCACTTCCGCGCCTGGTGCTCGACCTCCAGCGCGTCGATGCGGCACCCGTCGAGCTTGAGGATCGTATCCTTGCGCCCGAGGTACGTGATGGTGCCGTCGCGGTTGCGCCGGCCGAGGTCCCCCGATCGGTAGATCCGCGGCGCGCCCCGGTCGGGGTGCATGCTCGTCATCCACCGCGGGGCCGTGGTTAGGAACCCGGCTTCGGTGCGGCGCGTGGCGGTCTGGTCGAGGTACCCGCGCGCGAGGTGCGGACCCTCGATTAGCAGCTCGCCTACGGCGCCGATGGGCATGAGCCGTTCGGGTGATGAGGGGTCGACGATCCAGATGGCCCCGGTTGGCGGACGACCGATCTTGGCGCCTCCCGTGGGATCGATGTCCTCGTTGAGAGCACAGCAGATGGCGACCTCTCCCATGCCGTATTGGTTGACTAGCTTGGTGGAACTGCCATTCCATTTGGCTACGAGGTCCTTTGGTAGAGGTTCTCCTCCAACACACATTATTCTAAGAGATGGGACGTCGGCGGGATTCATTTTGATGGCTACCGTAGGCGTTAAGAAGATGATGTTGGCCTTGAGCGTGTTGATTTCTCGTGACAAGTCTTGAGCTGTCTTCATCGGCCTCGGCACACAGCAGCAACCACCAACAATGAGAGGCACTAAGAATTCTAAGTTGCTGATGTCGAATGCATAATCGTCGAATTGGAAGTATCTTGTATTGTTGTCAAGTCCAAGCTTCTGCGCATAGTTACGAATGGCACTCGCGTACGCTTGATGGGTTTGGACGATTCCCTTGGGCGTCCCGGTGCTGCCGGAAGTAAAGAGAACCAGACATGCATTGTCAGGTCGTACCACATCACAGACTCTTTCACTGTTCCCTAGTGGGAGAGTACGAATCCATTCGGGTGATAATTGCACAATGACCGGGACAGTCTCTCGAAAATGTGATGCATAGTGCGCATCGGTCAGGAGAATGCGTGTCTTTGTCCGGGTTATAACGGATTGCAAGTAGGCTGGTGGATTGCTAGCATGTATCGAGATGTAGGCCCCTCCGGCTCGCAATATAGCAAGCCGGGCTACGATAGCCCAGGTGGACTTCTCGAAGCAGCTGAGTACGAAAACTTCAGGGCCCACACCGAGTTGGCGGAGGTGATGTGCAACTCGCATGGATAGGTGATCCAACTCCCTGTAGGTCAAATTTCCATCCCACGAGCACACTGCCAATTCTTCAGGGCGTATTTGGCATTGAGTTAATATCAGGTCGTGAAGGCACTGTGATGGAGGCTCTGGTTTTACGAGCGTCGACTTTCGAATTTCATTCCAATCTGAATGAGGACAAAGATCTACGTCGCGAAGAGTATGATGGCCCGGTGTGTTTGTAAGCTTCAAATAGAAATGCTGAAAGGTAAGCAAGACATTTGTTGCCATGTCCTTGCTAGTGTGAGCGATGTTATATTCTAATACCGCATGTTCTCGAGAGTCCGTTCGTGAAACAACAAGCCTGAGGTCCTTCTTCAGACGCTGTTAGCAAACTCAAGCACACAGCTTGTTCGAAACTCTCCCTAAACTTACTGTAGGATCCAATGGATTGGCGTCCCCATTTATATCCTTCTCTCCCTCATAGAAATATACTTCTGAGTTGCAACAGTAACGAGATAACTCTTGGTCAACTACATCAATGCTATGGTCAGAGAGATCTGATCTATTGAGGGACCCATTTCCGATGTCTAGTTGTTGTAGAAAAGACTGAATAGTCTCTCCAGGATTAATCCTAGTGATGTAAATGGAAGGTATTGGTTTGACAGCTTGGTTCGGGTCAGCGTCGAGCGTGCCACTGAATTGGAAACAGAGGGTATCAGCAACAACAAAACATTGCAGAGTCAGGAACCAAGCTGCTTTCACAACTGCCTGATACGGTACTTCTAGGGAATCATCTGGCAGATGTGTTTGTTGTAGACTGATATCAACCCTGACCGTCCCCTTCCCGGAAACCCACCCTACAGTGCTAGAGGCCGGGAAGATGCAATTTGAACGATCAGGCGAAGAACCTGGGTCATTTCTCTTGATCAGGCTTGATATCATTCTGAACTGTTTGAAAATATTCATCTTCATGGTGTGGACACTTTGAAAAACAATTTGGAAACGTTCAAGTATATCCATAGTATCAGATAAGGGGGCTGGTAGTGCGATGGTATGCTCATGTCTCAGAACCTATTTCCTAGGAGATATCTATTAATACACTCTCGATCAAGAGTGAGCTAGCTCATGGACTCAAAGGTCAATGCTTCTTTCTCTTAGAATGTCTCAAGACTATCGATTTTCCTAGTCCAAGTCTTTTCCTTTTTCCCGCTTCTTGTTAACCACATTCGTCTTCGATCGTCCTGACATGGATCAGCCTCAGCTGAAGAATAACCTCGTCAATAGTCCCCGATACCCCCCACTGAAGCATGAAACCTTACAAATACAGAACTCACGATATGTCATATAGTCCTTGGCCACATACATTTTCGTCCCCCTTTTACACAGGACCATGATAGTCGCATTCTATACCTCGGCGGGCGTCGCACAGCTGGCCACAAATCATAGTGCAGTGATTCAGCCCTTGCCAGTACAGACCGTCTCCACAGTAATCCACTTTCCTACTTTGGCAAGAAACTCTCTTGGTGCAGACCAAGGTAGGCTGTGAATGCACCCCCACGAAGTCCCGGGGTGGTATTACACTCACTCCCCTTCTCCCTGGAACTCGGAACACCAGTATTCGTATAGAAACACCATGCTGGTCAGCTGGGACTGTGTCTTGCATTATCGGTTAAAGATGGCATCCTGCAGAGCAAACTGCAAAAATATAGAATACCTACCCCTCAACTACTGTGCGTCATTGCCTTTCCCTATCCATGAGTAAATAGAGCCCACGTCCAGCCTCCAGCCGGCAGCAAACTTCCTGGTAGTTCTAGAACTTGTCAGCATCTTGCCCTGAAAGTTTGACCGACGACAATGCCCTACGAGTATTATCCAATCAGAGGGATCCAAGATGGGTTGGGCCCCGATGGTAGAGTACCGGTCAGGAGGGAGTTCAAAGAATGGAGCGAAAGCAAGAATCCGACAGACCGAATTCAGGTCATTCTCTTCATCCTTTCCCTCAGGAGGTTTCAAGGGGTAGCACCAGAGTCAAGAGATTCATATTTTCAGATCGCAGGTATGATAAACCGAAGTCAGGGGACTCGTATGAGCAGACCTAACATATTGTAGGTATCCATGGCATGCCGTACACGAGTTGGGACGAACCCAGTGTTACTACTAGCGAAGCCCATGTTAAAGGTTATTGTGTTCATGCCAACAACTTATTCCCTCCATGGCATCGACCGTATATGCTTCTCTTCGAGGTACATCACCGCGCTGCTCATCCGAATCCGTTAGCGATAGGAACTTACAGGAACACATAGCAACGTATCTACGAGATTATGATAAATGAGGTCATCGCAGAACAGCCTCAAAGCAGAAGAGTCAAGTACCTCGAGGCTGCGAACACATGGCGACTCCCGTTTTGGGACTGGGCAAAGAATCCCAAGATGCCTGGCCTCCTTTGCTGCCCTAGGGTTACCATCACGCTAGAGAATGAGGATCCCATGATCATAGATAACCCCCTTTACAAGTTCAAGGTGCCGACTGATAAGACTATGGGTGCTTACGGAGTGGGGACACTCAAATTTCCAGATGGCGACGAGTTTCTAGAGGTAGGCGAAACCACGATGGAAGAGAGACTAAACGTGATCATCTTCTAGACTTTACTAACCTCAAACTGGGTCAGTATGGCGAGTGCTACGCAACCAGTCGTTGTCCAACACGCAAGGAGAGAGACCCCAAAGGTAAGGCTTGGAAAGAGGGGGTTGTTCACGAGGAGACTGCAAACACCCTTATGACCCAGCACAGCGCAGTCAACGACATTGACTACGGCACAGCCGCAGAGCTGGTGTATAGGCTGCTCACCTACCCGCTAGATTTCCCTCACTTTGCAACGCTGGCAAGGGATGCAGATATGTCATCTGCAAGTGAAACCAAGGTCACGAATGACATCAACCTGGAGTTCATCCATAACAATATCCACTACTGGGTTGGTGGGGATGGCGGACATATGTCTCAGATTCCTGTCGCGACATTTGATCCAGTGTTCTGGCTCCATCATTGGTACGCCTAAACCCCATTCCCATGGTACATCTCTGCTGACGCGATATTACTTCTGTGCGTATAGTAACATCGACCGTCTCTTCGCCATTTGGCAGACTCTTAACCCGGACAAGTGGTTCGTTGCCGACAGTCAAAAGCCCTTTGACCAGAAGGTGATTGGCATGGGTGACGTAGTTACTAGTAAAACACCCTTGAGGCCTTTTCATAAAGATGTGCAGGGCACCGTCTGGATGCCCGACGACACCAAAGATTGGTTCAAACTTGGATATACGTACCCTGAGCTGCAGCCGTGGTTGGTTAGAGAAGACTATGAGGCTAAACTCTTGGCGGAAATCACTGAAACTTACGGTATCTCTCGGCAAGAGACCTTGCAGATAGCTGCATCGGAGAAGAGGCTCCCCAAGGGTATGGAAATCAAGGATGAGGGATCTGTCGAGGCAAACGACTACGCTGTCAGTATTCAGTACTCAAAGTAGGTTAATTCTGAGCCCCCCTTTTCGGTAATTTTTACTTATTCAGGTAAGATTTGCTTTCAACGGGCAACCATTCAACCTCGAGGTCTACCTCAAACCAGAAGGCCAGGAAAAAAAGACATACAGCATTGAAGAATTCGTGACAAATGTATACAATTTCAGTCAGCCGGCCGATTATGAAGGAAGGGAGGTGTGCAGCAATTGCCGGGAGGGGCAGGCCAATGACGTGCAGGTCACAGCTTATATCCCTCTCAATACGTACCTGATCAAGAAGATCAAGCAGCAACAGCTGTCAGAACTCAGCAAGGTCACTGTGGAGACATTCCTATCTGGGCTTTACTACAGACTCAAAATGGTTTGTCCATCCAAAAAACCGATGCAATAATCGAGTGCGGCTGACAATGACGAATAGGCTGGAAACACCATCTCAGAAGACACATGGGGTCCTAAGTTGAAGCTTAACGTCGCTGTGTCGCAGACAGAAATGAAGTACTCCAAGAATCCCAAGGAGAAACCAGAGTTCCCTGAACCTAGATTCATTCCCTCTCTCGGTACGGGGCCTAGGGTCGCCATACGCACACCGTGAGTCCCCCTTATTCACCTACCCTTAGCCTAACACACCTCCTCCCCTCCTTCTTCTCATAAAATAGCACCCTAAGGCTAAGTCCATCATCCCAGTGGCGTAACTCTGCACGACATACCCGTCTACAGCATCACCCCGCTCCAGTCCGTCGTCTCAGCGGGAGGATCCATCGTGCTGCAGTCAGCGCAGATGAACCTCACCATCCCCAAGCGCGAGACAGGTACAGGGATCTCACTTCTCTACCTGGACCCCTCCATCGCCAGCATAGACAGCAGTGCAGCGCACGACGAGGAGAGCTTCGACGTGCTCCTGAGCATGCTGATCCGCAGCAAGCGACGCGTGCTCCAATGCAACAGCAAGCCAGCGGGGCTCGGCTACGGCAAGCTGACGGAGCTGGAGCCGCGGCCTTGGTTTGCGGGTGAGAACACGCGGCTGCGCGTCGATGTTGGCGCGGATGCGTTTACGGTTTATGTTGACGGAAACAAAGTGAGCGACGTGCCCCGCGCGATTAAGGGGAAGGGCGTAACGCACATACGGTACTGGACCATGCCGCTGAATGCTCAGCCTGTGATGGCGAGGAGCTTGAAGGCAACGACGTATGAGAAAACTAACCTGGTTCCCTAAAGTTCATATTGATCCCTCCTTCGCTCATGATGGATGATTACCTAGGCAGGGTATTATTAGGATATGCAAGCTTCCATAGTATCGATCTTGTTTAGGTAAAGAACTATATTGTTATGATGAATGAATAATACAAGGCTCGTACTAGGGAATTGCCACTTCATTGCAAAAGTAAATGTGCTTTAGGTTGTAAAAATGATCATATCAGATTCCAATATTGTCAACTAAAAGGGAAAAAGGGGGGACATTTGTGTCTACTCTAATGTATCCCGCCAAAATGATGTAAGAAGGATCGGAGTTTAGCATGTCTGATTGGAGGTCCATTTTCTGCTGCTATACAACCCCCTTATTCCCAAGTATAGAATAAGCCTTACAGGATACACACCATCTTCATCTTTCTATCGACGAATAATTATGGACAAGTTGACAACCAAGGCGCCGTGCAATCCTCTTTGTAGAGAGGATGTCCAGAGGCGGGGTATACAAGTCGTAGCCATGTGGATCATCACCCTCTAGAACCTTTTTCTTTCTTTTTCCTTCTATTTCTGCCAACAAGACACTAACTCATCTTCCCCCTTTATATTCATTCTGTCGCGGTTTGCACACCTATACCAACTTCTTATTTACATGTATATTTGCTTTAAAGTGCGTCCAAGGGTTTTTAAGTGAACTTACTAATATGATATACCAAATACGCAGCCATTATAGAAGGGCTGAAGGGTAATGAACATAAGCTAAACCTGTGACTAGAGCCGTCTGCAAAGCCATATGTTGCACAGACTATACATATGGGCCGCATGTGTGTGACCCCGATCGACGACCAATAACCAACCCGCTGCGGTTCCCGGCTTAAGCAACTTGACGTAGATGCGTGTATTAATAGATTATCAGCGGTAGCACAAGATTTCGAATTCGATTATCCAGCCCAATTCGGACCTATTGACATCTGAACATAGGAGGGTGCACTGACCAACGCCAAAACATCAGACTTAGACCAGCCTATGCTGCGGGATGATTATGTAGGTAGTTAGACCAAGATCAGTCACATAATGAAATGTCAAGAGGGTACCTATCTGCTATACTAAATGAAGACTAGATGAATTATATAAATTATATCAAAAGGTATTTGAAGAGTTTTAGCAATTGTAAGTGTGTTACCTATGACACAAGAGCTTGATGTATGCGTCTTGTGTAACGGGGATTTGGAAATACTATAGTCTATAGTAGTAACCTTTACCTGAAAGCATTTAACTATCCAGATGAGAACAACTCTCAGTAGTATCAACGTTAGAAATATTGGAATACTTTATAAATGGTTAAAGTTCAACATAGCGACGTTATTATATAGGTACGTAGTGTATAAATATGAACTTTGTGTCTGTCTGTATCAAGATGGCAATTATAATATATCAGATACAAGCATGTCTCCTGAAAGCTTGTTCGCAAACCTCGTTGTTGCAAACAGACAGGTAACATGTCTTACACCAGTCCTCAGAGGTGGCTTCTATCCCGCAGATGAAACACCAAAGAGGCATCGTGCCATGATGACTAGCTTCCTCTGCTAAGATTTGCCTGCTAGACTTGCTCTCTTCCCCAAAAACCTTTTGTACGAGCAAGCCGCGATCAGACGAAGCTCTGCTCAACTTGGGCAGCCATCGCACCCAGGGACTCCGTCGCCGGATAGCAGACATGACACGGAACTGCATCGCCACCTCTCTGTCAACTGCGATCATGGCGCCTAGTCCTCGAATAGCGCTGGGTTCCTTGGTGCCTGGCGCCAGCTCCCGGGTAATGCCGCGAATAGCATCACCTATCTCGACACTTCGTTCTGGCCAGTTCT
The DNA here is from genome assembly GCA_022578605.1 of Camillea tinctor. NCBI lineage: Eukaryota > Fungi > Ascomycota > Sordariomycetes > Xylariales > Graphostromataceae > Camillea > Camillea tinctor. The sequence goes on along the minus strand of MU394063.1, from coordinate 105,511 downwards.
CTGCTTGCGCTGTACGTAAAATACCCAGCGCCTCGATGAGAACGGGCAACCGTACGGGTCGGCTTACAAGTGCGCGCCAGTATCGAATTGTCTGCTGGATATCCTCTATTTTGGTATACGTCAGGCCCTTGATCATCGCCCCGTCGAAGCCCATCGCAATGCCGCTGACCCCCATCCCTTTACCGAATATGACGAGATCAGGCTTCTTGTCCACCTCCTCGCCCATCGCATACTCCGCCCGCTGGAAAGCGAAGGGTGCCCCACATCGGATCGCCGTCATAGTCTCGTCGACGATCATCAGCAGGCGGTTCTGCGCACAGCAAGCCTTGAGTAAGGCAAAGCGCTCGGGCTGGAGAACCGAGCCGTCTTCTGTGCTAACCATGTCGCAAACAACCGCGATGCAACCCTGCGACTTCGCCTCCGCTAGCGTAGCGTTCAAGCTATCTCGGGTAGCATTTCGAAGGTCGACGACGACGGGCTTTGGGCCTGACGCAATCGCGTTGACTTCCCATTCTTTAGAAGTATGAGCCTAAGTTGTTTTCGTGTTAGTTTCTTCGTTAAGTAAGGGGGGCGTATTTCACGTTATTGCGCCAATCATACTGGGTCGGACTTACCAGAGGGCCAAAGCCGGCTCCATAGATGCCCTCGGCGACTACGAAATTCGGCGCCTGAACATGGGCCGTGTTCCAGCCTAGAAAATCCAGCGCGAAATCCCTAATCCTCCCACCCGTGGCTTTGGGATCTTCGTGCGCCATTGGCGCCAACACGGGAGAATTTAAGACTAAGGGGCTAGTCGCGACGGTATTGAGGACTAGGCTAGCGATCGTCGTCGGCAGTAGAGCGTCGCTCGCATGGGCGTGCATTGAAATGGGATAGTAGCCGTCGAAAAACGTGCTAAACAGTGTAGTATACTCGTGAAGTAGCATATGGTACTTTCGGTCAACTGTCGCAGGATCGTCGGCATACTGCTGCCAGAGACCTGAGATCGACGCCTCACTCAGGGTGCTCTGGTTAGAGTAAACACACCCCCAAGCACTATGGAAATCATGATCCAGCGTCTGCATTTTGGATTGTCTTTCACGGAGTTTCTCGGGATACTCCATGGTGTCTGCTTCTGAGTAGGCGTTTCAAGTGAAAAGGAATGATATATAGTAAAGGGGCTCTGGGGTTCAAATATATAGAGCCATGCCGGGTCAATATACGTCCGAGTTCAGCTGAACACTTTCCTCTTTGAGTTGGCAAGCCAATGAAAGTAAATAGAGTGCATTAATTTTTCTAATAGTCGTGATAAGTAACGCCTTAGTGTGAGACAAGATTATTGCATCGTTGTGCAACTACATGTTGTATCCATGTGGTTGATCAAATGCATGCAGTGGTTGGGCTCATCAGGTTCCTTGGTCGTAGTGACAGCACATGTTCCCAGTAAACAGCGAGTTGCAGAATCAATAGATACAAAACGTTACTTAGAACCCTTCTCTAATAGAAGAATACTCTAATCTAGATAGAAACAACTACCTTCTTACCCGGAGAGGTTTTTGAAGTATCAATTCCTGATTGGACTGACGAAAGCCCCTTTCCAACAATAAGCGGCTCCGGTGCTATGATGTATTTCCCGGCTTCAAGGGCCCCTGGTAAAAATTCCTCGTATATCATCGCTCCAACTTCATTCTCACGGATATCCACCGCTAAAATACTCTTGTATTCTATCCCCTCCAGGCCCTCCATATCCTCTACATCTTCCAGGTCGCCCGTCGAGGCTATAAATCTTTTCCCACTTGCTCGCGACACAACTTCTGCGGTTGACTTGAATGTCTCTTCCGATCCAATTGCGTCAAATGCGCCAGCAAGCTCCCTACTTCTGAACAACTTCAGGAGTTCCTCTTTCGCGGTAGGACTATGGTAATCTACCACCTCGGAAGCACCCAATTCCTTCACGTAGTCAAAGTTTCTGCGTGAAGCTGTGGCAACGACTTCACACCCAGCAGCGACCGCCAGTTGAATAGCGTTGCTGCCAACGCTGCTCGTGCCACCCCATATTAGGACCGTCTTGAATGTTGTAGTAGGGCTCAAGCTCGGCTTGGGTAGTGCCATGCAATCCTTCTGGAATAACGCAGCCGCTGCAGTCGACACTCCTAAGGGGAGAACAACAGCGCGTTCGAAGGACAGAGAGTCAGGGATAGGCGATGCCATGTTCCCCATTAAGACAGTGTAGTTTTGCATCCCGGCATGACGCTCATCTTCAGTAGCGAAGCTGACGGCATGTCCTAGGACTCTGTCTCCTATCTTAAATCGGGTGACTTCATTGCCTACATCAACCACTTCACCAGCCACATCTGTGCCCATGATGATTGGATATTTGAACATTGTCCAGGGGATGTCCTGCATTTTCCAATCGATTTGGTTGATTGCAATGGCGCAGACCTTGATTACAATTTCATCTTCGTCAGGGTATCTGTCGTCCGCGGCCCTGACTCTGAGTGGTCTTTTCTGATGGCCAACAAGAAATGCCGCATAATTAGTTGCCATTGTGTGAAAGAGGGCAGTGTACCTTGGTAGGATAGCTGAATCAATCCTTTTCAGGTGGATTGTAGAAAAATCGTCGTATTTCTGTCGGGTTACGATGTGAGAGAGGGGAAAGCCTGAATCAGGAGAAGTGATAAGTCGTATCAATGCCGAGACATAGCTACCACTTATGCGTGATTCAACGATATCTCAACCGTATGACTGGCTGCCTTCCTTCAACTTTTCTTCCCTTATTAGGATTGTTGCGAAGCGTTCCTCATGTTCGACTCCCCACGCACGCCCCCCCCCCTTACACAGAGGGGTGCTGCTAATAGGTGAGACGGCGACTAATAAAACGATACAATGATGCAGCAAGGAAACCTGAATCAGTGTCACATTTTGCGACTTCGTAAACACTTTGGGGATATTTTCAGCTAAGCCGCTACTGGCGGTGAGACGCCTCGTTTTCCTGCAACATTACTGCTCAGATGTACGGACATGATCACCTTCCGTAAAGTAAGGTCCAGATGATATGATGAAATAAAGAGTTGGAGGCTTTTGCCATGGACGTTTCACGATGCCGGTATACCAGAGCCGACATGAAAATTCTTCACGAGGCTCTTTCGCCGGTCAACCTAGCCAGTGTCAACAAGCCAAATGACGAGTTTAAGTTAAGTTGATGCCTTACCGATCGAAGAATGTAACCCCGTTAGCTGTCAGATTCCTATGTGCAGTCCAATGCGATTGGTCGAACAGGCCCTAGGTTAAGTGCCGAAGTATAGCGTTGCTTCGAATGATCTTCTATCATGATTACATCAATCAGAACCAGCCACGCTGATTCCATATTGAAAACTGCGCGTGATGATCACTTGCTGAAGTCTGGAATGTTTTGCCCGAAATACGTGCATGGACGATAAGCTAATGTTCTTGGAAATAAGGAGTGCTGCTGCGTGGGGGTCACATAAAGAGCCGCATTGTAACTATGTACTGAAAGCAGTATTCAAAGACCGGGCGGAGCGATGTGCTTTTCGTGTTGTAAGTGCGAGATCAGTAGAAACTCATCTAATTCTCAAGTGTCTTCCTACCTACTTTGTCCTTTCTATACGTTCATCATTCATACCATAAGCTAACATGTCTCTCTGGCTCGACGCGCAGACCGGGCAGCTCACGAAGGACAAGCTTACGGCCTACCTTCAAGATGATTCAAAGCTCGCTATTGATAGCGAGGATTCATCCGGACTCACTCCATTAGCATATGCTATACAGAACGGCCACCCCAAGGTCGTCAAGCTTCTTCTAGACAATGGTGCTAGTCCAGATAAGAAGATTGGCGACACAAGGGGTCATAAAGACCTTCGGACTCCTGTGTATCTCGCAGCAACGGCAAGCCGCCAGAGAGAACGAATTGTCCAATTGCTCCTTGACAAGAACCCAGCAAGCTTCGACGAAGCTATCCCAACTCGAGAAGGCAAAACCCCTCTCATGGCGGCCGTGTTCATATCCAAAGATCCCCAGGTAGTCAAGCTTCTCGTAGATTCGGGAGCTTCACTCGAGAAAAAGAACACAAAGGGACAAACAGCATCAGATCTTGCGGACCTTTTACAACCTGCCAGACAGGATATCAAGAATGCACTTCAAATTACCACAACCAAACGTACAGGTGGCCTCAACACTTTCATGCAATGGGTTCTATCTGTCCTTGCATTCTTCAACATCTGGGGGCCATTGAGTGCCATCCTTGATGCTGCTATTCGGGTATTCTACAAAGTGGCCTCTCCTGTTGGTGTGCTACCTGGAGAGGTAATTAATCACTCATCTCAATCTCTCATACTGCCTTCCCGACCTTTACTAATACCGACTTCAGGATGTCGAAGAGCCCGTCACCGTTGAAGATTTCAAGAATAACCTTAACAACGCCGTAAAAGAAGGTGGCCTCGAGAAGTTCTTCCTACCCGGAGACCCTTATATCCAGCAAGTAGCTGAGAAGGCAGCTAGTCTAAAGGACGACCCAAAGAATCTTTTGAACACGCCCCAGCAGATCAACTTCCTTGCCACTCTAGCTTTGTACCAACCCGTGCTATACTGCGGTAGGTTTTCTAAACTTTCCCCCTTCCGAGACCATCCTACGAGACACCTAGCTAACTGAGTGGGGCGTTTCAATATCTTAGACGACAGCGAGTCCATGAACAAAGAAGGCCGATGGGAAAAGCAGAAAAAGCTGGCGGAGCGCATCACCAACATCACAAACCGCGCAGTACCCAACCGCACCGGTGGTAAGGTCCTCTTAATAGCCCCTTCTCTTGTCGCAGTACTACTTACTAACATCCCTTTCCTCCACAATAGTCCATCTCCGCGTCATCAACAGCGACCTCTCTAGCGCCGACAACCTCGACGGCGATGCCGTGGCGCACAAGCTATCAATCAGGCCGAGCGGGGGCACACCCATCGGGACACAACTGCGCCGACGCATCCTTGAGCCGTTTGTGTACTCAGTTCTGAACAAGCCAGACGGGCCGCTTCTCGAGCGGCCCTACCTCGTGCTTGTCACGACCGATGGGTGTCCCTGGCTCGAGGACGAGCACACGTTCCGCAAGACGATATTGGAGTGTTCTCGTACGCTTACCGCGAAGGGGTACCGGAAAGATGGTATGAGTCACCTTCCTATGTTGGAACGCCACTTGGTTTTTGTTTCTATGGTCATTAACTAACAATGGGGTTTCCTTTGTCCTCTTTAGCTGTTAGGTTCTGCCTTAGCCAGATCGGCACTGACGAGGATGCCAAGGAGTTCATGGATAGTCTAGACTCGGACTCCGAAGTGCTTGAGGTGCTTCACCGGACGTCAGGTAAGTGGTGCACCTAATAGAGATGAAACATAGGACTTGTGGAAAATGGGGATAGGAAGGTCACTAATATGATGCTATTCTAGAACTCCTTGACGCTAGGTACGACGATCTTGTGGAGAATGAGAAGAACTTGGAAGCCTGGGTATGTGAGGTCCATAGTGTACTGATGATACAAACTTACTGACATTGTATAGTTGCTCACTATCCTGTTATCGCCTTTGCAGTCCTTGAATGCTGCTTAAAACTAAACCATTATGCTTGCCTCGCCTATGGTAAGCTCATTCAACTGCAGCTTTAGCAATCGTGTTAGCGGTAACTTACACTAAGAGGTCTGTCCAAACTAAACAGTAACCCTCTATTCTCATCTCTCTTTCTTTGTCATGCGTCTCTCTCCTAATTTCTTTTTATACTCTTTCCATGTCTGTCTTTATATATGTAGTTATGTTTTGCTATCATACGTGTGTTTTGAAAAGAGGGAAGGGCCTGCAAAGGTGGAGAGTTAAACTCTCTGAAAGAAAAGAAAATGGTGTCCAGGGAATTTTGGGAATTAGTGTCCAGTATACGGAGTAAGCCTGGTTGGGTTTGGTACCGGAATTACGGATTTTAGGTGTGTTGGATCATTGGACATTGTTTTCATCCGTGGTGGCAGGGCCCTTGTGTCATTTCCATTATCTCCTTACGCAATGTGTTCATCAGACAGTGGGGACGAGGTCGATTTATTACATTCACTCTAGCTCTTTTTTAATAAAATGTTATTTTCTTCTAAACTGTTCACTACATCATTGCTTCCATGATTAAAAAGAATATCGGAAAATAAAGAAAAGTTGTAGTATGACTTATGAAATGTGTCGAGGGCTAGTAAGTAACAGAGAGAGTTCCTGTATATGGGTAACAGTGACATTCGGAGTTGTAGTCTAGGTTACTCGCACAACAACGCACTGTTTACCCAATGATAGAGGAGAAGTGTGCCACTTAGAACTAAAAGACACTTTGACCTGTAGACCAGTTTACAAATTTTGAAAGGCTTGAAGATAATTAGAATTCGAGACAACTTCTTACAACATAAATTGTTACATGTCTTCTCCTAAGAGACTGCCCTATACGACCCCTTCTGGGTTACGTTGCTATTACCCCGAGTACATTCATTGCATGCTCGACCACAATGATAATATTCACCAACAGGTAGGATACAAAGCGTAAGACAAAGGAGTTGTTTATTGGAACAGGTCATTGGTGTGTAAATATCAACAGTTGTCACAAAACCCAGGAAAGGACAGTGTTCATGAACAGCCCCTACGTTCCAGTACAATCATGTACAGTAATGATTTGATTGGACTTAAGTAATTATTCATGCTAGTATCTACACTATGCTGCTGTATCCGAGGAATATTGTTGTTTCCGAACAATACACCGGATCTTGGGTGTAAGGAGGAATATATAAATATCCTCCTTCTCCGTCACCAAACCCTGTCCAAATGTGTATTACAGCATCACCATCTGTATTAGCAGATTATTTGACACCTAACAGAAAAGCACACAACATTCAGTATCAAACCACTTAATACTCAACAGAAAACTACTGAAAGAGTCTTAGCTCAACGGCAGAAGAAGTATGGAGCCCAGCGCAGGACCAGCGGCTCCACACCCAACTCCTGTAAGAGATTACCTCTCTGGGTTACCAGATCTGAGACTGATGAGCGACCCAGAACACAACCAAATTGAAATTCCTCCAAGGAAACAATGTACGGTGAAAGGTTGTAAAAGATTGTCTCAAGCAGGCAAGTTGCGCTGTCAGGAATGCCGCCAGCTAAATATCAAAAAGATCGACCCATGTCCGAAGGTTGAGAAGCGTGAAAGGTTATGCTGTGACTGTAAAACCCGTCCCGCATATAGAAAGTCTCAAAGATGCGTAAAGTGCCGAAATGAGGTTCGCACTCAGAAGATGCAGGAAAAGAACCGGAGACATCAACAGGCAAAAGCGGCCGCCAAAGCCCTAGGAGTGTGCTCAGCTCCTTATTGTTCTAATCGAACTACAGATGGTTTGCAGACATGTTTCCAGTGTAGATTTGAAGGCCGTGAAAAGGTGAAGAAATGGAAAACCCAAAGGCAGATGGCAGGGTTATGCCAAAGGTGCGGCGATGAGCCACGCGATGGCGAAAGCAAAACGGGGATGGCATGCAAGGAGAAGGAGAAGCGCAGATATCAAGAGAGGGAGGTAAAGACTCGTGGGTTGCTTAAACACACCGATCTAGGCGAAAAGGACCAAGGCGAGGACAAGGACGAGGACGAGAAGATGGGCAGCGATGGCGATGACGACGACAAGATTTCGACAGCCAGCGACGCTACTCCCAAGTTCCCTTTGTTAGAAGACCTCTATGACTTCGACGAGCAATTCCGTGAAATGATGGAGGAATTCGACAACGAATTCATCAAATCATGTGGCTCCAGTGATGGCAGTGGCGATGACACAGCTTCAACAACCAGCGACGCTGCTCCCAACCTCCCTTCGTTCGACGAACCTCATGCCCCCGACGAACCCCATTGCTTCAATGATCAGACTGACTTAAACGAACCCTCTGGCTTCAGCGAACCCTCTAGCTTCAACGACCAGCCTGGCTTCAACAACCCCAACATCATGTCCCCTAGCATAGTATCGATGCTAACATATGTATATGAAATGCCATCCACTGTTGGGCCCACTGATGCTCTCTCCACTAGACTTGCACCCCAAGTACAATACCACGACCCCGATGCTACGATGCCCCTTCTTCAGCCCGGCGAGGAGACTCTCTGGGATATTTAGTCACACCATCACACAGGTTCTAGGCAAGTTGCCTTCAACGCATACCTGATTTACTAACCAGCAGGCTGGCATCCATCCATCCCTTAAACCCCTTCTGTTGCCCCCCTTTCCCCCTTCCTAGATTTCATAGTTTAGTTTCCTTTGTCGCTTGTTTTAAGTTCTTTAAGTTCTAACAATGGGTAGGAGTTCACAAAAAACCAGATTGTAAGTATCCTCTTTTTTCCTTTTCAAAGTATATTGTTTACTAAGTACTAACATAGATCGTTGCAATAAAGAAATCATTGCCAAAAGAATATATCCCAACTTAGACAGAGAAGAGCGTTCCCGTATACCTCGTAAATCCGTATTAGGGTAGGTCACCTACCTATAAGATAAACCGCGTAACCTTAAGAAACTCCGACAACAGAGATCCAAAGCTCCCGATTTAAAAGGGGAAAAAAGGCCTAATGCCGTAGAAAAGGGGGCTATGTAACAGAACAGGAAAGATGACCAGTAAGTAGTAACGGCCACTCTTGCACTAAGTATCAGCAGCTCTCCCAAGCCCAAAACATCCGTCCCTTAGACCTGACTAACCTAGACCACAGTATCCCACAGCACCCGCATCCAATCCAACCATATAACCTACACCAAACAAGCCCCTTTTCACCTCCTCCTTACTCACGTACCCTATTCGAACCACACCCCACTCACTAAAAGCAGTATACTAGACCGTGCGGTAACCTACATATCAGTACACATTCCCTCCCTCCCCCGTCCACCCGTACCTAAAAGAAACCAAGCGAGCGGCCAATGTACAAAGAGCCAGCATAAGAGGCCCTCGTAGTTCTAGCCCACGCCGTGATTCCCTAAGCCCTGTACCACATCCAGACCCCCGTAACCAGAAGAGAGCAGCCTCTAAACCCGAACCCAGTAACTAGCCCCGCCCTACGCAATCGCCGTAGTCCACTCCGCGCGCTTAAGAGGGGGTGGGGAGGTGTACGTATATGACCCGCTGAGCGAGTCTAATAGACCTGCTAGTTAGTCCGACTTGGAACGAGGGTGTGCTGCGATGTACGTCTGTGTATATGACCTAGCATGTTAGTGACCACAAGCAACATCCATTCTACGAAAAAAAAAAAAAGCGCAACTCGCTGTAAGGTGAATGAATAAATGAACATTTGATATCGTAGCCCTCATGTATATACGTCACGTGAATCCCCATGCCCAACCTAAACCCCCCGCCTTGCTCTACCCCCTCCGTCCATCTCCCCTCCCCTCCCCTTCCCCTAAATCCCCCAATCAAAACCTCTTCCTCTCCTTGCCCCTCGAATTCGTCCTCCAAAGACACACCACGCTCTTACTCTCGCACCACCTCTTCAGCTCCTGGGGCGCGACCTCGCCGTCGTACCCCACGCGCGTGAGCTCCCCGGCATTGAGCCAGGCCGCCAGGTCCTCGAGCACCACCGGGTCGAAGAGCAGCATGCGCTCGTGCCAGGAGGGGTCCCTTGGGTCTTGGGAGCGCGGGGCCGAGACCACCGCCTTGGTGATGTACCTGAACGTGCGGGTCTGCTCGTCGTCGCTTGCTGGCGGGATGAGCGAGTTGTCGGCGTCGGGGCTTTCGTCGTCTATGAGCGAGAGGTCGAGGGGCGGAGGGGAGGAGAACATGTGGTCGGAGGGCGAGGAGGCCGGTGAGTCGAGGTCCTCTGCGTCGTCCGAGTCTGCTATCTCGATGGTCTTGGCGCGGGACTTCTTGGCGGGGCTTCGTGCCCTTTTGGGACTGGATGTTCTTTTAGGGCTGGGTGCTTTCCGGGGCTTGGATGTTTTGGGGGACTTGATAGATGTTGCGGCAGAGCTTTCAGCATCTGCGTCCTTCTTGGGGTGCCCTCCGGGTTTGGCAACCTTCACAGAGGCCGCGGGATCGTTTATTGTTGTCCTCTTTGGGCTCTGAGGTTGAGCAGATGTTGTTATAGAGTTGGCCTGAATGGACGAGGGCCCTTGGTTCTTGCTAGCCCAACATTGGTCCAGAAGGGCGATCATTGCTTGCCGCTTCTTGACCGGCTTGAAGCCGTACGAAGTGATCTGCCTGGATAGTTGTGCATCCGTTAGCAGCTCGTAGTTAGGACGTGGAGCCGTTGGTGCACTATGAGCAGGCTCTGTGTGATCCGATTCTAAAGGCTGTGCGGGTTTGTTGACTTGTGACTGAACGGGGTTAGAAGTATTCCGATTGGGTATAACAGCGGTCGATATCGAGTTGGCGTTCGCTGGAGATGTAAGAATATCCTCAATATCGACAAAAGTCTCAACTATAGAGGTGTCCTCTTCTACTGATCTTTGGAGGTTGTCTGGACTCATTTCAGGGTCTATGACTTCTATTTCCATTAGATCCCCGTCTATATCCCTCGCACTAGCATGCCAAAGGCCTTGGCTATCAGGTTCAGGCTCGGCAAAGGGATCCGAATCGATTTGGTTAGATGCTCGTATAGCCATCTGGAGTTCTCTTAGTATCGTTGGGGAGTCTTCGCGCACGAGCTGACTTGAGGTGCCAAAGAGAAAATCTTGATTTGAAGACTGCTTCAAAGCCGAATTTGGTGAGAGCAGAATAGGATTGTTTTCCGTTCCCTCCTTTTTCTTGCGTTTCGGCTTTATAGACTCTTTTCCTGGCTTTGCCTTGTCTTTCTTCATAGACATGACAGTAGCTTGATGTTCAACGAGCCCTTTGAGCGCACCATCTTCGTCAAAATAGTTCAGTAGGGAGTCCTCAGTAGAAGGTCCGCCAAGGTCCAGTTCAGGTTGCGGAGGCAATATATACCGCGACGTGGCTAATTCGGTAATAGTTCTCGTCTTCTTTTTCACTTTTGTCGCTTTCGGAGCGGACACGTTCCTCGGTAGCTGACCTTCATCATTGGTGGTTGAGACTAGTTCAATATGTTTGCGCTTCTTTAAAATTTCCAATTGCGACGGCTGACCAGAACTTCTTTGAGGTATAGCGTTCTTACGGCCATACGTATCAAATAGATTAGGGAATACGTCCTTGGATGTCGATATCGCTGTCTCATCCATGGATGAGTGCAATTCTCTAGTATCCGGATCTGAGCCAACTACAAGCGAAATGGTGTTTTTTGTTGGCGTCCAATCGTTCCTCCGTGCCATGGCAGGTTCGGATGATCCTACCATTCCCGGATCCCCCTGTAACGGCTTTTCATGATTTATATCGGCCTTCCCCTTTCCTTTATCGCGACCTGGTATTTCGCCTTCCTTGCTAGTAAAATGTCTAGAGACAGTACCTGTCTTGGCGCGTGCCGGCTTCTTGGGTTTTGACTTATTTTCATCAATTTCAGGGGCAGCATCCTGCTTGTCTTGGGCAATGGGCTTTTTGCTTTTAAACTTGTTCCACGGCTTATCCTTAGGTGATGGCGAATCTATTACAATGGGGTTTTCTGTATCATTCTTGCTCGCTGGACCAGGTGCTACGATCTTCTTCCTACCACGGCTATCTTTAGCTTTACGTGGAGGCGTGTGTGTTATCTGTTCCGTCTCGATATCAATCTCGGGCGCGTCGCGTAATAACGCTGCAGCGCTAGAGAAGGAAACACCAAAACCACTATGAAAAGACGTCTTCTTCTTGGGATTCTTGGTGAATATCTCATCCAAAGAAGGTAGATTGGGAGAAGAAGAGGGGATTTGAACGGGGTCAGGATTGGCTGGCCGTGGAGGCGAGGACATGAAGACGTCCGAGTTGGGCATGACGTAGCAGAGTCTCTTGAAGGAGTTGAAAGAGCTGAAAGAGGATCTGTGCCAGGTGGTGTTCAAACAGTTGAGCGTGGAATGTGATATAAAATTCAATCCCAGCCCCAGCTGAAGTAGCCAAGTGTATAATAGAGAGGAGGGCATGAGATGAAGGAGAAAGGGCTGTGAAAGAAGGGGTGCATTATCATGTCCCCTTCCTCCTTGTTCGTTCACGTTTAACACACGCAAGTAAATAGAATATGTCGAGGTACCTAGGTACGTACCTAATAAGGGCGTTGCATGATTGAGAAGTGTATCGGGCCAACGGGCTTAACAGGTCAATGGGATGGGTCAACACGTTTTAGGGAAGAGGGGTGGACTATGTATGTACTAGGCCATTAATAAGTGGAGACATGTTCCCACGAAGCTGACTCGAAATCAGCTGATAAGCCACGTGATTGAAAGCCGAGTTATCCAAACCCCACGCCCACCAATATTTTCCTATCGAGGGGTCAAAATTGATTAGAGGGTCTCTAATCTACGCTGCGCCTGCCCAACTTCTTTTCTCCCCCAAAAATTAATTTCTTCTTCTGCGACAAGACAAAAGAACATCACCAATACAAACCACCAATACACACCACCCATTCCCACTAAGTCAACTTCTCTCACCACAGTTAAACCCAATAAATCCGCCAAAATGGAGAACGACAAGTCAGTACTCTACAAATAAATATTTATATATATATATCCATATATATATATTAAATTCAATGAGCAATTGCATACTAACCAAATGATTTCACAGGGGAGAGATCGTCGACCTGTACATTCCTCGCAAGTGCAGCGCCACCAACCGCATCATCACTGCCAGTAAGCTTTTTCCCCGATTGATTTCGTTTCGAGAAGAAAGAAGAGTGAATGGGAAAGGAACGGAAAGAAGGATTTATATATCATAAATGAAAAGAGAAAAGGGGACAAGAGGGAGGAGGAAGAGAGAAACAAAAGAGAGAAATGAAACAAAGCAGGACAGAACACTAACTAATATCGAAAAGAGGACCACGCCAGTGTACAGATCTCCGTCGCCAAGGTTGACGAGAACGGCCGCCAGATCCCCAACGAGAACCACGTCTTCGCCCTCTGCGGTTTCGTGCGCGCCATGGGCGAGAGCGACGATGCCCTGAACCGACTGGCCCAGCGGGAAGGTCTCCTCAAGAGCGTCTGGAGCCCTGTCAGATAAAGAAAAGAAAAAAGCAATCCGTTTCTTGTTTTTTTTACGAATGATGGGTACGCTTTAGGGGGCCTAGGGGCTTAAGAGCTTAGGGGGCTATAAAGTAGGACGTGCGTCGACAACCAACAACAATAACAATAAAGAATCGTATAAAAACGCACGTCCCCAGGTATCGGTGTTTATGGGGACAAAATATTCATGACCATAAATAAATAAGGTCGGCAAAAAGGCACTGCTTTTGGTACTTCTTCATCTAGCCGCATTAGAAATACCCGCCACGGCCCCCCTTTCGTGTGTCGTGAGCGCGTGAATGCGAATGCGAACGATTCCCAGCCCCAAATATCCCATTCCCTATAAGGACTGCATCTTCCTCCCTCACCCACTCCCTCTGTCCTTCTTCCCCTTCTTCCCCTTCTTCCTATTATGCCTCCTACGTGATAGGATGTAATTCCGGCTAGCTAAGTCTTTTCGCATCCACCTCCGAGTGACTCCCATGGGCGAGAATTCTGAAGCTACCTCGATAGTTTCCATGCCGCAGATTAAAGCAAAAAACACCGTGGCCTTGAAAAAGCTGTGATGTTCGAGTTGTCCATCATGGTACAGATACGGGTCATACATAAATACCTTGCCAATACCAATAATGTTCTCTATATTCTCGTTTCACGCGCTCTTGTGGATTATTTGCACTTGGTGATTGATTACCTGCTAGTCCATGGGTTCGTTCTATTACTTACTACATCACATTCGTCAAGAACACCAAAAGCCTCTCTATAAGTCCCCAGGTATCCTGTAGTAGAATCGTGGTGCGATAACCTCAAGACTCTGACCCTTCCTCCTCGATGGGACCTCGTTTCATCCACCGAAACTCGCCCGTTACCGGGTCCATGATAGTTGCGAAATGAGTGCACTCATTCGTGGTCGGGGGTGCTGTAATCCACTTCCGTAGCGTCCCCTCCGTGATGCTAGGGCTGGTAGACGGCATCTTAGGCTTGTCTCGACTAACCCGGCTTCTCACATGTCCATCCTTAATGACCGCCGACGCATCGCCGGGTTGGAATTTCTTCGAGTGGCGATCCCACTTCTCTTCAATGCACTTGAGACGATCGGCCGATTCCTCGATCCATCCCTCGATGTCGAATGAGCAAGATATGATGTCGCGTCGGTGCGCCGACACGGCACCTGCGGTCTGCGGAGAGAGTCGATCGGGCTCGTCTTCTTGGTCGTGATTGGTCTGTGCAAGGAAACTCGTCGATGTCCTGATCTTTCCCGTCTCGAAGTCTTTCTCAACTATGGCAGCTTCAAGGCCAGTACAGAGCACTAGATAGCATGGTGCGCTTCGAATGGAAGCCATTCTTCTGGCCTGCCTCTCGATGTGCGAATCAGCATTCTCCTTCTCCTTCAGCTCAACCCCGTCTTTCGTTCCAGGTGGGTCCTCTAACCCCCAGCTAGGCTCATCATGCCGCAGGATGACAGACCGGAGAATGGAGCCAATGGATCTGCGCTTCCCAAGGAGAACAAGGAGTTGATGCCAGCGTAGACTACGGCTCGAGTGGTCATGGTTGGGGCGGAAGTTGAGCGACAAAGATAGATCTTTCCTGTGAGGGGATACGTCAGTACAGCCTCAGATCAATCTCTCTCCATTCCCTTCACCACCAACTCGGTTCTGATCTGAGCGGGGTATTGACTCACTTGACAGCCGTGAGCGCGCCGACAAAACCCGCGTAAGTAATAGATCGCGCAATCACTTGGTCCGGGTTCTGCGACTCCGAATTGACGTACTCGAGGACAACAAGTAAGTCGCGAAGCTCATCCATGCCCCAGTCAAGCGTCCGAAAATGGAGAAGTCGGGGTTGGTCGTCCCCAGCTGCCATAGCAGTACCCTGCTTGTGAGAGCCCTTCTTCAGAGACACGGGAACAGCTCCCGACGTGCAACCTAGCAGACAATCGAGGACATTGTTCAGGGCAATCAAGAGATAGAGCGATACTCCCGATTCCTTGGCGATGCCCTTGATCTCCTCATTCTCTTCATCATCGTATACTCGATGCAGGCAGACCCTGGACAGCACCTTTACTATAGTACGCAGCCAGGAAGAGCGTATGACCGAGATCAACAGCACGTCGACGACCGAAGCCAGAGACTTCATGCGAGGTCCGAAATCCCGTACAACCTCCGCATAGCGAAGGCGGGGTGGCCTCGCTAGGTCAATCCTATACGTCGGTATGGGCTCCTTCGCAGCGGCTGGAGTCGACATGCTGGATTGATTTTGAATCTGCGATGCAAGGCATGAAGTTCAGAGAATGCCAGCGTAAACAAATAAACAAACAACCAAATGCGCCTGGTGCAATAAAACTCCAGTTTCTCTTTTGAAAAAAAAAATGTCTCTATAATAATTTGCTACAACACCACAGCCCCCAAATAAGTCCTGTCCCTCACTTGGGAGGTTTTAGGAATTTCCACCCGGCAACAGCCAATCACGTGAGCGAAAAACAACAAAGGAGAACAAAATACAGGTGCATTTCAATAATGGAAAAGATATGTTTGCCATGTAGATCAGATCTGTTCCTCGAAAGGTTAGGTAGCTGAGGTAACCTTGGCACATGAGTATATAAGCAGGTAGGTAGGTATTGTTGCGGTCTCTCCCTTCTGCATCTACCCGTTGCCCCTGTCCAGAATAGGACGAATAATAAGGGCGATTAACCAACAGCTAACCGACTAGTGCAAGACAACGATGAACAATAACTGATCACGTCCACTTCATATGAACCAGAGTTCCGGTTTAGCGGTAAATCTTGCATTTCGCTGGTTAGATGAGTTCAGGTCATTACATACGAGATGGGTTATGCCGTTGAATATAATTGGAGGAACATGTTCTGTGGTGCCGTCAACTGCTGTGAAACTATTGAAAGGAGGCTGAGACGAGCAGGAATCAAGTTTAGATTGGGTGAATTCTCCTTTAGTACCCCTACACAAGATATGTAGTTCAATAAAGTATGTACAATACTTACCTATACACATTACAGTAGATTACATAAATAAAATAAAAGATGAAAGATGAATCTAACTTAGCTGAATATCTAAAATGCCAAGCTTTTATTAAACATCGACTAGACCAAGCCACCAGTTCGGCACTTAGATCGATCAACCACGCCATGCACTCGATCCTAAAGACTCCATGACGCAGAAGACATCGGGGCTTCGGTCGAGGCAAGCATGGGAGCAAAGCTTAAAGGCATATCAAAGAGACAGAAATATGTCTCTGATCAAAGATAGATTGGTAGATGCACCAAGACTTCATCAATTGATTCACTTACACTGACCGACTTGGATAGAGCCACTTACTCAATCTCATTGTTCCCCCTTAAGATATGGTACGCTTCTACCATATCGCATCTCCATTGCGTCCGGTCATCTCTCGTATATCCTCCAAGCCCAGATCCACCATCCTCTCTCCCGGAGCCAGACGCTCTCAGCAGAACATCCAGCCGTACTCCCCTCTATCCACCATGCCTCCCAAACAAGCGCCCAAGCGCAAAGCCTCCTCCCCCTCCTCCTCCCCCTCCTCCTCGCACCCCAAGAAACCCAAACCCGCCTCTCCTGACTCCGACCCCCTCCGCACCCCGCACCCCCTCGCCCCCCTCGCCGAAACCCACGGCATAGTCCAGCGCGCCTTCTACCCGCCGGAAATGAGCACCGCGCGCGCGCGCGCCTACACCACCAACACCCTCCCGCGGCCCATCGAAGCGCTGCAAGCCGCGCTGCGCGAAACCGAACCCGCCTGCGCGCCCGCCCCCGGCCGCGCCGTAGTCCACTGGTTCCGCGCGGACCTGCGGCAGCGCGACAACCGGGGGCTCTGCGCGGCGGGCGCCGCGGCCCGCGCGGCCGGGGTGCCGCTCATAGGACTCTACATCGTCAGCCCGCAGGACTGGGCCGCGCACGCGGCGTCCGCGGCGCGGGTGGACTTCGCGCTGCGGTCCGTGGCGCGGCTGCGCGGGGACCTGGACGCGCTCGACATCCCGCTGCACGTGGAGACGGTGGGCGCGCGAGGGGACATCCCGGCGCGCGTGGCGGGGCTCGCGCGGCGCTGGGGCGCGCGCGAGGTGTATGCGAACATGGAGTACGAGGTGGACGAGCTGCGGCGGGACGCGCGGGTGGTGCGCCGGTGCGCGGGGGAGGGCGTGCGCGTGCGCGTGCTGCATGACACGTGCGTGGTGCCGCCGGGGGAGCTGAAGACGGGCGCGGGGGGCCAGTATGCGGTGTACACGCCGTGGTTCAGGGCGTGGGTTGCGCGGGTGAATGGGGATGGGGAGGTGTTGAGGGAGGCGGAGGGGCCGGGGAGGAATCCGGGGGACGCGCGGGAGAGGCTGAGGGACGTGTGGGAGGGGGCGGGGGAGGTGCCGGAGGCGCCGGAGGGGATGCGCATGGACAAGGACGAGAGGGAGAGGATGCGGAAGATGTGGCCGGCGGGCGAGGCGGAGGCGTGGAGGCGGCTGGGCAAGTTCTGCGAGGAGCGCATAGGGGCGTATGCGGAGAAGAGGAATTTCCCTGCTGCGGATGGTACGTCCAGTCTTTCGGTGCATTTGGCGGCGGGCACGCTGAGCGCGAGGGCCGCGGTGAGGGCCGCGAGGGAGTGTAGCGGGAAGAAGACGGATAAGGTGGATGTGGGACCGGAGGGCGTGAAGACGTGGATTTCGGAGGTGGCGTGGAGGGATTTTTATAGGCATGTTTTGGTGCATTGGCCGTATGTTTGGTGAGTTATGAGGATGCCTTCCTAACTATTTGTTATCCCCCCTTTTCCTTACCCCGAGACTTATACTAACACACATGTAGCATGAACAAGCCCTTCAAGCCCGAGTACGCCAACATCGAGTGGTCGTACGACAAATCGCACCTGACCGCTTGGCAGGAAGGCCGAACGGGGTTCCCGATCGTAGACGCCGCAATGAGGCAAGCCGCCGGAACCGGGTGGATGCACAACCGATGCCGCATGATCGTGGCCTCGTTCCTGGCGAAAGACCTGCTGCTAGACTGGCGGCTCGGCGAGCGATGGTTCATGGAGCACCTGATCGACGGGGACTTCGCGTCGAACAGCGGGGGGTGGGGGTTCGGGGCCTCCGTGGGCGTGGACCCGCAGCCCTACTTCCGCATCTTCAACCCGCTGCTGCAGAGCGAGAAGTTCGACCCCGACGGCGAGTACATCCGCAAGTGGGTGCCCGAGCTCCGCGACGTCGAGGGCAAGGCGATCCATGACCCGTACGGCCGCGGGAAGGGCGCGCTAGCGAAGAAGATGGGGTATCCTGAGCCGATTGTAAGTCATAAGGAGTGCAGGGAGCGTGCACTAAAGGCGTATAAGGCGGCTCTAGAGCAGGATAAGGCTTCTTCTTGCGGCTCTTTGGGCAGGAGGCGTTAGGCGGAAAGGCATGTAGGACAAATTAGGGGGAACGTCACGTTAGCTGGCCTTTTATCCTTGAACATGCCGGTGCTATCGCCTGATGCATCACGTAACATAAATAAATTCATCAGCTACAACATTGAATCATAGTTTTGCTCAAATACAGTGTCTGTATATGTATCAGTGTAATCTTAAGCCAAGACCTTATTGCTTAGCAGGGCCGTCACATTAAGCTCAGCTAGCTATGTAGCTCATGAAAGCGTCTTATAGAGCAATATCGAAATTTACAGCTTTGTATATACTGGGAAATATTATAGTTGGTGGCGTATTGATAGATTGATAGTCCTATTCTACATGCGGTATCTTAGGTGGAATAGTCCAATAATTCTACGATTAAAAATGAGGGAGGGGAGAGGTTAGCTAAGAATGTACAGGTCTGAATATTTAGTATATTTATACTTACGAGATACCGAAATAGAGTCAAGCACGATACTCAACCAGTATATCGAGCTTTTCGCCTAGTATGCCCCTAAAATAATAGGTGTTTGTCACGATTGTAAAGAAAGGAATGTCCACAACATAGAAAGGGGAAGAGCGAGAGAGGGGAGCAAAACCTCATCAACTCCTTCCTTACTCATGTTGGATGAAAAGGGGGAAAAACCAGGACAAAAATGAATTGCACAAGACTAGACCGACTCGCTCAACTTTTGATAAGAGGTACCCAATCAAGGTATATAAGTTTGCTTGCAGCTGGAATTAGCTTGGTATGCGAATAGCCCCTATGGAGATAATATTACGGGTTGAAGGACATGTTATCGCTTCAGATTATACAGAGGCTACAAGATGAAATCACGAGAAGTTGTATTTATGTAGAAATGTACCTATATTGAACAAATACATGAGATAATACATGATGTCGAATCTTTTGCCCTTGAGCTTTTTCTCTCGTTTATTCTACAATAGTTACGCCGTGACAGCTTTTTTGTAGAACTCACTATGGATCATATCAGGGAAGGGGAGTTGTTATGCATTCAATGATATGGGGCACAAGGCGAACGAGTACAGTGTAGAGAAGGCTCCATTATTCTATATATAAGACATGATATCCAGAAATACTTCGGTTCTAGTTTTCTGCAATGAAGTCATATCGATCGAATCAAGTATGGGAAGAGTACCGCAGTTCTTCCGTAAATAGGAAAAACTGTGTATCCGCCTGGAGTTAATGATCATATCGACCTTGACGATACGCGGCTAGATCATGGGATCAGGAATAATTATGGATAGGGTTAATAGGAGCTAGCCTTGCTGCCTACCTAAGGTACGCAGTCGGGATTTATAAGCCTTCTCCAGTGAATGCATTCAGGGGGACCAAACATTTATATGGAAAAGAGGTTATTTTGTATACCTTGACAAACCAGCAAACAGGACAACTACGACTTACAACAAGTATGGCAGCTACTCCATTCGATACTTCTGTTGGTTCTGACCTATGAGCGTTGTTCTAGACATATACTATAAAGATACGTACCTTGGTAACCTAGGTATCCAAGATACGTACCGTGTAGTTAATGGCACAAGATCGTGTTGTTGTTTGTACTTATCGTATCGTAACTGACGTATTTCTCGCGCCTCACCCCTTATTTCTTCCTTCGTTCTTCCTTTCTTTTTTGTATAGGTCCAACCTATCATATGATTCGACCTCGTACTTTCTCCATCACTGGGACAAACCTCCTCTGCATTCAATGTTGCCCAGGAGTCATTCACTACTTTGCCCTCAGCATTCTGTCTATTTAATACCCTCCCCCTTCCCCTTCCCTCAATCCCATTCCCTTCTCCTCCCTTCCCTCTTCACCTTTCTTTGGTATCATCAACCAGTATTCTTGTGCTAATTCCATCTGTACTTCTTGCTACGTTTGGATTCCTATCCCACTACACTTGAGTATTGTTGGTAAACCACAGTTCGCTGTATATACTCAGCACCGTTACTGTACATTGCATCCTTTGATCCTTCTCAAGTATATATCGTATATACTTACGTACTCTTACCAACTCTAGGTCACGATGATGCATCATCAACTTCCTCTGTTCATGTCGCTGATCCCCTGCGGGGGACTCACCTGGTACTCCCCCCAGGGAAACCGCCTCCTCTCTAACCGCGATTCCCGCAAGCTAGTCAAGGCTTTCAAGAACGGATTGCCCCGTCTCACACCCCGTGCCGTCGACAGATTCGTAGCCGTGCTCTTCTACAAAGCCATCAAGAAGCTGCCCTTCTGCAAGACCATGCACCCTGATTGGTTCTGGCAGGCCGTTGGGAATGAGATCGCA
Source organism: Camillea tinctor (assembly GCA_022578605.1). Taxonomy (NCBI): domain Eukaryota; kingdom Fungi; phylum Ascomycota; class Sordariomycetes; order Xylariales; family Graphostromataceae; genus Camillea; species Camillea tinctor. Next base: position 84,715 of record MU394063.1, on the reverse strand, counting down.
TGGTGCAGAAAGCTAGATGATACACTGTTGCTCGTGAAGTTTGTCCATAAGTGCATGTGCGCGCAGACCATGTACTGTCAGATCGACACCCGCGACCGCAACCCCGACGTGGCCCGTCTGTCGAAGCTCGCGGTCGCGGTGTGGCGGTTCAAGATCGTGGTGCACCAGACGTTCAACGACGTGCCGTCGAGACAGCTCTTCGTGCCGCCTAGTGTCTTCTCGCCTAACCCAGAGGCTGAGGGCCCTGTCGCCAAGTGTCGTAAGTACATAATCCCATATTTCCAAATAACCATCAACTCTCTACGGGATTCTCCCCCGCATAATTAAGCTCCTGGAGATATTTGATTAGATACAATGTATACTAACTATTTTCTATCACAGTCATCAGGAGACGCTTGCGACGCCGGCAGAAGAAAGCCTCGCAGGTAGCGCACCAAGATGCCAGCCTCAAGGAGCAGGACGTCTGTCCTCAGGTAGATGAAACATATGCCAGCTCACCTACCGCGGTCGACAGCTCACCCACTGCGGTCGACGACACCTCCATGATGGATGTAGACAATATGGACATTGACTTCGACATCGACATCGACATCGACGGGTCTATGCAAGAGGAGCCTTCGGAGGAGCATGCGAAGGAGCAGCCCACGCTTTCCTACGACCAATTCCCCGTGGGTATCGAGTCGTGTGTGCGCGCGCCGCTGGTCAGCCTGCTGCCGATGAGCGACGCGATGAAGCAAGCCATGCAGCTAGCGCGCAGGCACCATCGCGACGACGAGGACTTCTACTACGAGGTCGTAGAGGAGTTCGTAGCGGAGACGCTCGAGGCCGAGTCGGGCGGCGAAGAGGAGGAGGAGGAGGAGTATGAGCCGCTTGGCGCGGACGAGATGGAGCACGACTACCCCGAGGGAAGCGAAGACGAGGAAGAGGAAGAAGAAGACGACGATAACCTGTCCTTCTGCACGGAATCGGACTACGACATCGAAGCCGAGTTCTGGGATGGTGAGGAGTAGGTAGAGGGGATGCGCGCATGGCGATGTCTTAGGACACTATATACGCTTTCGTACCCTCGTTCTCGATTCGGAGTTGAAGGAAAGGGTTCTGCTCGTTTTGAGACGTGGACAATCTTGGTTCTGAATTCATGTTTGGACTCTGGATGATTTGATTGTATGGCTCTCTTGAGAGTGGAAAATAAGGACTTGTCTTGTATTTGCAGATACCATAGCTTGAGCTACATACACACATATGTACACATGTAGATAGTCAGAAATGAAGTTTCCCGTTGCACATGTAAACACCCTCTCTCCTTAAATATCTAAGTATAGGTAAGGAGTAATAAGTAATAGAAATGGACAAAAACACCCAATCGCCGGGATTCCATCTTATCCTACAATCAGACTGTTAATAACGCCCCGGAAAGCTACCTTTATTTTTCAACGCGAGTTAATATAACACAAGACATATATAAGTTATCTCTCTGCCTCACCACGCCTCAAACTTAGAGATAGGCAACTAGATTGCTGAGGAGAATGATACTTGATCATTGAAAATTACTAATAATATTAGGAAAATATATAATATAACCTAGCTAACCCAAGCCAATCACTCAGCCCATCGTCCTGCTGCTGCAGACTACTAGGTACAAGAAGAGAGCATGGCGAACAAGAAAAAATACCTAAGTTATAATCTCCAAAACATAAGGGAGAGGGGAGGGTATAGGTATCAAATAGGAGGTTTCCCCTCCTTTCTGTCCAAGAAACCAAGACCCGGCCGGCGACTGACGCAAATATTCTAACGTGTAGTTATCCAAAAGAAAAGGGGGAAGAGGAGGTCCGAGATTCGAGGTAGTGGAGGCGAGGTTGATAAAAAAAAAATCGTTATCGTCATAACGGCCAGTCATCCCGTCGTCAAGTATCCGCCCGCCTAACATCCCCATCCCCATCCCCATCCCCATCCCCCTCTCCTCCCCCCTTCCCGCGCGCATGTCCATGTCCATGCCCACCCCACGACCCCCACCCCAGCCCGGCCGCGATTCTCTGCCAAAACCCCAAGTCCTCCTTCCTCTGCCTTCTCTCCCTCTCCTCCGTCTGCCTCTCCTTCTCCAGGACTCTCCTCTCCCTCGCCGCGCTCTGGCTCGTATCCATCTGGGCCTGCTCGCGCTTGCGCGCCTCCTCCGGTTCCAGGAGGCGCTGCTTCCTGTGGGCGATCGCCCGCGCGGCATCCTTCCCCTTCCGGCGGGTCTTCACGTAGGCCTCGAGGCCGACGAGCACCGCGTAGCTCTTGCTGATGCTGACGCGGCTCATGTCGGCGCCCTCGTCCTCGAGGGCATGCACAAAGGCGCGGAAGTTGCTCGCGGGCGGGCGGTAGTGGCCCGACAGCGGGGAGAGGCTCGTGAGCCGGCCGTCGCGCACCTTGATGAGCCCGGCGGCCGAGATGCGCGCGCCGTGCAGGAACGACGAGTGCTGGAAGGCGCCGCTGGCTTTGATGCCCACGTACAGCCGGAACGACGTGTCCGCCACGAAGATCCAGGTGTTGCGCCGCACCGATTTGCGCAGCAATTTGTCGAAGATGGCGGCCGCTGACACGTGTCGGATCTTGCGCAGCCCGCGCGCGTTGTCGAACCCCGGGTTGGCGTATTTGGCTGCCATGGCGGCTTCGAGCTCAGACTCGCGCGATGATGTGGATGTGGATGATGAGGAAGAGGAAGAAGAGGAGGAGGAGGAATTTGCGGTGGAGTTGCGGCGGTGATGGTGGTGATGGTGATGGGAGTTATGATTGTGAGGGTCGTGTGGGAGTGGCGACGCGCTGATGCTCGGCTTGGTTTGGAGATGTCCTTCTACTTCGGGGGAGAAAGCGGGAGTAGGATCATCGGCGGGGACGATACCATAAATGCTATCTTTCCACTTCTCCGTCGTGTCGATGCGCAAACCGTTCTTGGCCCAGACCAGACGGCCGTCCCAGTCGACTTTAACAAGATAGTACTGTCTCTCCTCACGGCTGAGGTAACGCACCTGTTCACGCTCTAGGCGCTCGCGCGGGCAGGTCACCAGGTCGATATCCTTGCCCTCTCCGTAGTCGAGCCAGTAGAAGAAGTTCTCGTTCGTGTCGGCTTTCTTCCATTCCTCATGGTACATGCGCAAATTCGACCCATAACGATGCTTGACATCGACCATCTCGAGAAAATACTGCAGTCCCATCATGCGCGCATGCTTACGCCGTTTTTCCTTAGCTTTGGCTCGCTTCTTCCGTGCCGCCTCCTCCTGCTCGGGGCTCATCCTTTCGAATTCATCGTCATCGGAGAATAATGATGTGCTACTTGCAGAATGGTCTGAGTCCTCATCACCACCAGCCCTCCGAGCAATCGTGGCCACCTTCAACCAGTTCTGTCGCGCAGCTGACCTGCTTGTACTCGGCCTCTTATCACCATCCGCGCAGCCATTTCCAGAACCTGTCATCAAGCCGTCCCCCCGAGCACGCGGGGTCGTCAACTCCTTCCACTGCGCATCTCGGATCGCGTGCGTCCACCGGGTACTTGCATTGATTCCTAGCCCCTGCATCTCTCGGCGCGTGCGGTAACCCCTATAGCTGCGCTGGATGACCAAGGCGGCCTTCGACTGGATGCGTTCGTGGTCCTTGCTCGTCTCGCCACCTAGAATAGACCCTTCCTTGCTATTGGCGCGTGATCGCGACCGCGACATCGACTCGGACAATCTTCGTCGGAACGAGGAACGGCGGCGGCGGTTCTCCTGTTCCTCCTCGACGGCGATAGTATGCATGAAGTCGCGGCGAGCTTCCATGCTCTTACGAGCGGCAGCGAGGTTCTGACGGTGCAGTTCGTGGTCGCGGCGACGATGCTCCTTCTCGCGCTCCTCCTGCAAGGCAGCGAGACGTTGGAATTCCTGTTGGGATGGCGGGTGCAGTGAATCCATATACTCGCGATAGGTGCGGTGGGATGACGTTGTAGTGGATGATGACGTCGTCTTGGAGGCAGTCCTCCGACCAGACGGTGGTGGGGTTATTAGTAGCGGCACACTACATCCTTGTTCATGTGGGGTTATCGGCACCGATAGCGACGACAGCGGGGCATACTGCTGCACCGACAGGGACCTAGGCGTAGATTGCTCGGTGCTAATACTACTGCATGGCCCTGAATTTGACCTGGGTCGACTTGGGCTTGTACTCGCACTCACACTCGCCCTCATTTTATGAATGAGAAGGGGCAAGAAAAAGTAAAGTAAAAATAGGGGAGGGGAGAAAAGAAAACATGGATGAGTGTGTGATTCGAAGAACAATAATAAAAAAGTAATAATAGGTATTTGGTTTTTAATCCGGCCGAGACATATAAACTCGAGGTTCTTAATGTGGGTATGTATACGTAGGTTATAATAGGTTGTTAGGTCCCACGGGTAGAAAAGTAGGTTGTAGGTAGGTATACTCTGTTCGATTATGAACCATAATGTATAGACGCGTGGTCGCCCGTCCGCAATTGCCATGTCGTGGGAGGCGCTGTTACCTATGCTTATATTTAGAACCCTTTTGTCTCTGGAGGCTCCAGGCCGGCTATGGCTGCCGTGCACCTGCAGTGGTTTCAGCATGACGCAACCAAAGTTATTGGCTGCTGCTGTGCTTGTGCTCCCCTAACTGGCCCGAGCCTTCAGGACCTCAGGGCCTGAAGAGCTGAAATAAAAGTGGATTTGGTGCCGTGTAGGCGGCTTGGTAAGAGCTGTCAGCCATTGGAATGTAAGCTATTGCAAGTTATATGCATATCATGCATTTAAGTTCTGTCTTAAGTACATGTAATATGCAAAACGCATCAACCCAAAGGCAGTGCTCTCTTAGCTAGTTGCATAGCCTCTCTCTCTCAATCTCTGCCATACCATACCTAATATTCTTCCCTAGACGACTCTTGTTAAGAACACAAAATTTGTGCACTAGAAGAGTTCGGCTTGCCCTTATTCTGCCTGACCAACCCAGACCCGGCACGGAGTTCGGAACCCGCAGCCAAGAAAAATCACTCTTACCCAGTAGACCTCTTGAACTACTTAAGCCATCTACCAAACTACGTCTCTAAGGGTTTGGCATTACTTTTAGACTATTTCGGCTTATTGTGATTACATCGCTTTACTCCATAGATAAGTGTTGTGTGTCCCCCTCAAAAGGTTATGACGAAAGATCCGTGTAAGTGTCAGCCATGGGGAACACTGTATTGTATATAAGTGGATAGCTACAAGTAATACCGTCTTCTAATGTATGTAATATGTCATCAAATAGAAATGAGTATTTTCTCCACAGCAAGTTCCCAGTTAGTCAACTAACTAGACATATAAAAGACCGAAATCGATTAAAAGATGGGCTTTCTCTAAAAATAAATACCAAAGATTTATCCTTACCTACTCTATGCTAACTTTCTAGGACACAAGATATAATTCGAAGAAAAGGGGGAACTCGTAAAAGATCTACTGACTCTTAATATACTAGCCCCCTCAAATGATATTTCCCAGCTCTTCTAGAATTTGCTGCGATTTCCTTCGACAGTTTATGTAGCCCAAGACCTTAATAAAGAAGCAATAGCTGATAGTAGCATGTAAGATGCAATGCAGTATATGTACTACCTATATTGATATGTACATCTTAGAATTACTATGTGTTACAATAGATTGAGGCAACCCATCATACCAAGCGAAAGGCTTTGCACAATAGTTAACTAGGAAGTCGTTATACCCCAATGATATATCACCCCTTGGTTGTAATGTAACACTACGCCCTTAGTGATTATGTGTTGACCAAATTCTAATTTTCTGGTTAGCACAATGGGATAAGACGGCAGATTGCTCGTGCTGATATTGGGAACGATATCTTTTGGATTCATTATGTTGCTGGGATCTAATAATACTCAATAAAATCTGCTGTCGATGTATGACACCTCTATTCACAAGTAGATAAATCAGTATTATTCAAGTCACAGGTTTGGTCTAGTGAGACACTTAGGAGAATCGTTATTTAAGCGCACGCCGTGAATACTATGTTAACCAGTGAGCTTCAACTAATTATGCCTGAACGGAGAGCAAAGAGTTGATAATAGGAGCTACATATACATAGATCACTGACTTATTGTGACTTGTTACTCCTTGCATAACCTGCACTTCAAGATTGCTACAAGAGAATAACGTGTAACATACAAGATAATCGTTGTCTTGCTTTTGGTAACCCCTTTCAGGTAGACTTTGTGACACACGCATAGTCACATGAACTCGCAGGGTTTTCGTAGTGTAGAATTACAGTGATCCTTAAAGCAATAGCCTATCATGATACCAGTAGGTAGTTTTTTCTTTAATGGCGTTTCTTATGCTGGTTGTGAGACTGTAGTGACGTGACCGACTCACATATTCTCGGCTCCCCTGCTTCAATCTACCGTGGTGTCTCACTGTCCCTACCCATTAAAGTCGATATGCATAAATGCATTTCACGAAAGACGGGATTCTATATTTGACAGTCTATACCGAGGCATTCTATGCGAATTTAGAAAGCTATGGAACAAGAATTGAAATGGAATATATACTACTGAAATGAATCCTACGAACTTAGTTTGATACCTATGTAGGCTCTGTACTGACCTAGGTTAGCCGTACACTACAGAAATATCATGATCCTATTCGAAACGTCCACTACAGAACGGGTCATGGCGTTTTACGGGTTGGGTAAGTTACCTAAAGCGGAAGTCACTGTTTCTGGATCGTGCAGCTGGAGCAAAAGATCCAAAAGGAATTCTTGCAGATGGACGGAGCAGCCTTAAATGATACGTAGCTAGACCTACATAATATACGCAAAGGTAAATCATAGCTTACACAATCTGCTTAAACCTGGAGAAGTTACTTAAGTAGTTTGTGGATAACCGTTAGCAAAATACCACCCCCCTTTTTTGAGCACATAAACATCGCCTCCAGATATTCATAGATAGATCAACTTCAACTACCCATCCTCGTCTATCGATTTACTTGGCTACATGCGTACTTAAGTAGAACTAATATGTAGATACTACCTAAGTAGGTTATGTAACGGACGTTCCCCAAAATGTAACATGTGACGGACATGAGTTACCTTTTATTCTGGGAAATGCATCATGGTTGGTTGATTGTCAATGGTGATAAAGATAAAATTGTTGGTTCTTATCGAGATAACGAGGGTGCTACTGTGGAGGGGGTTTCAATGCATTAATCCGGGGGTGGCTTGGTGAGCAACACAGTAGCGATAACACGGTCTCCCTTGTTGTGTTACATATCAAACTCGAACTTTGCCTGCTTGCCTATAGTAGTGTACCTTACCAGTACATACTACTTACCACCCCTTATTACCTACATAGTACCTCCCTAAACCTAAATATTCGTAGGGAGTTAGAGGGAGTTACACGCCGGGTTAGGGTACCCTGTGTATGCGCAGGATACGGGGTACAGAATAGGCAGAAGGAAGGAAAGGGCTCGTATGGAATGTATGGAACGGCAACGGCTTCCAAAATTACTATTGCCATAGTAGTCATAGTCAAGTCCGCTGCGGTGCACCGACGCCAATTCATTCACCAACTCAATTGAGTCAACTGATTTTAACAACACGGTCGGAAAGTATTTCAGCTTTTTAGACAAGAGCGAAAAAAAAAAGTTAGCCAAGGTGCATCTCTTTTTTTTTTCTTCTTTTTCTTTCCCTTCCCTTACCTTTCTCTGGGAAATGCAAAACGCGACAAGACTCAACAACACATTTCCTTGGGTGTGTACGACGATGATCGCATTGCCCGCTCATTCAAGCACCGATGGCCACCTCGACATCCCGACGAGCTGAAGGGTATCAGCGCCCACAACACAAGCTCCAGCACTCACGTCGTGCCCAGCAGACAACAGCTGCTAATGATGCTAAACATGCCCAGATCATCGCGACACAAACCAAGACGCGAACCTCGCAAAACATCCTACACTCACCCAACTCTACTCGTATGAAGCGACCGCTCGATCCCATAGATAACAACTACGATCCGCTGCGGCCCAAGAGAAGCAGAATCACCGTTGAGATACTGGCTAGGCCTGTGACCCAACAGCCTGTCAGCACAGCGAAGACGGTCACGGCCACGGCCACGGCGGCAAAGCCCCAAGTCCCTACGAGACAACATCAGCAGCAACAATCCCCTCCTACGACCACTACCGCTCCTACCACTACTCCCGCCGCTGTCGCGTCCACCCATACCCAAGCCCAAACCCACAATCAAACCCATAGTCAAACCCATCCTCACACCCAAACCCATACTCAAACTTTCACAACGGCGGCAGCGACAGAAAATGGCCTCACAAAACACAAAGAGAAGGTCATCAATGGGATTAAACATGAATTGGACAGACTGCAGCCCAATGCAGCCGATTCCAGTTCGGCTAAAGAGCATTCTGGGCGCAAATTGCGCTCACAGGAGGCCACCCGTTTCAAGAGTGAATTATCGGCCTATTTCCCCGACTATGACGAAGTAATCGGTAACGACCCCAAAGAACAGCGTACGTCAATAACAATAATCTCCCTAAACAAAACAAAACAAAATTTGAAAAAGAGAAAAGAAAAGAAAAGAAAAGAAAAAGAACGAAAGATAAAAAAAAAGAAGATAAATTAAACAACAAATATTTTCTGACTATTTTTTCCTTCTTATCTTTTCATTTTTTGATCCTCCCTATTATCACCGTTTGTTAGCTAACCTTGGACTTCTCTGTGTGCAGACATCCTCAACCCAGATACCCCTATAGTCGTTATTGACACAGGCCATATCCCCCAAATTACTGCAGACACCGAGCCAGGCCTCAGCCACCAGCCCCACTCTTCTACAGTGCGAACTTACAGTGACAATCTGTTTACTAACCTGAACGATGCGCAACGCATCGACTTTACCTTCCTCGAGGCAAGATACAGCGACCACAGCTTTAGAGATCCGCTGCCCGATACATACTTTGCGCCGGTGCACCGGAAAGCTGAGAGACTAGAGAAGTCAATTCGCAATACGGAAAGAGGTCGCGCTCAACATGAAAAGGATCAGATTATCCGCTTGCTCAACGAGCTGCAGGGCCATGATTGGTTGAGAACCATGGGTGTCAACGGCGTCACCGAGAGCCGGAAAAAGACATTCGAACCTGCTCGAGATCACTTCATCAGAGGCTGCCAAGCCATCCTAGAGAAATTCCGGCTGTGGAGCCAAGAAGAGAAAAAGCGGAAACTTGAGAAAGAACGGGCCCTTGCCGAAGAAGCTAAGGATGAGGAGGAGGAAGAAGAGGAGGCAGAGGAAGGAACAGACGAAGAGGAAGATGAAATAAGCGACGAAGAAGCAGAGGAAAGTGCTTCTGATGATTCCGGTGAAGCTGACCCCCCGGACTACAATGATGTCGATGCATCAGCGCGACAACTCCACGACGAAGCTCTTGCGCGAGCCCGGTATGCGGCGTTGAGTTCGAAGAAGTCGCGGGGTGAGCCGCCACCTAAGACAGTGGACCCTGCAAAGGAGTTCACTTCGTTCTTCGAGAAGAGACACCAACGGGACGCAGCGTTGAGCAAAAACCGGCGGAGGGGAAGAACGGTAGTGGCTTGGGGTCATCCTATACCAGACATGACGGAGTACGACTTTGACCTGCCGGAGGAGTATAGGGACACAGACACCCTAAAGGCACATGAAAGACAGAAGAGACGAGATCGGCGTCAGCATAAGCATTGACCCCGTGAGCTCGGGGTCAGATAGAATGATGCGGCTGTACTAAGTAGGTGATTCAAAGTCATGTACACATGGGAAAGGCGTACTGGGGAAAAAAATGCAGGTTAGCTCTTAGTCAAAGTCATAGGACGGATTGTGTAAGATTTGGGGAGGTCGGCTCTGTTTTGGGATGTTGGCGTGCAAAGGTAGATCAAGAATCCATGGATCGAACAAGTACATACATACCTTTTTTCTTTTCTTTTCTTCCACAATACAGCTTTGCGCGAGCAGTACTCGGTATGGTCATAGGAAGGAACTTGGGGTATTTAGATATTTAAACAGAGACGTGTTCCAGGTGATATCTTAGGTGGCGTCCGTTTCCGGATGAATCAGTTTCGTGTGAATTCATGTCAAGCTCGTACAGAATCCGTAGGTACTATGTATCTAGGTAGACTTTGAAGGGTCCCGTTTAATGCCTAAATGACCTAAGGCTACCACTAAGTAGGTACCTACCTAGGTAGGTAATAGGTACTAGTAAGTAATGGTTAATAGGCAAATTCAGAGTACCTATAGTATGGTTAGCCCGGTTTGTAGGTAGTACGAAGTACATTAAGTGGCGTAATTTGGTAGGTCCAGTCAACGCGGCTGAACCTCATGGCACGGACCTTTTTTTTTTTGGCTTAACTTAATATGAGGTGGAGACGCCTTTGGTACTAGGCTAAAGTACCCAGGTACCTTTTGGGTCAAAGAACCTTAAAGGTCAAGCTCTCAGACTTTGACCAAAGCAAACAGCAGTGGCAGGAGCGCGCAAGGCTGGAACTGCTAGACAGGGAAACTGCTATCGTCAACATCGCCGCCAGTTTAGTCAGCCTACCACTTTAATTTATTACTTTTTTTTTTCTTCTTCTTCCTTCCTTTTCTTCCCTTCACTTATTATGATACAGAAGCCCAGCGTGCTTTTACTACACGCGCGTAATCTATCGTGTACATTTTTCCAAGCGACCTATTCGATAACCAGCTGACCGACCAATCGACCAATCGACCAACCGACTGACTAACACTGGCCAACCAACCGACCGTGCATTGATGTGCGAGCAGTAACATCGACAGTGACAGCGACAGCGACAACGACAACGGCAGCCGCAACGAACTGCACTAGCAACGAACTGCAGCAACGAACTGCTTAATGCCTGAATACCTATCTACTTGTCTGCCTACTTAATTACCTTCGCGTAACTGGCAAGGACTCGACTGGTTTTACCATCATTTACCTATACTCAACGAATTGCAAAATAATCATATCGTCCTTCCCACGCATCGCCGCAACTCCCCACGCCTTCAACATTGTGTGAACCGACGGCGCATACATATATCACTATTACCCACCACCTCTGAAGCAGTCTCTGATTCGGAATCGATACCCATGAGTGCCACCACATAGCACTATCGCGGCCTAGGAAACGACGCCAAAATGCCTGGCATCGTGGAACCAGAGCCTACCGCGGCTACCGAAGCGCCGCCTCTGCCTCCGCCTCCTCCTCCCGCCGAACCTCCCGTCGACGACACGCCCCCCCGTATGTATGTTGTCTTCAGCCAGCACGTCGAGCTCGATATCGATTTTCGCGAGAGGAGCGTCCACGGATGCTCTCACATCCTGATAGCGCCCACCACCGACTCCGATGTCTCCGAGGTCTTCATCGATGCGCGCCAATGCGAAATCGACGTCAAGAAGGTCACTGTTTCCAACTGTGATGTGCAAGCATCCTATTCCGATCCTTGCGACTTGGCCCAGACGCCCGACCATTATCGGTGGTCGGCGCCTCAATGGGCGCTTAGGAAGCAACGCATGAAGCCGCTCTTGCACCATCGCCGTAAGGAGGTATCGGCTCTCGAGCACGACTTGTCCTGTTGTACCCCCCTCGACGGTTCCCTTCGCGTGAAGCTGCCCAGCGCCGAGGAGGTGAGGCGGAAAAATAAGGATTTACCCAAGCCAGACCAGCAGGATCTTCTGATCCAGCCCGATGGCAAGGTTGGAGGCTACAGAATTAGCATACCCTTCAGGTTGAAGAATGTTTGCGATGGTCTACAGTTTGTTGGTGTCGAAGAGGCCGACTCGCGCTACCCTCACGTCTATACCCGTCATTCTGTCGAGCCTGGAACCGCATCCGCTATCTTCCCCTGTATCGATGACCCTGGAAGCCGGAATTCGTGGAAAATCTCTATCACCTGCCCTCGCACTCTCGGCGATGCATTTCAGAACAAAGGCACCGCCGTTGCGAATTCGAATCGCAAGAGAAAGCACGGCGACGAGGAGCCCCGCCGTTACGACTATCCTCTTACCGAAGAAGATAAGCTCCTTGAGATGACTGTGGTCTGTTCAGGATACCTGACAGGCGAGGTGATCAGCAAGGATGATGAAACCAAGAAAACCATGACCTTCGAGATAGATAAGAACAAGGCGGCAAAACATATTGGTTTCGCGGTTGGGCCCTTTGAACATGTCGACCTCTGGTCTGAGTTTAGAAGTGAAGAAGATGACACGAGACTTGGTGTGAGTGCGGCCAAGGTCCATGGATACTGCCTCCCGGGCCGCGCGGAGGAGGTGCGGAATACCTGCGCTGCTCTGGTCACAGCCGTGGATCATTTTGTGCTCCATTTCGGTAGATATCCGTTCGAGAGCTACAAAGTCTGTTTTGTGGACGACATGGTGGAAGATACGATACCCCTATGCGCGTTCTCTCTATGTAGCACTAGGCTTCTCTACCCTCAAGACATCATTGACAACGAGGTTGAGACCACGAGAACGTTGGTCTTCGCCCTCGCAAGCCAGTGGTTTGGTGTCAACATAATCCCTAATACCAAAGCAGACATATGGCTTGTTGTGGGCATTGCTTGGTTCATGACCGACTATTTCATGAGGGCCTTGTGCGGTAACAACGAGTTTCGGTTCCGAATGAAAATAATGGCAGACCGATTGGTGGACGTCGACATAAGACGGCCGTCATTGCATGATCTCGGCGAACATCTTTATCTTGGCAATTTCGAGGTCGAATTCATGAACCTCAAGGCACCACTGGTTCTCTTCATCTTAGATAGACGCCTTTCCAAATCGTCTGGCTCTGCAGGTATCTCGAGGATAATATCACGGATGGTTAGCAAAGCGAACACGTCCGGACAGGCGTCCGATGAAGTCCTTGGGTCTGAAGCCTTCCGCAAAGCATGTGAGAAGGTTGGCAGCACGAGACTAGAGAGTTTCTGGAATCAATGGGTTATCGGGTCTGGCTGTCCGAGATTCGACGTGAAGCAACGATTTAACAAGAAGCGGCTATGTGTTGAGATGATCGTTCGACAAACACAAGACATTGCCGCTGCCAGGGCTAGGCCGCTCGACAAGAACGACTTTTGGAGAGACGTGCTAGAGGAGACTCATGCCGTCTGGGCTGGTGAATTGCAGCACTCGTTCACCGGCCCGATGACAATACGCATACATGAAGCTGACGGCACACCGTACGAACACATCGTTGAAATTCGTGACGATTCTTCTAAGTCTGTTAGGTTCGAAATACCCTACAACACGAAGTACAAGCGACTTAAGAGAAATCGCCGTCAGCGTGAAAGGGCACTGGCAAATAATAATGCAAAGGGCAACGAAGAAACCCAAAAAGACCTCTACTACTTGGGAGATGTTTTCCAACATCCCGACGAGATCGAAGATTGGGAATTTCGAGATTGGGACGAAGAGACCGAATCCAAAATGGACCAGGAGTCGTACGAATGGATTCGCATGGATGCCGACTTTGAGTGGATTTGCGAGATGCAGACAGATCTTCCGCCTTATATGTACGCTTCCCAGCTGCAGCAGGATAGGGATGTTGCTGCCCAACAAGACTCGATGCTCTTCCTGCATAGGCGTTTTGACCAAACAGGCGCTCATCCCCTGGTATCAACCATCCTTACTAGAACGCTGCTTGATCCCCGGTACTACTATGGCCTTCGTGTTATGGCTGCCAATGAACTTCCCCGGCATGCGGTCCAAGACCAGGTGAATTGGATAGGACTCAAACACCTGCAAAAAGTGTTCCAGCATTTCTTCTGCTATCCTGGGACGAACACACCTCGGCCGAATAACTTCGCGGACAAGCGCCAATATCTAATTCAAAGTGTCATCCCCGGAGCAATAGCGCGCGTCCGCGGTGAAGATGGAAGGTGCCCTAGGGAAGCACGAAGCTTTATCCTCGAACAGCTGCAAGCTAACAACAATGCTGACAACGTCTACTCAGACCAATTGTACATTTGTAAGCTGATCGAGGCTCTTGCTATTTGCCAAGTCCCCGATGAGAAAAAGGTGAAGAAACATATGTCCATGTCGTTGTCATTTGGGGACGGCGAAGACGAGGAAATGGAAGAAGTTGGGGATCCAGAACCAGAGGAATTCCGGGATATGGCTCTTGAAGAAATCGAGAGATATCGTAGGATGGACGAATATTCCCCATCATATCAAAACTGTTTCACTGTGGCCGCTCTGGATGCGCTATGTCGTCTGATGAAAGCGAAGGTCATTCCTAAGGACCCGCTTACATTTATCCAGTATTTGCAAGACAGGACCAGCGACGTCGTTCGCATCAAAGCTTGCGAGGCTTTGGTTGACCTCGACCTCCTTACCAACTCAGCCTTCTTAAGGTTCTTTTTATCTTTACTTGGAACAGATCCGTCACCATATGTGCGAGACCGGTTGTTCAAGGCACTATGTCGCGGTCTTGCCAGCATTGCAATAGGAGAAAACACCGATCTTAGCAAGCAGACACCGGAGAAACCAGCCGAAGACGGCCTTATCGTCGAACAAGACAATGCTACTATTGAAGCAAAACAAAAGGCAAAAGCTCGCAAGGAGGATCTTGCTGCAGCTCTTGCTGCCTTGAAAGAGCAAACTACAGACGATGAGAATTTGCAAAAGGCTCTGTGGAATACATTAAATTCCCCTGTCTTGACCGTCGCCGAACGAATCAACATGTTGGAACTCTGCTCCATCTTGATTGAGGAGGAGCAGATGCTAGAGGTGAAATTTAAATATCCAACATACTGGACAGTGCGTCGTGGCGAAAGAGTACCGGGTAGATTCCTTGTCACGTTTAAGCGGCATTTCAGGGTTCGCTCGCGGAAAAAGTACGCTATGCCTTCGTCGTCCCCAATCCGACCCGAGCCGCCCAAACGGACTATCACACTAAATGTGAACAAGAATGGAAGCTTTAGTAGTAGCAAGCCAATCCTTGTGCCTAGTCAACCGTCACCACAAACTAGCACGGCCCCCCCAAAGCCCACTCCTTCCAAACCCTCTATCTCAAAACCTCTTCCCTCGAAACCTCTTCCTCCAAAACCCACTTCCTCAAAGCCTACGCCATCGAAACCTCCAGCCACGGTTTCTACGCCAAAGCCTACACCCAAGCCTGCACCCAAGCCTCAGCCTCTGTCCAAGCCAACACCGAAGCCAACAGCGGTCCCACATAAACAAGGACCCCCCAAGCATCCCGTCAATATTTCTTCGTCTCGTGCGAGTACTCCGGTTCGTGCAGGCACTCCAGCCCGTTCAGGCACCCCGGTAACCGAGAAGGCTGCCAAAAATGGAGAGTCACATAGGGATAGTATCGCAGTGCAAGCGCCGGTACGGCCTACCATTGAACCTACCCACCCCAAACCCCACGGAAATGGACATCTTGCGCCTGTTAAGGACCCAAGGCCACCGAAGCGTGCAAGCACTGAAAGCGACGGTGTAAGTGCGAGACCGTCGAAGATTGTAAAACTTAACACTTCGAAGATAGTAGCAGCTTTGGAACAGCGACTAGGACCAAGCAAGAAATTGGTAACTGTTAAGTTCAACTCCTGGCACAAGCTAAAGCCACGGAAGCGCAGCCCAGATTCTGTTCCCCTCCAGGCTACCAAAAAGCATCACAAGGGAGAGAAATCTAGCGGCGGTAGCAGCAGCCATGTACGGACGGGAATTGCAAACTCGCCCTCGACATCGAGTGGAGCTCTTCCGCGGTCGTCAACCCCTTCCTTCTCGTCGTCTTCCAAGAAGTCGACAACACCCACACCTACCGCGACACACCAATCTCAATCTCAGCCCCGTTCAGGTGGAAGCAGTGGTGGTGGAAGTAGCAATAAACCACGGAAACCACTGCCCGATATGCGCAAACCACTCCCGGGCGGACCACCGCCTCCTCCGCCGTCATCGTCAAATAACAATCCCACTCCCACCGCGCCCAAACCAACAAAACTAAAGATTAAACTCAAGCCACAGTCCTAGAAGTGAGGCTTGGTCCGTTGGTCACAATTTCTACGGGGTTGGATGAGAGCTGTCTTTTTTTTATGTTGAGTGGTATTGAGGCCTCCGATACAATGATATTCTCAAGACTAGTAGCGGGAAGAGAAGAGAGGAGTTAGGGGTGAGCGGAGATGAGGAGAGGAGTGGAGGAGTGTGGGAAAATTGATCAGGCCCACGAGTGTGATTGTACAGGTAATAGAGAAGAAAAGGTTTAACTCACTAGATACGTATTGTTGCTTTTGCTCACATAGCATCGGCGTTTTTCTTTTTCCTTTTTTTCTTCTCTGCCTGCTTCTTAAACTTCTGTTTTTTATTGCGCCTAAGGAGAGGAAAGGTGGTAAGGTAGAAAGGGAGGAAAAGAAGGGGAAAGGAAAAGATGGAGGAGAGAGGGGGGATAAATATGATACTCAGGTATAGTGGCGAAGCAAAACAAGGCAAGGCAGTGTGTTTTTGCAGTTCGGGTATTAAACGAGCTTGTTGTCTGCTTGCCTAGATACCTAAGCATATAGGTTATACATAACTGTTTTTTATGATGCAAAAGGGAGGGAAAGGGGAAAGGGGAAAGGGGGAGGGATTTGTGGTTTCGCGTGGTCTTTTCCCCCCTCTTTCGCTTTCGAGATTATGGTAATCGTCAATATGAAAATTACCGTATTTGCTTACTTACCTGTTGTCTACGTGTTCACGATCTACCTGCTTGCTTCTTTTGTATGTGAAAAAAAGATAATGAAAAAGAAGAACGAGAGGGAGATGAGGGAATAAGTTCGAGTAAATGGATGATTGATAGAAGATCTAGAACAACCTGGGGGGGGGGGGGGGGGGGGGGGGGGGGGGGGGGGGGGGCGCGGGGGGGGGGGGGGGGGGGGGGGGCGG